>OZ007568.1:19556291-19925219 GCA_963931925.1 Onchidella celtica
TTTATTTTCTAATCTGTCTCACCCACTTTATTCATGTTTTGATACAGTGCCTGATATACACTGTCTGTTGTCTTTTCATTTATTTTTTCCCTTTTCCATGAGCTATGAATGAACAACATTTTACTTTCTATCTTGAATTTACAATCATTGGCCGTTTGGCAGCATACCCTTTAACATTATATTGGAATGCTGGCTAAATTAATTGTTAAGAAATGGATCTTTGGTCAAGACAGTAAAGTCAGAAAATAATTGTGGTATTTCCTATAGAATTACTTCATGTCTAAAAAGAAGAGAAAAGGTTGTTAGGATTGCGTGGACATCATTTCTCATTTCACATGAACATGGTTGTGTTTAATTGAAAATGAATTGTACAGATCAACATTTGTGCCGTCAGGCAATAGGATCATGTGAAACTAAAACTGATTCCTCCACAGCCATCAAACAAAGAATACATTTCCTTTTTTTATCCAGCAAGCCTTGCCTTGAAAACAAAAAAACTGCAATAGTATCAGCTGATTTGTCACCTTTCAGTAACTAGAAACTCATGGGGGAGCCTGACAACAGAGAGTCTTCAGAGAAGAAACCCCCCTTGTTCAAGTGTTTCGGCCCTGAACTCCTTACACTCTAAGGGGGCCAGGCCACACCTAGGTCATGACTCCCAGGTGCCTCGCTGCTGTCTTTTTTTTTTCTAAAGTCATCACTTCACTTGTATTATTTTCCTTCATGGTCTGAATATTGAAAGATTTAGTTTCATACTGATGCCTTTGGAATTCTTGGCAATCATCAGAATGATGTCTTTCTGGTCCTGCAGGCTGGCTTTAGTCGGGATGGCAAAATGAAGGTCATTGATGCTGAGTTGTTCCTGGACAGTGGATTTAGACCAATGATTGCGGGCTCAGAACTTTTTGATATGCTGGATCAAGGTCAGTACTATGTACAAGAAAGCTTTTACCCAAATCATAATTTTAAATGTCAGATAAAATTCAGACAGTGGTTTCATCATTCACTCAATTCTTTTCTGGCAACACACAACTTTATGTATATTCAGTTATATTGAACAATAATATTTTTTAATTTGAACATGTAATAGTAAAAAAAAAAAGTATTTTACGGTTATGTGAACAGTAGTGGGAAGCAAGATTCTAAATTTTTGCTTTTCAAATTACAGGTTACTTTGTTCCTAATTGGAAAGTTCGTCAAGTGATAGTCAAGACTAACAAAGCAACGAACCAACCCTGCAGAGGTCCAGGTCAGCTCGCTTTCATATTTTGAAACTGAATTTCTTTGTATCATTAAGACTGAAAGTTAGGCATCATTTACCTTTGGTCTGAAGGTGTGTTTTATATTGATTTAGTCCAATTTTTTCCATATGAATTGACATTTTTTAAAATATTCTAGATTTTTGAATTTATAGCTTTGAAGATGTTACCTTTGTAAGCGCATATCATAACTATATGTAAATATGAGACCTTCTACAAGAAGGAGATAGCTAATGTCTTGAATTATTTAATTCCTGTTTTTGCTATGGCAGAATTTGTAAAAAAAAGAGTCCATTAATGTTTCTGCCATGTAATGGATGAATTTTCAGCGTATTTTCCTATTTACCAAGAAAATTATTGGGGAAGGAGGCAAGAAAGGTGTGAAGTAATCTTGATTTAAATAACTATTCAAACATTCATGCATTTTTGTGTTCCTGCCCCCTGCAGAAAGACACTGGTTAACATTTAGATGCCATTACCCAGTTATAAAATTTTAATGTTAAAATAACATTAATGAATATTAAAAAGCCATACATGCCACTGAGACACTCTCATATTATCAGTCATTTTAAAAGTTAGAATGATGGAGGATGTAAACTTATCAATCCTAACTGATAGTAATGTGCTCTGACAAATGTGCCCTGGCGGTTGACAAAAGATTGTGAGGCTATATTCCATAAGGTATATCTCCAATTTCCCTTTGTCCCCTTAAATCCCAGGTTCTGTCCCAGCTGCTTTGGTGATGGAAGGAATCATGGAACATGCAGCAAAGGAACTCAAAATGCATCCAGTTGCATTTAAGGAGTTAAACCTGTATGAGGATGGACAGGTTGGTCTTCAGATATGACCAAACTTTTGAGAACATGACAAGCAAATCACATAAACATAAATGACTGTTCATAGTAAGACAACATTTTTGTTGTTGTTGTTTTCTTTGAGTACAATATTGCCACTCCAATCACTCAGATTGTGAATTGTCTGTTACAGCATTGTCAATAATAGCAGTGGTCTATTTGTTCTAGGGCACTATCTTTATAAATATATTAATAGGCATAAAAAGATCAAGAACAACAGATTACCCACAGAGAATTGCAGTAGTGTTTATATTATTATCATTATGTGCTGTCATTTTACAAATGTAACTGACCTCTGCATATCACACATCCTGCACTGCTTTATTTTCACATTGAGAACATAATTATTTTATGCAGCTGTGATTAAAATTTTGTTGTATAATCATGCAGGATAAAGGAGGTCCTGTGAGTTACTATCGTAACCATGTGATTAGCTAAACCTAAGTCAGACTTAGGCCAAAACAGAATGTACCTGTTACGTCTTTGCCCTGTCCATGGTGCGTCTGTTAATGTAAAAATCATTCAAAAGTGCCAAGCCATTATCCTGGAAATAAAACTTTCTGTAATGGCCTAAGCCTAACTCATTCATAGACGTAGGCCATTTTGGTTCTGGGGTTGTTTCAGCCAATGTGGATGATGGCCACTTTTACTTAGAGTCATTTTTGCCTAAGTCTGACTGCACTGCAAAAGTATTTAAATACGTTTTTTGTGATTTTCTCAGAAGTGCAAAAAATGACTTAGGCCAAAATGTCAGCACCATGACAATATGTACCTTATAGAAGTGTAAGTAATATTTTCTATGCTGATCCACCTTGTACAATATCTTGTTTTCAGGTTGATTGTTCAGGCATGACGATGACTAATTGCACCCTGAAAGATTTGTGGAAGAGGCTGAAACAAACTGCTCAAGTGGAGGAGAGGAAACAAGCTGTGCAAGAATTCAACAAAGTAACTAAGTGTAGCATGTCCTATGTGAAATCAATTATAAATACTAGAAAGAATATGTCAGAGCTAATATTGCTAATGCCTTATGCTGTGGATAAAGTTTAGAGTATGAGCTAACTGCAATGAATTTGGAATTGTGCTTCCCCTTTCCTGCATGTTACAAATCTGAAACTTATGAATGTTCTGTGTCGTGAAATTTCAAATAATATCTTCAGAAACAGATTTCCTGCAAAGCAAATAAACAACAACAAAAACAAAAACAACAACGCAACAACAATAACAATACAAACAACAATAACAATAATAATAATTATTATTATAAGCATAATAATAATAATAAATTACACTTACACAAGGCACTTTCAGTTAAAATGAATGTTCAGTATGATTTACATAATTCAAAGTGACAATGTACACAAGCACAACACATTATTATTAGAAACACAGGCACACTCCTTTTACTTTTATTATACCTAATACACCAACATAGTCACATAATCACTTTGAATTGTATAAGGCGTAAAAGGCAGCAAAAAATTATTATCTCAAGTATCTTGCACATGAGTATCTCAATGTAGGTGCTTGTCTTCTGTTTTCTGGCCTCAAGTTTATACACATGCATATAGTCCTTAATCCTTTGTATTTTTCCTTTGACATCATGTTTTTCATTTTGTAGTCAAATTAATAGAAATTTACAGGCCATATTTCATCTGAAAGACACAGGTGGGCCTGCTGAAGGAGAGTTATAAGCTATCTGTTTTTGATTTGATCCACCTGGTTTAAAATACAAAATGGTCTCTATTAATGACTTTTTAGCAGGAGAGAAGTACTATAATAATATTATTATAAAACTCATTAGTATTGTCACATCTCAGCACAACACATGGCGCAAGCGGGGGATCACCATGACAGCAGTGAAATATGCTATCCATTATCCACCTCTTGGTCAAGTGGTCCATGTTTCAGCTTATGCTGGTGATGGGACAGTCACTGTTTTAACAACTGGATCAGAAATGGGTCAAGGTCTCTTCTCCAAGGTATGTTTGAAGGCATGACTTGCAGACATGAAGCAAATATATCAAGATTGGGAATTTATCTGGCAAAGATTGAGACAGAAGAGATATAAATGTTTCTGATATTTTAATGAATATTTTAATTATTTAGCCATCACCTTTTTATTCAAATTTTCAATAGAAGGGCTCTTCTACATATTAATAACAAAAAAACAACCAACTAATTTCCTCAGAGCATTGTTTTGTGTTTGTGTGTGTGTTTTTGGGGGTGGAGATGGGAGATGAATTCATGTACTTTACTGATTGAATGAACACAATGACAATTTTTGAAGTTTAGAATTACTGTAATTTGGGATAGTTTGTTTCATCACCAACAACCATTTTTGTCTCAGATAACACAGGCCGTGGCAGCAACTCTGAAGATTCCTACAGACTACATCAAAGTTCGAGCAAATCAGAATAATACCTTACCAAACCCTACTTTCACTGGGGGAAGCACTGGAAGTGAACTTTGTGTTAGTGTAAGTAGTATCCTGCGGTCATCATCTAGTAAAAGAGAAACTCTGTCACATTGTCAGCCTTTCCCTAACTCATCACTTAACAGCAGCTGTATAAACTTTAAACTTTATGTACTTCTTACTGACAATCATATACAGGATGCTATTGCATTAAATTTATTCAAACATTAGAAATCAAAAGGCTTTTTTGTAGGAATTATTTTTACCTTCCATTTATGTCTGATGCATACCATACTGTTTTTTTTTCATCTAGTAATGTAGAATTGTTATTAGAGGGTATCGGCCAAGGTTTTTTGGCACCACTTTAGAATATACTGACAGAGAAACAATCATATTTTTTTCCATCTTGTATTCTGTACTTATTACACCAAGCCAATTATAAATGATTGAAGAATGGAGCATTTTGTTTTCAGATTTGTTTCCATGTGTGCTAGATATGTGTTGCAAATTCTCTTTATATTATCCTTATGGTCTTAAGTTAGGAGATTATTCTGATATATAATACATTATTTGTAAACATACTAGCAATCCTGTTTCATGGTCATAGGATTACCAAGTTATACTTGGTAAGCAAAACAGTGAAATTGTAATTTTAAGCGAATCTGTAGTCAGGCCTTCATTATTATTTTACCCTTCGTTATTATATTTAATGTTAATATGTCCCATGATTTAGGCTGCCATTAATGCCTGCAACAAGCTCAATGAAAGACTTCAACCACTTCGTGAGAAGATGCCTGAAGCACCTTGGCCAGCTATTTTGACTATGGCTCATGTGAGCAACACTGAGCTATCTGCTTCAGGATCGTAAGTATGAGTAATTGTGTGAGCCAGTTATTCAGCTTAGATTTTGTTGGATCTTCTCACAGTTTGAGAATTCATTTTAGCAGACCTTTAACTGGTCCATGGAAAGAACTTCATTCTGTAGGTCTGAGTTATTCTATCATCACTTGCTTGTGGAAATGAAACTGGAACAGTGCATGGAAGATGGGGTGGGAAAAGATAAGGCCTACATGAAGTTAATTTTTCCTTGGTAATCCTTCATAGGTGCTGATGTGAAGAAAGTGCATAATTAGAAGTGGTACAGAAACTGTCCTCGAATCAGGATTCTAAATGTGTTACATTTAGCTAATTTTAACAACTGTATCACAGTTATCTTGGACAACATAGGACCACTTCTAGAAAAATAGACCTTTCTTCACTGTGCAAATTGAAGATTACTTCTTACCTGAATAATTTTATTTTTCTGAGAGTCATAGTTGTGCAGCATGACTTTCCTCTGCACAATTTTAGCAAAAATCGTAGAGAACACAGTCTTGTTTGCAGATGGTCAAAATAAGTAAGTGAACTGGGAAATTATAAACATTTTCCTTACCTAAATGTGTTAAGCGGACAAAGATGAGATTCACATCAGTGCTTATTTTATAAAGCAAGTTCATGAGGATACAAACTTAAAGATTTTGCATGTATACTGAAGTAGCACTGAACACTGACTGTGTTTTGGTCTGTAATGTGCCTCTTGAAATGAGTTCACTCGCTGATCTTAGAATTTAATTTAGTGCATCTCTCGGCAAAGCCCTGAGAGATTCTGCTTGTGATGCAAATGGTTTCCAATTTACATGCAAACAAATGCTGTCCAATTTCCATGTGTTTTGCTGCTAAAAACTGAGGAATGCAAGATTTTAACCTGTTTTCAAACTTCATTGACCACTGTATTTTTCAAATTCTGTATTTCATCGGATTAAGAGAATTAAAAAGATATATGGTACAGGAAAGAGTATTACTGACGCATTTAATTTTAACTTGCACAGATCTCCAAAACCAGACAACAATTTCCGCTACAATACATTCTGCGTTGGTGCAGTAGAAACAGAGATTGATGTTTTGACAGGAGAATTCCAGGTCAAACGTGTTGACATCATGTGTGACTTTGGGGAAAGGTAAGTGACTGATTGTGAGAGAGTTGACAAACAGGCTAAAGAATGTGACACAATTTTACATAATATAATTGCATACTATTCACTGTTTCTCGATACTGCAAATTAGTAAGAGGGATGTTGGTCTCTGTCTTCCTAGAGAGGCAGTTAATATCACAGCAGAGGTCATGGATTCAAGTCCTGCCTGATTCATTTGACTTCCTCCTTTCTTTCTCGCCCCCTTTTCTGAGCACTAACTGGGCAAACATTTTTAAAACACCTCTTTGCTCTGGTTAATTTCACAGTGCTCTGTCTTTCCCAATGCATCTGCTTATCTTAATTGAGAATGTACTTTCACTTATTCACTCTAGTCTATTTTTGCAGTTAGCTGAGTATTTTGTCACCAGATAAGATTTTGTTCTAATTTTTTTTTTCTTTACATATCATGTAATGCCATTATAGGTTTATTTTTCATTTAGAATTCAAATACAAATAAAATTTCTCTTAATATTATGTAAAATTTACAGCATCAACCCCACTATTGATATTGGCCAAGTAGAAGGAGCTTTTGTTATGGGTCTGGGAGCATACTTGACTGAGAATCAGCACTACGATAAGAGGACAGGACAGGTGTTGAATTGTGGAACATGGGTGAGTGAGCCAGCCTTAAAAAAAAACATGCATGAAAGAAGTCTGAAACAGGTAGAGAAATGTACTTGTAGCTGGAGAATGTGCTTGCTTTTTTTAAAAGAGAAAGGTCAATAGATTGGAGAGTCTGGGAAAGATTGAGAGGTAATTTTAACATGAAATAAAGTGAGACCAGATTCTAGCATATACGTAAAATGAACTTATTTATTGTGTACAGTATTGCCACTCCAGTCAGTCAGATAGTGATTTTTTTTTTCACTGCCCTGCATTGTGCTCTCAGGCCATGGTCCAGGTTTCTAAACTGTTGTTGTGTTTGTGTATTTTACAAATGATTTCAGAAGTATCGTTTCATGTATTTGGTATTCTCATTATTTCAGGAATACAAACCTCCCACCACAAAGGACATCCCTATTGACTGGAGGATCCACTTTCTGCCTGACAGACCAAATCCCACTGGTATTTTGAGTTCCAAAGGTATGCTGATTTAATTACTCTATGTGCTCTTATCGGTATGTGACATCTAAGACCAAATTATGACAATGTCTAGCCATCCCACATGCCATAAGAACTTTTTTCTCAAGGGAAGGTTCATAATATATAATGTCAGTGCTGTAAAGAGGGTAGCTCGTAAGTCAGTGAGAACCCAGAGAAAGGCAATAAATAATACATGCAGTGTTTGCTTGAAATATGTCACCAATCTAGCATGGTTGATGAAAGTAACATTTATTTACTATTACAGTATTAGAAAATCTACAGACGTGCTTATTCTTGTCAACTATTTCTTCTTTCAGTTGTGTTGACGCTCACGAATTACGCTGGTAAAAACATTCACAAGTGTTTAGGATAACACAATTTCAGTAATATAGATCGGTGCTGTAATTCTGCTTTTATACTGTTTAATATGGTTTTCTAACTGCAGCTGTTGGTGAGCCTCCCATTGGCTTGGCTGTAGGTGCCCTCCTGGCAATCAAAACCTGTGTGGAAGATGCAAGAGAGGAACTGACTGGAGAGAGCGTTTTCATCCCCGTGGGTGAGTACCATGCATTGCAATAAAAATTACTCTTCTATTAGGACACATGTATTTAATGAAATTTGAAACTAACAGTTACATTTGTGATATTAGGTGTGACTTCTTAAATTACAGAGCTTATGCTGTTCAGACTTAACATGACTTGATCTCAAAATCCTAATACATGTAAATAAATAAAATGGTATCACATGGTATTATTTTTAAGATTGGCAGGTCTACCTATTAAAACCCTGACCGCTTTATTGATATAATTAAGAAATTATTTTGCATTTCTTTTTCCTTGTGGACACAGTTCAATACAATGATCATAAATAATTTAGTTCATTATATTTCACATATTGAACCAGGCAGTGAAGATCACAAATAATATGATACTTTTGCTTGTTCTTCAGAGGCTCCTTTTACTGTAGAAAAGATCCAGCAGAATACAAGGACAGCCCTAGCAAACTTGACGGTGGGCCAGCTTTCTGCCTAGGGCATTGAGGGCATTTCCACTGGAACAAGTTAATTATTTTGATCCAGTTTGTGATGTAAAGAACAAAACAGAACATCATTTTTGTGTCCAGTAGAAGATGAATTTCTGTACTTACTCTGAACTTAAATTGCAGTGTACTGTGTAAACAATGACAATCAATGTCTGTGGATGGCAGCAGCATCTGTTTTTTCAGTTGCATGTAAATAATTATCTTTTATTTTTCAAGTAAGGTATATTCTTTCCTGTTTTCACATGTTTAGCCAGCAGTAGTAATCAGTTTTATTTCCTGAACTGCCTAGACATTCAAGAAAGTGTTTAGAGGAGATAGTCTGCATACTTTATCATGTGTTAACCGTTTGAGACCGCAGCGCTGGTATACGGGTGGGAACCCTAGGTAGCTATATGACGTACCACAGGTAAAACGGTGTGGAGATGCACTTTGTTTTATGGACTGTGGAAAGGCAGTTTCTTTGGACCAGACATGACCCCCGTTAGAAACTACATCCGGGAAAGGTAAACAAGATGCCTGCGCCCACACGACATGTGTTTTCTGTGAGGTTTGAGTGAATCGTTAGGTGTTTTTCATCATGAAACATGCAGACCCTCAACCCGGAACTTTGGGTACAAAACGCCAATGTAAAAGATTATTCTCAGTGAAGGAAATCATTGGTAATTTTGAAGATTTCTCTGTATTAGATGCGGAAAATGATGAGGACTATCCAATTGGTGATTTAGAATGTGAGCCAGAGGATGATGAGTTGGACACTGACAACAACGAAGAGCCATATATTTCTTGTGATGACATTTTTATTAGCCTACCCTTGGTTTTCCACTAAAATACTCAGGAGCTCAGGTACAGGGTCAAATTAGGGTCAGGAGATCAGGGCTCAAAGGGTTAAGAAGAAAGCGTTCATACTTACTGTTATTCTGCTTTTGGAATAAGAGTATTAAGAGTTAGAGGCAGCCATGTTGACTAAATTATTTTTCTTCCTATACTTGTACATAATATGCTATAATCACTTTCAACATGTTTTGATCACATTTTCTTAAATTTTAGATGTAATATTTACTAAGATTTTCAATCTTCTTCACGAATTGTATTTGGAGTGATAGGTTTATTGAATATTAAATTTCTTTTAGAACCATATGTTATTGGTTTTGTGGATAGACAAAAATTTTATAGGACGAAATCATAACATCATTATTTCTAACAAAATAAGTTGATCATTTTTTTTCAAACATTTGAATAGCATTTGGAACTCTGACATACAGAGAATATTTATCTGTGAATGCTGTTATTTGTTATAAGAAACTGAATGACTGGAACATGTAATCTGTTGAAGGCATATTATAATTTATGATGACTTCTTTTAACTTAGAAGGAGTAAGAAGTAAAGTGATCTGTGGTGCAATGGTCTTAGTCTTCTGCATATCATAGTAGATGCTATGAGACTTGCAATCTTTCTATTATATTTTTTTAATATGTATACAGAATATATTACTTACTATATGCCTCATTTTTCCCACAAATAAAGTCATTTTCTTACTGACAGATGTGGACTTTTCCTCGTTTGTTTTCTTTTGGTTTAAATTCATTGTTTACTTTTTAGTTCCAAATGTGACTCTAAAAATCTATTATTCAGTAGGTCTTAGGGCTTGGGATTTTCAGGTGAAGTGTAGTCATTGCAAGGAGAGGGCAGATTTCAATATAAATATATTATCGATTTACCAAACATTAAGCATTATTTTTGTGCTTTTGAAAGTATGTGCTGTTCCTGTGACCAACAAATTCACTGCATTGAAAGGCAAATTATGAGTTTGAAACTTTAGGGCAAAATAATCTGAAAGGGGTAAATTTTGTACATCTATGCTAAATGCTCAGTTCAAAGGCTTTTTTAGCATTTGTGCTAATGTAGTTTAAATGACGAAACTGCGAAAAATTGAACGGCAATTTTCATTGCACAAGTAAAATTTTATACAAAATGCACATCTGCACTCTGGATGAAAATAATACTGTTCAAGAACGTCCAACAATATCATAATATGACTTTCAGCATCTCTTCCGTTATTTGAAGTGTGTCAAAGTCCAGGAGATATCAATGGCAAGTTTCAGTATACATGTACATTTTCGTAGAAGCAGCAAGTTTTACTACATTTGACCATAACCCAGACTGCTAGATAAATATTGACTGGGTGATCCTCGCTGACTAAAGAAAAAACAAACAAACAATTATTCAACCACTGCATCAACGCGAAATTTACGAAGACATTGATGACACTGTCCCAGTGGTTGTGATGGCCTAGCTACCATTTACTGAAATGAAAATCTGTCTTGAACTCGACCAGTCATTTTTACAGTGGCATGGTATGCATCAGTTCAGTTGGAAGGTGGATTTCAGTGACTTGTCCATCGGTTTCCTATGAACAGTCATCATGTATATTCTTCATCCAATTTTTTCGATGCGGTCATATTGAAACCTGGTACCGGTAGTACACATAATATATTATATAATATCCTTCACGAGCCGCGGCGAGCTAGCACACACATACAGTCACACACACACACTTATCAGTTTATTTGGCTTTATTGATACAGGTATCAATGACAATTACTCATCTTCACAGAGATAATATGCAAAACAGATTAATGATATTCTCCCACTGTAAGTTTGCTTTGTCATTATTAATTTACGAAAGTGAGCTCCCCACCATTTGAAACAGCTAGGTTTTCTCGTCATTCCTTTACCAATTTTCTATGTTCAGAAACTGGTGTCAACTATTGAGTGCAGCTAAATCGAGCTAAACCGCTGTCTCTATCTTAGAAACATCAGCACTGCAGATATTGAATAAATGAGCCAGGTTTTTCAAATCATTTCTTTTTTAGTTGGCACGTGGATAATAACAATAATAGTATTTGGTGATTTGGAACCGTGATAAAATTGGACACCGTCCTCCAATGTCAGTAGGAATTGCTTTGTTTTCGCTATTCTGTTAGATACACGCAGACAGAGTTTGGTTTTTACAGCGTGTTCTTCACATTGGCCATTGTTCTGGGCTAAAGAAATATTACAGTGTGTATCATATAGAGGGAAAACGGGAAGGGGAAGGGGGCAGACCCGTTAATTGAAAATACCCACCTAGGACCATATGCATTTTGAAAATCTTTTCATGGGAACAGATGTCCCATTTTGAAGTCATTTTGAGGAACTGCACAGGATTTCCATTCTTTCATTGTGTTTACAGTTTCCACATAAGTAATCTGAACTTTAGTAAACACCTGGTAAAGGAGGCAAGATGCAAAGAATGTTACGTTACTAAAACACAAAATAATCCAATTGTCTTGTAAAGGTGAGGCAAACAATTTTTTGCCGTGTGTGCAGCCTGTACAAATAAGCCCATGGTCTTAAGTCCTAAACTTCACAGTGTACTCTCTGAGAGAGTCTCCTGATAGGGGAGATAGTCTTCCATCCAGGAGATTATAATAGAGTTCACCTTATTGAAATGGACGTCAAAATCATTATTTACATCTGACGAGAACTTTGCGTTGGTGGAGCAAATACGAAAAAGTAGAGCGCATGTCTCTAACAAAAACCATTTTATCGTTGTTTTTGGTTTATCTTGATTCTGAACCCATGAACTGCTAGTGATTCACGCGATGTTAATATTATCACGTGATTCACTGTTTTTTGTTGTTGTTTTTTTATCCTATCAATAGAGAATCTGTCTATCAGAATTCTCTGACATAATGCTGGTACAACATGTCACATTACATCTACTTGCAATTAATTAATTGGTGGGCTGGCATGAGTCCAGTTACCATTGCGGAGACATTATTTTGAGTCTCTAATTATCTCTAGGCCTGGCCTTGTCTCTTTGTTCTGATTTTGCTCCACTATAATTATAATTATATTTGAATTGTATTTTGGGTGTATTATGTTGAAGAGAAGTGCCGCCATACTCAAAATATCTGCAAACACGCTCGGAAACTGATCTTACATTACAGAGGGAAGCGAGCTGTGGACATGACTGTCTGATAAATTTGACCCAGAGTTGAGAACCTTCAGGCCAGGTTAGCAGGCCATCGTCTACCACTACCAGCCTTGCAATATTGTGTTACTATACTCATTTCGTCATGCTATAAGCACTGGGTTGTTGTTTTTTTCTGAGGCGCTACTTTCAGCAGTGGTAGCTACTGCCGTACCAAACAGTTAAGTTTAAAAAAGAAACAAAACGCAGAGATACCGTGAAACTGCTGAACGGCAAGCCTAGGGTAGGACCACAATATTGCGTAAGGATTCCAATCAGATGCCATTTTGTCCGATTTAGCAAGATGCGAAAATTGATCCTTGGTTCTAAATCTAAACACATCTTATATTAATTCATGAAGCATGATGTCAAGTGGTAGGCATTTGTCAGGGAGTGATCGTGTTTATGTAGTCATAACAATCAAGAGGCAGTGTAACCGTGCTTTCATTTCAGTTGCTTGATGCGTCCACCAAACCCGCATAATGCTTCACACTATAGGCTCAGTCGGCCGTACTCAGTCTCTCAAACCCTGGCTGATACATTCGCATTGTGTGCGGTCTTCAGGTTGATTTAGAACGTCGTTTTTTTCCGAAATGCCGTCCGGGTCAACTGCTGCCACTGGTACGAATCTTTGAGAGCGAAACTGGGTGAGTTGTTTTTTTTCCTACAATGATTTGGGGCTGATTTTGTAAAGACCGATCTCTTTCCATTAATTAGCGCGCTGGTAATAAAAGACTGCTGCGCTGGTTAGGGGCCGCGCGCACTATCCCGTTTCGCCTCCTACACGGCTTGCAAAAGCAGATTTTTCCTTGCTTGACAAAGAGTTTACCGTGCTGCACGCCACGCGAATTATTGCTTGCATTGAACAGGTGGTTAATTTTAATATAGTGCGCGCCGGATCTTAATGAATTTAATGTCAAGAACGGCTGTCAGGGACGATATTTATCGAGTGTCCGTGCGTACAATTTTCGGAAACTCCGCCGGTGGACAAAATTTCGCTTGCAAACGTACCGCGGTGCCGTAGGACTGATGAGAAATAATCCGTCTTTTCTGCTGATGACAGTGGTCTCGTGTTTGTGTGTTGCCTCCGATTGCTGAGGAAAGGAGCATGGGGGAGGGGGGGGGAGGGGAGAGAGACTCAAGAACTTATTATCATAAACAACCATGGTTGTTTTCTCAACACGTGATGAAAAGCGGCATACTTCTCTCTCTTGTTCAATGACAATGACATGCTTTATCTAAAACCTGAATTTCCTTTTGACAGGCATAAATTTCACCTGATAAGCCTTGAACATCAGACTCGTCTAAAAGGGAAGTTAGTATTTTAAACTGAATATGAGGCGTAGACATCTTGTTAAAAAGTTGTGTTAGCCTATTCTCACGTGTGGTGGGATAGCAAAAACTTACGCCATGCAAAATGAACGCGTGCTGAAGATTACATTGCAATGATTATTATCATAGCCGCGACGCACTGCGAAGAGTTGCTCGTGCAAAGCGTCCTTACTGTAAGCGGTACCACTCCAAAGTTGCCGACGCGATGCAAAAGGATAAAACAGAGCCAAGCTGTGGGTCTGACGCATAGTCATTCTGCAACGGTTTGCATACACTTCGTGTCTGCCACGGATCGGAGGGTTACCAGGAATTCCTGACCATGGCAAGGGAAATGTTTAGAAGGTATTCTTTTTTTATTGCCTACTGCGAATTCGTGTCATTAATAAGTATTTAATGCACGCGTTCAACATTATTGCCCGTATGCACTGTTACATGAGTTTTAGTTTCCATCATTTCATTGTGATAATGTCCCGAAACTGTGAGCATAATCAACAACAAGGAAGAGGAAATTGTCAGTTTGAAAGTGGGGGAACTTTTACGGGAAAAAAAATGAAACCGCAACTGAAAAGATTTACACAGTCATGTATTGGCCGATTCATCTACATGTATTATTTGCTTTCCACCACAGAGTGTCAAAATAATAATAATAATATAATAAAATAATGTTAAAAAGTATTTTGCAAACTTGTACCATGTAGATCTATCTCCTCCACTGCCCACACCAATGATCAAATCGAAGAGTTGGAATCGACGGCAATGATTATACGTACTCCATCGTTTTTTCTGCAACATCTTTCGTGTCAACACTACTCGGAGACAAAGCCACTTAATTGTACTTTCTGTTCACGCATCCAATCAATGCCAAATTATTATTTCCCTTTTGAAAACCGTGTTTAGATTTCCCTGACCATTTTGAACACGCCATTCTCACAAATGTTTCTACTTATGTTAAAAAACCGTGTAAAATAGGATTGATATAATCTTCACTTCTCAAATCTGTTGATTCCTTCCATTCCTATCTTAGATTTTCTCTTCCAGCCGAGTACAGAAGTTTATCTCAAGACTATAGCTTCATCCTTTTCATTATTGTGGTCTCCAGTCAAAACTTCAGTATCTGCGAGACTAACAGTCCTCTCAATCTCTACCCGTACTTTACAACTGTTGTGTGTGTGTCTGTTTCTGTCCTTTTGCCGTTCACCCCATTTTTTACTTCATTTTCACTCTTTCATTCAAACTCGCCAGCTGTGTCCTGTCCTTCTGTTTTCTCAGACTCTGCATTTGTGTCCTACTGCCTTTTTGTCTTTCAGTCATACTCTTAACTTAAAATTTGTTATGCCATCAGTTTGAATTTCAGTTATGCTCTCTACGTTTTTCAGCCTATGGATGTTGGTTTTCAGGGAAGAAAAATTCAACTGTCATATATTTTCGTTACACATGTAAACGTCTCTCTTCTTCTCTTTAACTGAATTGTTCTTTCACAGGCAGCTGAAACAACATCTTCCTTGAGCATTGGGGAATGATGCCTAGCAATGAAAAGTTGTTGAAATACTTCATAATTACAGAGGAGAATATCATATTATGTTTAGAAAGATATTGCTGGGGTGTTAATAATTGTGTATCCCAAGAGTCATTACTTTAAATGAGCTTTCGGTAAGAGTGATAATTTTTTAGATTAATGACACATAACAATAGATCCAATACAATTATTTACAAAATGCAAGCATAAATATAGTCTATGTGGTGAGAGCAGGCATTTATGAATCTGAAAAGCACATTTTATCTGGTAAGAAAATTAATGAGAGATTTTTAATGGTGACTGCCACATTTTAATAATTAGGACCACATTGAGAGCAATAATGCTGAAAATGTTAGGTGGATCCGTTTGAAAAAAGGCTTTGCGAATGATGAATATTGTGAACTACTCAATCTCTATTTCACTGCAATGTGTGCGTCTATGCGCTTTCCTAGAATGAAGTCAGTTTCTTAATGTGTGTCATGAGATTCGCGCAATGAAACGTTAACAGCCTCTTAACGTGCGGCACCCCCTCCTGTTTTTCTTCTCCTCTCACGCATAATCAGTCGTACCGCCACGTTTATAAAATTCATTTATATTTCAAGTTCCCTGGTTACATGATAAAGAATATTAGCATTGAAAGATCAGAAAAATTGAAAACCTGGCCTGGGACGTTACAGAATGAGTTTGGCTGTTTCATCAGTGCTCACCTAGCTAGAGAGGCGTGAACACTTACGAGTCTAGAGCTTTTAACAGGAGTAATTATGCTTTTTAATATACGAAAAATATTTGGGGCCACAATACTTAGAGAAGGTGCGAGGAGTTGGGTGGTGATTCCAGCAAAACACAATTTTCCAAAACTTTGCACTTATTGCGTTGATAATTGCAACGACGAAATAATTTTGAGTTAAAAGTAAAATATTTACTTACAATCGGTTTGCATAGTTTCTGTTGTCCTCCACAAACGGACTTATCTGTCATTTTAGCCTCTTGTTCTTCGCAGTCAGTTTCTTTCTTTTTCGTTTTCGTCATTTCCACCTTCGCCTTATGATATTGTTTCAAAACAACTGCAAATAAAAATATGCCTTGAAAAAAAAAAAATAGACTGAAAAAAAATGCCCCAGGGATCAGAACATGTTACAATGTTACTACAGAAAATGCCGTGAAAATTACTTGTTTATTTATGATTATCTTATTGCATTTATAAAGAGCTCCTTTTAACCTTGTATGACCGCTGGAAGACAGGTTGAGAGGTCTTAAATCATACGATTTTTATAGAGAATCAATCTTAGATTCGTTTACAGCAATGCACGGTAAATACAGGCTTACATTTCGTTCTGAGCACTTGGCGCAATTAAAATCTGAACTCCACAGGAGGTTGAGCAACAGACTGTTTAATGTTTCAAAGCCCACGGAAAACAATAAATGGAAGTCAGAATTTACAAAAGCCGATCTCTTCAAATTGCTTTAAGCCGGAGGGGGCGTACGAAACATATCTCGAGGCTTACCAGTGGATATAAACTCTTAAAAATTTTATCTTTCATTACTTAAAAAAAAAAAAAGAAAAGTATTTTCCGACATAGATCTAGTGGGATGTAAATCAGCTTCAACCATTTTCCCTTACTGAACTTAATGCTTAACCTAAAAAACGCATCTATTTATTTCTCGAAGGTGATCTTCCCTGAAAGAGGCGACGCACAAGGCGTATCTTAAACAAATTCACGAAACCTTTGAGCTTTTTGTGAACAGAGAAAGGTGTTAATAGGCTTCACCAATTTTTCCAAAAATTCCCAAAATTCTGTGACCATAAACTTGCTCTTAAGTGAGACAAACATTGCATTTCGTACTAGTCAGATGATATGAGTAGTCAGAGCTTTACTCATGGCCAGTTGTTTGCCTCACCTTCTCCACTCACCACTCTATTTGATGGCTGGCCTACATTCAACTAGCTGAGTTTTCCCCCAAATCCTGTTTTGTACTATTCGTTCAATCTATGTTCAGGCTAGATCTATATTACTTTGTTTTCATTGCCAAATAAGAAAATAAAATTGTTTGTTTGTTTTATGTCCTCTAATGTGTCTCTTCACACCTTTGGCGTTGGCGTTGTCCATCCACTGCTGGATGTAGCCCTCCGACAATGACTTCCATTCTTTTCTGTTTGACTTTTTGTCATATTGTTCCACCCCCTCTGTTTAATGTCATCCTGCTACCTTCTTCCTCGTCGTCCTCGTGTTCTTCTTCCTGTCCTTGGCTGCCATTCAGTGCAGTGTTTTGTCTATCTATTATCACTCATCCTTCCCACATGTCCAGCCCTTTGTCACTTTTGTTGTAGAAATAATTTTTCTATATCCGTGAGTGTTTTTTGCGCATCTAAAGTGCTCCAGCCTACCAAATAATGTACATAAATTATTTTTGTTCCCACATGCTGGCCAAATGATGTAGATGAACTTTTCCATTAAAGTATAACTTGATAGGTCATGATGCTTGGTAAGTTATCTCGTTTTGTTGAAGCATTTTGGTATTGGATTAAGTTTAGTGGCGCAATATGGCATTGGAGTCAGGCATAGTGATACGGCAAGTATTGATTGTAATACTGTATTCGGTTACGTTTATTTCATTTATTTCTGTACACCTCAACCGATATCTAACCTGGAGAGAGTTTGAAGCCATAACTATTACGGGACATTAATGTTGTCTTATACTGCGTACACGTTAAGATTATTCTCCTTGCAGTTTAACATCGAACGTCATAGACAGACAATTATTTATTGCACAGAAACAAAATATCGTCTTCAATTAATGCAGACAAAATTATCTAATACCGTTAAAAATAATGCTGAAACAATGAGACAAAGAAAGAGCGCAGTCAGCTGATTCTAATATACCTGCCTACTGGACGAGATGACACATTTTTTTAGTGCTGTTTTTGTGTAAGTGTGTATGGCGAAATGCTTATTGTGTATTGTTTGTTACAGCAATATCAAAATTCATGACCAGGTCGTTTTGCCTCTCATGGCTGGTGCATATAATCTATTTCCAGCTGAAACTAATTGCGTTCGGCGAACTCCCACTCATTGCATTAATTGCTGAATGTAGTATGAGTGTCCATTACATTTATTGAAGGCAGCCACATCAGATAATGGTTATATTAATCTACATTTAATTTGGTTTTTTAAAAAAAATGCAGACAAAATGTTCAGATAGGAAAAAACAGCATAGCGGTCCCATTCAGTTTAGAATGAAAAGAAGCTGATTTTGAACAAGCATTGAATGCACATTTAATAAAGAACATGTAAGAGGCTGCTGTGTTCAGGGTTAAAATGTAAATCTATTGGGTGAGCTTCTTCCAAAAACAGGTTGAGTTATTATGAAACTCTCCCATTGACCAGTTTTGCGATGTGTTTGTTCAGTCTTCAGAACCCACAGTAAAGCGGAATATTGATATGATTGCGTATTAACTTATACTTTGAAATTACATACTACACTAAGTTATTGTCCACATAAATGAGATGCATAATTATATAGCAATACACCATTGAAAGTGTTTCAGCTCCCACGCTGAAATAATTATTCGTAGGTGCCAGGTCATCAAAATCCACCATTAGTCTGCCGAAGGATACCCACCACTCCTTCATTGGAATTGAGATTTCAGTAAACATGCAAATGGCGAAGCATCTGCATCACTAAAATAATACTTCATTTCTGCATCACTAAAATAATACTTCATTTCTGCATCACTAAAATAATACTTCATTTCTGCATCACTAAAATAATACTTCATTTCTGCATCACTAAAATAATACTTCATTTCTGCATCACTAAAATAATACTTCATTTCTGCATCACTAAAATAATACTTCATTTCTGCATCACTAAATTAATACTTCATTTCTGCATCACTAAAATAATACTTCATTTCTGCATCACTAAAATAATACTTCATTTCTGCATCACTAAAATAATACTTCATTTCTGCATCACTAAAATAATACTTCATTTCTGCATCACTAAAATAATACTTCATTTCTGCATCACTAAAATAATACTTCATTTCTGCATCACTAAAATAGTACTTCATTTCAAAGTGGCAGCGGGGCTGGGGCTGGGGCTAGGGTGGTGCCGTACAATCTTTCGTTGGAAATAATCAGTTTTTTCTTTTTTTTTTTTTCATTATTACATGTACAGATGAGGAAAGATCAACCAGTGAAGATAGCTGGCACAGATTTCACAGTGATATCTGTGCGCAATAAAGATGATGATTAAAATGTACCTTTGTACTATAGATGAAGAGGGAAAAAAAACTGTGATGGGTGGTGGATTAAAGACGAGAACGACAAAACATACCACACCAGACAGCAACAGCTGGTGAATGACAATGATAACACCAACAACAGAATGTTCATTAACGATGAGAAATTCACTGTAAGGGACGTTTCAAAGAATGTCCCTGTTTTGACTACGCAGTACCAGTCGTTAGTGAAGTCATCCGAAGCCTCACCCGCAGCTCTGTGAAAGTTTACATGAAGACTCTTGCTTATTATGAATCTACCTGTGACTGCATCTCAGCCATCAGATGACTCATTTCATACGCAAGGGATGACATACTATCCAATACCAGTTTTCATGGTTCAGTTAGGCAATGTAAGAAATCAAGAACTGCTAGAAATTTTAATTGCAAAAACAAATTCCTCCTTTCGATAAAAACGGATAGCTGTGCATCTCGGTGTACCAAAGATTTAATAATAAAATTGTTCTTCTTTTTGTTACTTTGGATTTGATGTTATAGTCTGCACGCAAGCTCCTAGGTCAGGTTAAAAGCCTGTTGGAAAGCAGCATTGTTTCTAGGTCTTTAAGTGTTTCATGTCATGGAATAGGACTAATGGAGCATTTTGTTGGCCATTTCCAGGCCTGCACAGAGTAGTGTGACAATTTATTTTGTGAGCGCCATGGAGTCACCGCCACCTCCATTGCCTGTGATACGGTGGAATAAATTGCGTTTAGGCAAAACTTCATTGGTTTCCATTATGTTTTGTAACAACCAGTTGCAAAAGGTGACGCAAATGTAAGGTAATTGAAAAACATGTTGTCGTTGTAGTTTAACCAACCACAGTCGTCAAACTGGCAAAATTAGCTACTGGGTTGCGTAGCAGATGACATGCTGTTTAACATAATACGCAAGTGGATAAACTGGTAATAATCCTATCTAAACAGATCAGGAATATAATGTTAATATGAAAATATGAGTAGGATTGTAATGTTTTCTCATTTGTTTTAAAACTCGGGCACCAGGTGGTTTATTCATTTCATTCAAGCCTGCCATTGATATACAATCAATGACGCCGTCTAAAATTTTTATCCGATGGACTGTAAAGTATTCGTTGACTACCAGTACAGTATTGCTTTCTCGCCATTCGGTGTCTCCGGCAATCGTCCGAAAGTCGACTGAATAATGAGCAGAGTGAAACTGAGATACAGTGGCATAATAGTTATGCATTTAGTGATGATGTGGCAGGCACATCAAGTCGAGATAACGGCCTAGGACTCACGGAGGAAAAAAAAGAGAGGGGAGCTTTATTAAATTGCAGCCCAAACGTCCGGCGTATCCTTTGTAAAAGTTTGCAGCCCAAACGTCCGGCGTATCCTTTGTAAAAGACAACAATGCGGGTATTTATAATAAAACATCAATATTCACAGGTTGTTTTTTTTTAGAAATTATTTTCTAATGATCAGAACGATTAACAGCTAATACTGCATGTCCCGTAAACTGCTCTTGTCTTTTTGTATTGTACCATTATTTCATTACCTCATTAAAGATCCGCACCCCGAAATTTACTCTGGTCGATAACATCTCTCTCTCTCTCTCTCTCTCTCTCTCTCTCTCTCTCTCTCTCTCTCTCCCTCTCTCTCTCTCTCTCTCTCTCTCTCTCTTTCTCTCCCTCTCTCTTTCCTCGGTCTCTCTCCCATCCGCTTGAAAGTTATTGTCCCGTTATAAATATCATCATTCCAATATTGTTCACATTCCTTTGTTAAACAGATCCCGATTTAAAACAAGAGAAATAAAAACAAAAACCACGACTACAGTTTGAAAAAAAAAAGAAACGACCTACATTTACGTAACATGGAGAGGTAATCCAATGGCTCTGGTCCCACAAATCATGTGAATGACTCGGCTAAACGTTTTCCCCCCATAACAAGATGTCAATGCTATCGTTGTACATTATTATGCGTTGGCCGATCGCCATTTACTGGCACCATCTGATATTGAATTCGAAACTCGCCCTGACTCCTGTTCCATTTATTTTTGTTTCATATCTATCTATCTATCTATCTATCTATCTATCTATCTATCTATCTATCTATCTATCTATCTATCTATCTATCTATCTATCTATCTATCTATCTATCTATCTATCTATCTATCTATCGTCTGTCTATCTATCTATCTGTCTGTCTGTCTGTCCGTCCGTCCGTCTGTCTGTCTATCTATCTATGTGTCTGTCTGTCTGTCTATCTGCCTGTCTTTTTATCTGAATGTCTATGTATCTGTCTAATTGTCTGTCTGTCGATCTGTCTAACTGTCTATCTATCTATCTATCTATCTATCTATCTATCTATCTATCTGTCTGTCTACCTGTCTGTCAGTCTGTCAGTCCGCCCGCCACTTTTTATGTGTGAGCCTGTCCATCTGTGTATGTCCGTATTAATTTTTATAAAATAGGCCTGACATCCGCTGGGCTGAGCGAGTTACTGTCCCAAGACAATTGTGCCAGTTTTCTTTCCCTTTAACGACCCATCATTTTAACAAATTTCTCATTTGGCGTTCACTCAATGATTGTACGTGAATTTTTACGTCCACTGGCTTTTGCTGAATATCCCTTTAGTGGCACACTATGCCATTTTATGTATATTACCTCTAAAATTTATTGTATAGTCTATGTGTTTCATCAATAAAGTTTATAACCAACCCTTCAGACACAGTTTTGCATTGTTCTGAATGCTTGTGCAGCATTGAAAAATTCATACTAAGTGGAATAAAAAATAATAGTCATAGAAATTATGTGTATGAAAAAATCAGAGGTAGCGTTAACATAATAGAAATCGAAATGATAACAGATAAAGTGGTAAGACCAGAGTTGTGTCACTAGAATTTCCTTTCTCTCTCGCAAAGCATTTGATCAGATATGACATTCACTGACAAAACAAACAATACCGGTGTAGCAGGCCAGATTATACCCCCGCCAGACTATACCCGGGGTTAAACTGGCCTAGCCCAGAATATACCCCGGGGTTTATTCTGGGCTAGGCCAGTTTATACCCCGGGGTATACTTTGGGCTAGGCCAGACTATACCCCTCCAGTCCAGATTATACCCCCTACTTTTTTTTCTTAAAACAAGTCAACTTTAGTTTAAATTGTTCATTATCACTGTCATCAGGTATCATATTGAAGTGTACATTCTTGACTCTTGTAAATTATGATACATTTAAGAGGAAATAAACATGCAGTAAAAAGCATTGATATACAAAAGATTTGAAAACCCATTGAAACTGATATGATTAAACTTTAACACTAATTTTACTTGTATCCGTTGGTATTATTATTGTTGTTGTTTTTTTTTTATAATTAGTTGTCCATGAGATAAACATAATTATATTGTTGGGTTTTTTTTTGTTTGGCACCACTAAAATATATACACTTAGTAGCAAGGTATGAAATACCTGTAATTATAAGACTCATAAGTGTAAAGACATCTGAATTTTATTTTAATTTTTGAAAATCAGAAATGTGCGTGATATGTCAGAACAATTAGATCTATATATAAAGTTATAATAATGCAGGGAGAAAAGACCGGGAAAGAACACACAGAGAAAACAACAACAACAACATTTTAATAACCCAACTGACAGATTGTGCAATTCCACCATCCAGCAGACAT
This sequence comes from Onchidella celtica, assembly GCA_963931925.1. Taxonomy (NCBI): domain Eukaryota; kingdom Metazoa; phylum Mollusca; class Gastropoda; order Systellommatophora; family Onchidiidae; genus Onchidella; species Onchidella celtica. Next base: position 19,579,753 of record OZ007568.1, read on the forward strand.
TAAATGCTTCACAAGAAACTAAATACGTACTAAAATTTTTTCACATCATAAACTTAACCTGTCCTGATCCACTTGAGACAGTACAGAATGCTAACCAGTATTATTCAGTAATAAAAATAAGAACACAAAATCAACTTATTTACTCTTGAAAATAAAGAGAATATAATCAATAACAGAATCATCATCATCATCATCTTGGAATATTATTATAAAGATAAGAGGGAATGTAAAAATGACCTACACATCATTATAGAATCTATAAGCAGCAAAGTGTGAGTACCAACTACATGTATATTAAAAAAAATGTGTTAAATCTTTTCGACTATTTAAGTAGAACTGAACAGAAAGCTTTAGTAAAGTAGCTTTGATAGTCGTGAAAACTGACAGATTAAATCAACTGAGACAACAGTGCATTGTAGAAAGTATCAGTATGTTACGGCAAAAAATTCGATGGATCATGTTGCGTTAATATTTCTTGTAAGTAAATTCTTTGATAGTTTATGTAGAAAGGTATACATTTCATGTAGCTAATGGTTTAAGGCACTGGATTAGTTTGCAGGGCATTTGAAGGATTGCAATTATGTATTATAATGAATAAAGGCATGTCACTTGCGGGTGAAATAAAATTTTAAAACTTAATGTTGTATCCTTGAATATTTTCCTGAATACGGGAGTATAATCTGGACTGGTGAAATATAGTTTAGCCTAAAGACCACAGTTTTATTTCAATCATAGTTTAATTCATTTTTTTTACCACTGTCAACGGGCACCATAGTAGTACATACATATACACATTCTTGACTTCCGTAGATCATAATAAAATTCAGAGGAAAAACCATGCATTATTATGTATTGATATGCTATGGGGTGAATATCCATTCAAACTGATATGATTCAACTTTAACCCTCATTTCACTCACGTTCGTTGTCATGTTGTAGTTGTTTTTGTAGTTGGCTGCCCATGAGTAAAATTTGCACTGTATTGTTTGTTTGGCACTGACATACACTGAGTCGCAATGGATGAAATAATTAACACACTCATAAAAATGAAGTCATTTTAGAGTATTTTTGTATGCGAATACACAGTTGTTAAATCCTCTGGCAAGGGACGTGTCAAGCTTAGGAAGGTAAAGACGGACAGAGTCTTTTTTTTTAAAATTCTATTTCACCCGCTAGAGACATACCCTTATTCACTATAACACATAAGTTCAATCTTTCAAATGCCTTGCAAACTAATCCAGTGTTTTTAACCATAACGTACATGAAATGTATAGCATTCTACAAATAAACTATCAAAGAATAATATTCACTAACAAGAAATACTGTTAATGCAACATGATCCATCGAATTTTGTTTTAGATCTAATTACTTTTTACAATGCACTACTTTTGTCTCACTGTACTTACTCTGTCTGTCTACACAACTGTCAAAGCTATTTCACTAAAGCTTTCTGTCCAGTTCTACTTAAATAGCTGAAAAGATTTAACACATTTTATATTTTATGTAGTTGATACACACATATTGCTGCTTATAGATTCTAGAATGATTTGTAGCCCTACACTGCAGTTTTTACACTCCCTCCTATATCTTTGCATTATTCCAAGATGATGATGATGATGATGATTCTGATATTGATATTTCTCTTTATTTTCAAGAGTAAATAAGATGAGTTCTTGTTCTTTTTATTGTATATTACTGGCTAGCATTCTGTAACGTTTCAAGTGGATCTGAACAGGTGGAGTTCATCAGGCGAAAAAATTTAGGGCCTATTTAGTTTTATTTGAAGTGGATGACGGAATTGCACATCTGTCAGTTGGGTTATTAATATGTTTTTATTTTTTTCTATGTGTGTTGTTTTCCGGCCTTTTCTCTCTGCATCATTGTAACAAAAAATACAATGCATATTTTGCTCATGACCAACCAACAAAATATAATAATAATAATAATAATAACAAACACGAGTGAAATTAATGCCGAAATCTAATCATATATCAGTTTGAATGGATACTCAACCCTTTTGTATATCAATGCATTTTAATGCATGTTTGTTTCCTATAAAATGTATCATGATTAACAGGAGTCAAGAATGTATGTATGGTACACCAATTTAAACTAAGGCTGAAATAAACTGTTATTATTATTTCCTCTAAACTGTATTATGATTTATAGATGTCAAGAATGTGTTCACGTATGAATTAATATGATATCTGATGACAGTGATAAAGAAAAGGCTGTGGTCTTGACTTGTTTTTTTTAAAAAAGTGGGGGGTATAATCTGGACTGGGGGGGTATAGTCTGGCCTAGCCCAAAGTAACCCCGGGGTATAAACTGGCCTAGCCCAGAATATACCCCGGGGTATATTCTGGGCTAGGCCAGTTTAACCCCGGGTATAGTCTGGGCGGGGGGTATATTTTGGCCTGTTACACCGGTATGCGTTATGATAAAAAATGTAGAAATTATCTACAACACCTTCTTTCATAAGAACAGAATGACTTGATATGTAATGGTAAATTAAACTGCTTGGTCACTGCCTGACTCTCTCACTCTAAGGTTGACTCACGTAGGTGGTACAGAATGATTGTCAGCCACCCGCTGTTGCCCTATGACTTTTCAAACTCTAGAGCTGGTAATACCGTTCACCGGAAGAGCATGAAAACTCAATATCTTTCCCAACTTCTTCCATTTTTTTTTCATGATGAAAGTCCCCAATGTCTGAACGCTAGCTTGGTTGCTCTTATTTTCATTCTTCAGAACTTATTAAACATTTTTTGTTGTTTTTTTTACAGAGGAGCTTAACGAAGTAGAGCCATTTTTGGTCATATTTTATGTTTGAACCTTTATGTTTTAGTTCACGTGACGATGATGGGTTACTAATATACAAAGGTGGACAATCGGGTGCGCCAGCCTGCATAATTCTCCGAAGTTTCTAATATTGGGGAATGACAGCTAGGTTTTTTTTTGTTGTTTTTTTTAAGCACTTATTATGTCAGGGTCAAAAAGTAAAAGGCTTATGCATTTGGCTAGAAATCGAATGCTGTAAATCATTAAGCAGATCGTTATCGCCTCTCGCCTGGCAGCTAGTGTAGAGGTCACCAAACCAGCAACTATTCCGAAATCATACAGGTGGGATTGACGTCAAGTTTGCACCTAGAAATGATGTTAGTTACTACGTAAGTCCCTGGTTACGACGTGGCACCGATGTCAGTCTGATGCAGGGAACCTGCCCCTATCGTAATCCTACAAATCCAACGGGAAGTTGTTAGAATGATGCAGGGTTGCTGGCTGGGCATTAATCTCTACACATTGTTATCCTTGGCAAGAATGACCTATTCGGAGCCTCTGACCCATGCCATTTTGCAGTTTGGTATCTTCGCACTGTGTCCGCCTTTGTGTCTTTTCCAACAGACCTTTTCCGGTGGTTAGGCCAAATCTTTATGTATTTGGTCTTACCTGATCACATGTCCAAGGAATAATAATTACACATTGAATAGAGTGACATTCAGGAATACTTTCCATTCTTTCCTACTGCAGTTATTACTAACTCGTCAAGTTACATTGCTGGACAGATAGGCCTACTCTCGTCATCCTGTGTCAAGGCCGCATGAGCGTTATTAAACATTTTCTATCTTTTTACCCATGGTCCATGCTTCGTAATTAAACAGAATGTCACGAGTGGAGTGAGCGATAGTTAATAATTACGGGGGGAAAGGAGGAGAGTAAAATTAACGCACGGAGACAGGGAAGAAAAGTCGTGCATGTCATGAGTGGGGGGTCTGAAGGAGGCGAAAGCGCTGTATAACTATCACTGCAAGTTAGAAGGTCCTAGGGAGCGGATCTATGAATAATAGCCCATCGGGCAGAGATAAAAGGAAGCAGTCGAGAAGACTAGTGAGAGTCTTTCCAGTTATGACTGGTATGTAGAACGTTGATTGATTATTATGATTGATGTATTATATTATATTCGTCTATTACCATGATGTGAATAAGTATATGTGAGGAATGTGGAAGTCCTTGATATTGGATATAGCAATGTGCGCCATGAGCGATAGATGAAAGTGAGTTCATGGATTGGTAGCGCGAGTGAGTAGTGTGTACTCCGATGGAAGTGTGTTACCGTAAGATGTGTGGTGAGTGAAAGGTGAACTAGTGTGTGTACGTTTCATGGGTTGTAAGGAGAGGTGGAGTGAATAGAAATGGTAGGGTATTATACCAATGTAATGTTATTCTTGTAGGTGTCGGGGACGGGCCGCAGAGCCACCTCGATGAGCACAGGGGATAGGCCAGCATAGGGCCGGAGGCCACACATAGGCCAGAAGTGAGGCTGTCAGTGCAGGACAGTAGAGGCACATAAAGTCGTGGCAGTCAGGCCACGGACAGGGACGTAGATATGAGAGTGAATGAGATACTATGTTGTTGCCATGTTGATAGGCTAGTGAACTGATATTATGTTGTTGCCATGTTGATGGCTATGGAAATAATAATGTGTTATTGCCCTGCGGAGGTGCTAGGGGAGTGATAAGGGGTATGATAATAGGAAGGTGATATTGAGAGACGGCGGTGCCAGTGAATCATTAATGTACTATTAAGACCCTGAGGGGAGAGGCTGAGGCCGAAGTGCCTTTAGGAGTAACTACCGGATTGTGGATCCGAGGGAGCGTGTGTGTGAGAATAAGGCCGTTGTACGGCAGTCATTTCAATAATATAATAGATGTAATTGCGCTAGTATATGTACAATTATGTTTAATAAATGTGTGAGTCTGATGGGCTGTTTTGTTAAGTGTTAAACTTGTTGTTCGTGATTGTCGTCCTGTCATAAACTATTACATCTCCCAGTCTGGGATTTGTGACACTGGGGGCTCGTCCGTTGTGACACTGGGGGCTCGTCCGTTGTGACACTGGGGGCTCGTCCTGTTTACCTGTGGTCATTTTGACATTGTGTATTCGTTATATCTAGTTGTTTTTCTGTTGTGCTAGGAATTCGTTCTGTTGTCCTTGTTCGTGGGATGAATGGAAATTTCATGATGATATGATTTATGTATGTTTATGAATAATAATATGTATTAATGCATGTATTTTGATGAATATGTATTAATGTGTACTTAAATTTCTGCAGAGACAGTGTGTGTGCGTGCAGCCTGAGGAGACAAGCAGCCAGAGCTCCGATTAGGTCGAGGACTTAAACGCATAAGGCTGAAAGTTAAGTAAAAGTCAAAAATTTTGTACCCTGGATTAAGGGCTGTCTTTTCATCTGTCTGTTTCCCTGTTTTTGCTGTTTTCGTCGTAATTGATTATACGGGCGGTGGCGCGGGTTTGCTGTGTTGAACTTAGTTTATCCTTTTAAAAAGGTGTGGTAAACTTTGGAACTTCGTTCATCACAGTGACCAGTTCTGTAGGGACCTGTATTTTTGTTTAGATTGTAGCGTTCTATCTTCCTCGTTGTTTTAGGAAGACGTTTCTCTTGTCCCTCTTTCTACCTATCTATAGATACGTTCTTTTTTTTCAGACTCTGTTCTTGTTCGTACCTTGTTGTGTAATCGGCGTAGTTAGGTTGCAGTTTTTTCCATTATATTCTCTTTTTTAGGTCCTTGTCCTAGTCTGGTTCGTTGTCCTTGACGTACTTGTGGTCCTTCTACTGAATTTCCTTATTCTTGTCTTTTCTACTCTTTTTTATTATTAATAGTGCAGTACATTTTATGAATATAGAATTAGTTGTGCTGTAAAGGTAAATTTCTGAATTGGGTATTGTTATATCTGGTGTGATCTCAGGTCTCTGGTCGTGTCGTTAGTTATCATACCGACAGGTTGGCCGTTTTTTTAAATACATACCATAACCATAAATCTGTGAAATGGCGGAACTCCAACAACTAATGAAGTTGGGTAAGGAACTTGGCCTGGAGGGAGAGGAGCTACGCGGCTGGATTAAAGAACAGCAGGCGGATTTGCGCGATGAGCGTGCTAAGGATAGAGAGCGAGAAAAAGAGGCTAAGGCTCAGGAGCAGGAGAGAGAGGCTAAGGATAAGCAAGAGGAAAGAGAGGCTAAGGCTCAGCAACAGGAAAGGGAGTTTAAGCAACAGGAGAGAGAGGCTAAGGATAAGGAGCAGGAAAGAGAGTTTAAGTTAAAGGAGTTAGAAGCTCAGCGACAGGAGAGACAGGATAGGGAGCAGGAAAGGGAGATAAGGTTAAAGGAGATAGAAGCTCAAGAGCGGGAGACAGACGCGCGAGTAAGAATAGCGGAGTTGGAAATCAAAAAGAGTGCGCCAACAGAAACAGTTGAGCGGCAGGTACCCAATAAAGGTGGCGTTAGGATTAAGCTCCCTACGTTCGACGACCGGAAGGACGACATAGACGCCTTCCTTTACAGGTTCGAACTGAACGCACAATTGCAATGGGGGGAAAATAAGGAATTATGGGCCACGTACCTGGCGTCGCTATTGCAGGGGCGAGCGTTAACCTACTTTAAAGAGCTACAGCGCGAAGACGTGCAAGATTACGATAAGCTGAAGGCTTTGCTGCTTCGCCGATTTGCGCGTACCGAGGAATATTTCCGGGAGCAGTTTAGGCGAGCACGTGCAGATACCAGGGAGGACTTTGCTGCCTTCGTCGCGAGACTAACTGAGTATTTCGCGAACTGGGTAGACTTGGCGCATGTGGGCACGGATTTTGCTAAACTGAAAGACTTAATGATCCGTGACCAGCTGTACGCGTCGTGCCACAAAGATCTGGTGGCTTTCCTGAAAGAGAACGAACCCGCGACGGTGCAGGAGGCGTCTAAGTTGGCGGAGGCATACCGTACGGCGCATCCGTCCAAACCAGTCGCCAGGGCGTACGTCCAAGATGCTGGCTACGTCGCCGTTGTCGAGGGGTCGCCGGCGGGACTTAGGGACAGGTCGCGTCAGCGTGGTGCCTATAGCGGGCAAGCCCAGGGGCAGCGTAGGGGCTATCACCAATCACCGGCATATGGATCCGGTAAGTTTGACCGAGCAGGAGGGCTAGGTCGCGGTAATGGCCGGGGCCGACTTGTGACCTTTGCCGATGACCGACGGCATAGGGACTCTAGTTCCGGTCGCGAGGGGTCACGGGGACCCAGGCCTAGAGCAGCACAGGGAGCGGAGTGTTGGACTTGCGGACGCGTGGGTCACTTTTCGCGCGAGTGTAGGGCCGCGAAGTGTTGGAACTGCGGAAGAGCAGATCACATCAGCGTGAACTGCCCTGCAGGTAGGATAGCGGCGAACGTGGACAGTAGCTCCAGTCCATGTTCCCCAAATAAATTTCATCATGCGGCTGCGTGCGTTACATCGGACAACGGAGGCGGACAGTATTCTAAGTGTCCCAGTTGTGAGAAGTTATTATCTTCCGGTGTTTTACCTTGTGGGAGAAAGATCCCCGTTATAAATTCATGTCATACAGGAGGTGGTCTTAGGGTTTATCCGGGGTTTGTTGGGGACGAACCGGTCTCGGTTTTACGAGATACGGGATCTACCGTTGTGGGAGTGCATAGAGACTGCATTCGGGATTCACAGCTTACAGGTGAGACTGTCCCGTGCATCCAATTTTCGGGGGCCATTGAGAAATTACCCATGGCAAAAATAATGATAGATACACCTTTCCTTAGCGGGGAAGTCGAAGCAGTCGTTGGTTGTTTTCCAGGCGCCCAGCTCATCATTGGGAATGTATCACGGGTAGTTTCCCCTTCCGATGAGAACGTGCAAGCATGGTCGCAATCAAAAGGTATTGACTTTTGCGCCGCGGTCGAAACACGCCGACGATTAGCCGATAAAGACAAGATTAGACCTTTGGCTACGCCAGCGGTCAACCTAGACATCACGCCGGAGCGCTTGGCGAGATTACAAAGGGAGGACCCATCATTAAACCCATGTTTTGGGGAAGCGCGAACCGAGAAAACGAGGAGATATAAGAACGGGTCGTCCTCCTTTTTTGTCCAGGGGGGCATTCTGTTCCGTATGTACGTCACGGTGGCTTCCGTTCAAAGGCAGGTCGTCGTGCCACGGTCGTTAATTGCTGCAGTGTTGCGTCTGGCCCAGGATGTTCCATTGGCGGGTCATGTGGGAAGTGCTAGAACCAAGCAGACAGTTCTGAAAGATTTTTATTGGCCGTCAGTATACAGAGATGTACGTTTATATTGTAAGACGTGCAGTGCGTGCCAAAAGACGACGCATGAGAGTCGTTCACCCCAGGCTCCTCGTCAAAAGATCCCCACGGTTTCGGAACCGTTTAAAAAGGTTTCAGTACCTTGTTGATTTAAGAGAAAGACTATCTTCAGCGCGCACTATAGCGGAAGAAGCTTCTGGTATCGCTTCGAAAAGAGCAAAAGACTATAAAGATAGAGGTTCCAAACTGAGAATTTTTGAGCCAGGAGACAAGGTTCTGTTGTTGTTACCTACGGACCATAATAAGTTATTGATGACATGGAAAGGCCCTTATGTTATTGAGCGAGTTGTTTCAAAGGTAGATTACGCTATCCACATTGATGGAGCGAGTAAGGTTTTCCATGTTAATATGCTACAGAGATTTTATGAGAGACCACAGTATCTGTGTGCACAGGCAAGACCAGAGGAGACTGTCTTCTCTACTGCTTGTACGGGGGTCGTAGACCAGTTGGACTGTGACGTAAGCGACACCGAGGCGCAGGAAGAGTTACAAATTCAATTGCCGGAGTTAACTCCGACACAAGGTTACAGGGACGTAAAAATTAACCCTGACCTTACGAGTTCAAGGAGTAGGGAACTTGAGACCCTATTAGCGTCATTTCCGGATGTTGTTACGGATTTGCCGGGTCGCACTACGGTGATTCAGCACCAAATAAAGTTGACTTCGGATAAGCCAGTATTTCTTAGACCGTATCCGTTGCCGTTTTCTTCGAGAGATAGAGTCATAAAGGAAGTTGAGTCAATGTTGAAGTTAGATGTGATAGAACCATCAACATCGCCGTATTCATCACCCATCGTCCTCGTGAAAAAACTTGATGGATCGGTGCGGTTCTGTATTGATTTTCGAAGATTGAACACTATTACGGTAGGCGATAGGGAGCCTATCCCGTTCCAGGAGGAATTAATAGCTTCATTGGCCGGGGCCACGTGGTTTTCCAAGATAGATTTAACGAAAGGTTATTGGGAAATCCCGCTCACTGAGGAGTCTAAACAATACACGGCGTTCCAAACGCCCATTGGATTATTCCAGTTTAAGGTCATGCCATTTGGGTTGGTAAACGCGCCAGCGACGTTTGCACGATTAATGAGATTAGTGTTGAAGGACATACCTAATGTCGTGTCATTCTTTGACGATATAGCATGCCATACGTCGACATGGTCTGATCATATTCAGACACTAACAGTAATTTTTCAACGATTACGTCATTTTGGGTTAACTGCTAAACCCGCAAAGATGGATTTGGCATGTCCAGAGATAGTATTCTTAGGACATATTGTGGGTAGAGGCGTTCAGAGACCTGAAGAAACAAAAATTGACAAGTTAGTAGGGTTGCAAATCCCAAAAACAAAGAAACAAGTCAGAAGCTTAGTGGGAATTTTAAATTATTACAGAAAGTTCATTCCAAATTTTTCCTCCTTGTCATCTTCTCTTACTGACCTTACTAAGAAGGGACAACCCGATAAGGTCCAGTGGACGTCTGAATGTCAGACATCATTTGATAATTTGGTGACAGCATTATCATCGTCACCCATTTTGATATTACCCGATTTTCGATCTAATTTTATCCTCAGAACGGATGCGTCGGACTCTGGTGTCGGCGCTTGTCTTCTACAGGAGAAGAACGAATGTCTCCATCCTGTATGTTATGTCAGTAGGAAGTTATTGCAGAGAGAAAGAAAGTATTCTGTGATAGAGCGTGAGTGTCTTGCCATTGTCTGGTCCGTCCAGAAACTAGGACGTTATCTCATGGGACGAGAATTTTGTATCCAGACGGACCACAAGCCACTGACATTTTTGTCGAAGAATCGTTCGTCCAGCCCACGCTTGTCTAGATGGGCATTGGCTTTGCAGCCGTATACCTTCGTTATTCAACCAATTCCAGGAACCAGCAATCATATCGCCGACTACCTTAGTCGAGCCTAGGGCAAGATTTCAGGAGCTTATACATCAGAGGACAGGAACATTGACAGGATCTGTGTGAATAAGTCGACTTTAAAATATTGACATTATAAATATGATATGAAGAATGGTTGATAGGTTGAATGGTTTTTGATTCTGTATTAGATATTGTGTTTAGTTAGCTATTCATGATGTGACACATATATGCATATTGCAGGCCATATTGATCCCCATGTTTTCCCCTGATTTCGGTATTTTATATACTAGGGGAACGGCTAGGTCAGTTTTTTTTAATGTAGGTATTGCTCAGGCTCACTCGTTGACAGTCATCTTGATGCGATTTGAAATTAATTGCATTAATTTTTTTCGGGTGGGGGATGATGTCACGAGTGGAGTGAGCGATAGTTAATAATTACGGGGGGAAAGGAGGAGAGTAAAATTAACGCACGGAGACAGGGAAGAAAAGTCGTGCATGTCATGAGTGGGGGGTCTGAAGGAGGCGAAAGCGCTGTATAACTATCACTGCAAGTTAGAAGGTCCTAGGGAGCGGATCTATGAATAATAGCCCATCGGGCAGAGATAAAAGGAAGCAGTCGAGAAGACTAGTGAGAGTCTTTCCAGTTATGACTGGTATGTAGAACGTTGATTGATTATTATGATTGATGTATTATATTATATTCGTCTATTACCATGATGTGAATAAGTATATGTGAGGAATGTGGAAGTCCTTGATATTGGATATAGCAATGTGCGCCATGAGCGATAGATGAAAGTGAGTTCATGGATTGGTAGCGCGAGTGAGTAGTGTGTACTCCGATGGAAGTGTGTTACCGTAAGATGTGTGGTGAGTGAAAGGTGAACTAGTGTGTGTACGTTTCATGGGTTGTAAGGAGAGGTGGAGTGAATAGAAATGGTAGGGTATTATACCAATGTAATGTTATTCTTGTAGGTGTCGGGGACGGGCCGCAGAGCCACCTCGATGAGCACAGGGGATAGGCCAGCATAGGGCCGGAGGCCACACATAGGCCAGAAGTGAGGCTGTCAGTGCAGGACAGTAGAGGCACATAAAGTCGTGGCAGTCAGGCCACGGACAGGGACGTAGATATGAGAGTGAATGAGATACTATGTTGTTGCCATGTTGATAGGCTAGTGAACTGATATTATGTTGTTGCCATGTTGATGGCTATGGAAATAATAATGTGTTATTGCCCTGCGGAGGTGCTAGGGGAGTGATAAGGGGTATGATAATAGGAAGGTGATATTGAGAGACGGCGGTGCCAGTGAATCATTAATGTACTATTAAGACCCTGAGGGGAGAGGCTGAGGCCGAAGTGCCTTTAGGAGTAACTACCGGATTGTGGATCCGAGGGAGCGTGTGTGTGAGAATAAGGCCGTTGTACGGCAGTCATTTCAATAATATAATATATGTAATTGCGCTAGTATATGTACAATTATGTTTAATAAATGTGTGAGTCTGATGGGCTGTTTTGTTAAGTGTTAAACTTGTTGTTCGTGATTGTCGTCCTGTCATAAACTATTACATCTCCCAGTCTGGGATTTGTGACACAGAACACATCCATATCATGCGTCAACCCCTGAAATGTACATTGCTGATCTTTACGCTGTGATAGGGGTATCAAATTAAGCTCATTAATATAATTATATCCATCTTCCGACATTTGACTCAATGTGTGTGGTCACACAGTAAATGGTAAAGGCTGTATCAGCGGAAGCCTTGCCTATACCGGTGTAGCAGGCCAGACTATACCTCCGCCAGACTATACCCGGGGTTAAACTGGCCTAGCCCAGAATATACCCCGGGGTATATTCTGGGCTAGGCCAGTTTATACCCCGGGGTATACTTTGGGCTAGGCCAGACTATACCCCCCCCCCCCCAGTCCAGATTATACCCCCTACTTTTTTATTTAAAAAACAAGTCAAGGCCACAGTTTATTTCAACTTTAGTTTAAATTGTTAATTATCACTGTCATCAGGTATCATATTGAAGCATACATTCTTGACTCTTGTAAATTATGATACATTTAAGATAAAATAAACATTGATATGCAAAAGGCTTGAAAATCCATTCAAATTGATATGATTGGACTTTTAACAATAATTTTACTTGTGTCCGTTGGTATTATTATTGTTTTGTTTTTTTTAATAATTAGTTGTCCATGACTTAAACATATATTGTATTTTTTTTTGTGTGTTTGGCACCACTGACATATACTTAGTGGCAAGGTATAAAATAATTATTAGACTCATAAGTGTAACGTTATCTGAATTTTATTTTAGCTTTTGAAAATCAGAAATGTGCTTGATATGTCAGAACAATTAGATCTACATATAAAGTTACAATAATGCAGAGAGAAAAGGCCGGGAAAGAACACACAGAGAAAACAACAACTACATTTTAATAGCCCAACTGACAGATGGTGCAATTCCATCATCCAGCAGACATTAAATACTTCACACAAAACTAAATACATCTAAAATTGTTTCACATGATGAACTTAACCTGCCCTGATCCACTTGAAACGTTACAGAATGCTAACCAGTAATATATAGTAATAAAAATAAGAACACGAAATCATCTTATTTACTCTTGAAAATAAATAGAATATAATCAATATCAGAATCATCATCATCATCTTGGAATATTATAAAGATAAGAGGGAATGTGAAAATGACCTACACATCATTCTAGAATCTATAAGCAGCAAAGGGTGTGTACGAACTACATGTATATGTAAAAAATGTGTTAAATCTTTTCAAGTATTCAAGCAGAACTGGACAGAAAGCTTTAGTAGAGGAGCTTTGATAGTCGTGAAAACTGACATATTAAATCCACTGAGACAACTGTGCATTGTTATGATTGTAGAATGTAATTACAGTATGTTACGGCAAAAATTCGATGGATCATGTTGCGTTAATATTTCTTGTTAGTAAATTCTTTGATAGCTTATTTGTAGAAAGGTATACATTTCATGTAGCTGATGGTTTAAGGCACTGGATTAGTTTGCAGGGCATTTGAAGGATTGCTATTATGTGTTATGGTGAATAAAGGCATGTCACTTGTGGGTGAAACAGAATTTTAAAAACTTAATGTTGTATCCTTGAATATTTTGCCTGAATATGGGAGTATGATCTGGACTGGTGGAATATAGTTTGGCCTACACAACACAGTTTATTTCAATCATAGTTTAATTCATTTTTTTTTTATCACTGTCAACGGGCACCACAGTAATACACACATAGGCCTACATACATTTTTGACTTCCGTAAATCATAATACAAATCAGAGGAAAAAACGTGCATTATTATGTATTGATATGCTATGGGGTCAATATCCATTCAAACTGATATAATTCAATTTTAACCCTCATTTCACTCACGTTCGTTGTCATGTTGTAGTTTTTTTGTAGTTGGTTGCCCATGAGTAAAATTTGCACTGTATTGTTTGTTTGGCAATGACATACACTTAGTCGCAATGGATGAAATAATTAACACACTCATAAAAATAAAGTTATTTTTGGCGTATTTTTGTGTGCGAATACACAGTTGTTAAATCTTCTGGCAAGGGACGTGTCAAGCTTAGGAAGGTAAAGACGGACAAGGTCTTTTTTTTTTTTAAATTTTATTTCACTCGCGAGTGACAAACCCTTATTCACTATAACAGGTAAGTTCAATCTTTCATATGCCTTCTCCAGTGTTTAGATAGATTCTAGAATGATTTGTAGGCCTACACTGCCGTTTTTACACTCCCTCTTATATCATTCCAAGATGATGATGATGATGCTGATATTGATATTTCTCTATTTTCAAGAGTAAATAAGATGATTTCGTGTTCTTATTGTTATTATTGTATATTACTGGTTAATAGCAGTCTGTAACGTTTAAGATGGATCTGGACAGGTAGAGTTCATCAGGCGAAAAAATTTAGTGCCTATTTAGTTTTATTTGAAGTGGATGATGGAATTGCACCATCTGTCAGTTGGGTTAGTTGTATGTTTTTATTATTGTTTTCTATGTGTGTTGTTTTCAGGCCTTTTCTCTCTGCATCATTGTAACAAAAAATACAATGCATGTTTTACTCATGGCCAACCAATTATCAAAATAATAATAATAATAATAATAATAATAATATCAACAGACACGAGTGAAATTAATGCTGAAGACTAATCATACCAGTTTGAATGGATAGTCAACCCTTTTGTAAATCAATGCATTTTAATGCATGTTTGTTTCCTCTAAAATGTATCATGATTAACAGAAGTCAAGAATGTATGTATGTACACCAATTTAAACTAAGGCTGAAATAAACTGTTATTATTATTTCGTCTGAATTGTATTATGATTTATGAGTGTCAAGCATGTGTTCACGTATGTATCAATATGATATCTGATGACGGTGATAAAGAACAGCCTGAAATAAACTGTGGTCTTGACTTGTTTTTAAAAAAAGGGGGTATAATCTGGACTGGGGGGGGGGGGGGGTTATAGTCTGGCCTAGCCCAAAGTAACCCCGGGGTATAAACTGGCCTAGCCCAGAATATACCCCGGGGTATATTCTGGGCTAGGCCAGTTTAACCCCGGGTATAGTCTGGGCGGGGGGTATACTTTGGCCTGTTACACCGGTACTTGATAACTTACTCGCTCTTAAGCCCACGTACCCGTGGTCTGTTTCTGTAGTTATTAAGACTGTGTTTGCGGATCAGTATTTTGTCAGTCTTTCTAATTCTATATAAATTCTTTCTTCTTATGCCGTAGGTTACAGTCACATAATTTCACGTAGGCCCATTACAATATATAAACATTCAATTAATGTCTTACGGTTATTGTACTGATAACTGTATACTTTTCTTAATGTCATATCATACTGAAAATTTTATAATTACCGTATCTTTCTTATTTTCACCACACTGATAAGTCAAAGTAGTGAGAACTTGGACACCGTATGGATTTATTTATTTTTTTACACAAAGCAATACACACCGCATCATCTCACCTCTAAAACATTTCCGTTTATCAGTCCTGAATTAAAAACTATATGACCTACCAGTAGGGCTTCATTATTTATTGTGCATTTTGACTACCTGACAATGAAATGTCATTTTTTTAAAAAGGTTTTGGAAAGTTTCTTACGTGACGTATAGACTAGGACAATATCAGTGGAAGTGGGCAGAGTTCGGATAAAATGGGAAATGCGGGAAGAAATGGGCTGGACTGGAGGTGAGTCATACTTGTGCTGAAAACAAGGATAAAGAACACCCCGAAGCACAACTAAACGACTGTTTTGAAATATGAAAAGAAACAATGGTGGTGGGTATAACATTCAGTAGTGTATATCTGTGGGTATAACTGGGTGCGAAACAAATTTTTAAATCTTTGCAGCAAACGATTGCTTTGAGCCAGACAGTTACTCGAAATAATTATAGTGAAGATCGAGAGAGATGTATTGTGACAGGAGAACCAGGAAAAAAAGAATACATGTGAAAGAGGGAGAAAAACTACTGTAGTCACAGTATAGTATTGAGTTTACTCATCTTACTTCTAAGGAATTCATGGACAGTAAGCGAGCTATTGACAGAAATATACCACAGCCCCCTATAGTTTTAACTTTCTGCATGAATTGACGTTGGGTTTAACTTTTGTTTTATGAATTGCTTTGTATTGAATTTCTCATACCACCGCACTATTTGAACGAATGAGGAGCAAAACGAGGGAACCTCACACTTGAATTTCTCATTCATCTGCAGTGCTCACGAAACGTTAATGTACATTGAGGCTAAGGGACTTGACGGGTCTTTACTTTGTAGAGGATAGCTGGCTCTCCGTCTGCGGAATGGAATAAACAGGGCTTTCCACTATTCTCATTCGCAAAAATCGCGTCCGAAAAACAACAACAAAAAAACAACAACAAATAAACGGGGCTCTTAGAGCCCACAACAATAAAAATTCACACGGCAAAAAAAGGAGGGAAGTTAAAAATTGGTGCGGTGAAATATTGAATTAACTTTTTATCCTTCCGTTTGAAAGTCAACAAATTTCAGTATTCCAGAACTCGCGATTAACTCCTTAAACATTTGCGAGTCCCAAGCCGTTGAACAAGAAAATTACCAGGGTCAGTGAACCTTGACCTGGGCCCAATGTTGTATATAACTGACTTTTCATTTTGTTTCCAGACCAGGAGATGCCTGCGACATCCAGTTCTCAATCAATGGAAAACAACATTACTGTGAGTAGTCTGTCAATTCATACATTTTTTAATCACAATTTAAAGGGAGACTTTATGGTGGGAAACATTAATGGATGGGGAAACATGGTGAGGACAGGAGAATCCAAAACACAGTATCAACTATTAAATCTCTATTACCCCAAACAGTGACTCGGCGCTCGATACGCACCTGGTCAGCCTAGCAGATAATACACTCTTTGCCTTTGTATTTAACGAGCCATTGCACCATCTCAAATGCTCAGTGCAGAGATCCTCCCAAAATAAAGACCTCAATACTCTTGGTAGGCCTATATTACGTCTTGGGTAAAACGATCGAGATGCTGTGTGATGAAATAGGTTTTAAAAAAATTAGATGAACTGTGACATCAGTCACCTGGTGACTTGCTGTGTTGGAGGCAGTTTAAGAAACATGGAAATAGAGATTGAGTTTGGGTTACTTAAAATTTAATTGTATCTGTTTGTATTTTAACTATGGGGATACACTTTCGGCAAAGTTAAGATTTTTAGAAAATCTGATGTCATCATGAGAGTGAACAGTGTCAGTTGAGATCTGTAAAATTAGAAAAGGATGTCACTAAAAAAATGTTACCTAGGCCTGTGCCAAGAGTTTTTATTTATTTTTACTTACAGTGACAGACAAGTACCCAGCCACAAACACCCTGAATGACTACATCCGAGATGTGGCTGGACTTAAAGGGACAAAAGTCATGTGTAAAGAGGCAGGGTGCGGCTGTTGCACAGTCACTGTTACCCACACAGGCGAAGGGGATAAACTGGAAACCAAGAGTATTAACTCGGTAAGCTGGATCACTGGAAACCACGATTCTTATTGTTTTTGTTATTGGTTATAGATCTAACCAACATGCTATTTTTCTCACATTTCCAGGAGCAAGACAGCAACCCTGTTCAATCCCACTAACTAGGTCTGACCTCAACTTTGCTTGTAGGAATGACATTGCTCCAAAATAGGTCTAAGCTAGTTTTTTTTTTTTTTTTTGGGCTCAGATTCAAATGCAATGCATTCATTTCGTGCATGACTCAGTGATTGGAGATCACTTAATAGGTCTGGTATATTTTTTAAAATTTACGGAAATTTAAAAAAAAAACAAAAAAAAAACAACAACAAAAAAACCTACTTTAAGAAGGTATCCATATAAAGCAAATAAACATGTAGAGAAGTCTAGTTCAAAGTGGCTGGTTAAATGAATAAATAGATAAGTATGAAAGTACGTATGACCTGATAATAGTCCAGCAAATAAATACATGGCTGTCTATAAGGACTATTCTGAGGATCGGACCCAATTGAAGTCTTTTATTTCCCAGAATTGTCAGTTGCTGAATTCTGTGTTGTCGGCTGTTCTCGAACCATTTTGGTCTTTTCATTATCAGCTGACAGTTTTAACAATTCATTTTCAACAGCTAAAAAAAAAAAAAAAAACTGAGTGGATGCTTCATTTACAAATTATTACGAGTGCATGAAAAACAGCTATAATTAAATAATTACGATATAATGTATAAAAATCTCAACAAATACAAAGGCAAGTAAGATAAAAACAAAGAAGAAAGAAAACGAGATAAAAATAATTATAAATAAATAAATAAAAAGGTTATTATCAGCCAGATGCGGCACGACAATCAATTATTGTACTAGATGGTAATAATATATTGCCAACAGAATAATAATAATAGTATACGGCCGTATACCAATTTTAGTTTACTTCATGCACTTTGGAATACATGTATTAGTTTTTGCATTTTCATCTTTTCGTCATTGCCCTTTTTTTTTTTTTTTTTAAAGTTTATTTGTTTTCATTTTATTCTCACTTCATTTACACATTCTCCACACTTTTCAATCATCCATTCATTCTCTAATTATTTATTCGGATATACCTTCAGATATTTTTCCCTTACCTGCATTTCTGTCTCAAATGCAATTTAAAATTCATTGATTTGCCATATTTTATTTTACCGATACACATTTTAGCAACTAATAGTACAAAGTTAATATCATCAATAATATTTTGATTTACAGTATAGTCCAAGTCCCCACGTATTATTCCAAAAAGTGCAATTTTCTCATTTATTTCAATTCTTTTACCGGTTTTATTCAAAATATACTGGGCCACATAAGGCCAATAGTCTTTCAATTTACTGCAATAGAAAAAGAAATGTTTTATAAAATCAGGCGTCTTACACTGCTCGCATTTATTACTTTCCTTTATTTTCATTTTATGTAAGAGAATATTGGTTGGGTAAATATTGTGTAGGATTTTAAAATGTAAGAGCCTCAATCTGGTTTCTTTGCAGGCTCTAAACCCGCTTTCAAAATAAGGATATATATCGACATTATATTTTCGTTTCCAGAAACCCAAGCTACAGATCGTGGCGTTTTGTTATTTATTAGTTTCTCTCTAATTTCTTTGTCCGTTAGTTTAAAGATATCTTTTACATTTTCATCTATCTCATCTTCTATATTATGCAAAAGAGGTCTGTCTTCCGTTCTGGCTTGTACAAAAATTTCCTTCCATTCTTTTTTAACAGCATTTGTAACTGCCCAATAATCAAAATGGATACCAGGGTAATGTCCGATTATCCCAGCAATGTCTTGCAGGGTTTTCCATTTGTTTACACTAAACATTTGATACAGATATTTAATTCCCCCTCTGACCCATTTTTCTATCCACAGTGGCTTATTTCTATATCTAATATTATTGTTGTTGAATAGCGGTTGCCGGCCTAGCCTATTTGGAGCAGTATCGTTTTCATTTTCCTTATCCCTTTTTTCTAAATCTAACCATGTTTTAATTACATTCTGCCAAAAAATCGAGTTTATTGCACCAACTTGTTTTACTTCTCTCGCTTTAATATCTGACTTGGTTAAGTAAGGCAAGCTTACCAGCTTTTGGCAAAAATGACTGGCTAATTTTACTCCTGTTTTTAGATGTGGCTTTTGCAAGCATATCTCTTTAAACCATTTTATGAGAAAGACGTTTTGCTGATCCTTTATACTGATTACTCCTAAACCTCCCTCGTTTGGTTCTCTGCATAAAGTGTTCCGTTTGATTTTTTCAAAAGCTCTTTTATTTGAATACTTTTTTTGCCACAAAAACTTGAATATGATTCGATCAATTTCAGCCAGAGTTTCCTGGGGTAGGGATAGGGCCTGAATAACATATAGTTTAGTTTTGATAGTAAGAAAGTTTTTGCTATTATAGTCTTTCTATATATTGAAAGATTTCTTTTGGACCATCTACGAATCAGATTTTTAATGCTGTTTATTTTTTCCATCCAATTTTGTGAAATATTAGATGCCTCGACCGTAGCATTGAAGTATATCCCAAGTATTTTTATGTTACCTCCCTTTTCTACCCACGTTATTCATTCCCCTCTTTCCTCCCTTTTTTTATTACTTCCCACCCACATTCCCACTGATTTATTTCTATTAAGCTGTAGCCCCGAGATGTCTGAAAACTGCTCAATAATTTTCAATGCGTTGGATAGATCTGTTTTATCTTTTATCAGTAGCGTCATGTCATCTGCGTACTGCAAAAGTTTAAGCGTATCTGTTACCATTCCTTCACTCATAATTCCCTTTACCTCTTCATTATACCTAAGTTTTATCGCTAGTATTTCTACCACTAAGATAAAAAGTAGAGGACTAACACAACATCCCTGCCGGACACCTCGCTCTACCTTAAACCATTTAGATAGCCACCCACCATTCTGTCTGCGTGTTTGTTAAGATCGTTTGTATGTTATGAATGAATTTTGGACCAAAATTAAATCTTTCAAGGGCTACCAATATTGTTTCCTTATCCACCGTATCGAAGGCTTTTTGGTAATCCAATGATACAATCAAACCTCCCATGTCCTCTTTGTTTACGTAGTTTATGACGTCATCTATTATTCTAATATGTGACGTAATTGTTCTCTCTTTAACAAATCCACTTTGATTTTCATGTACGATACTTTTTATAACTTTTTGCAACCTCAAAGCCAAAACCTTTGTAAAGATTTTATAGTCAACATTTGTTAGTGTTATTGGTCGCCAATTGTTTAGATCTTCCCTATTGCTATTGTTGCCTTTGTGTATCATAGTGATTATACCGCGTCTCTGACTAACTGACAATTCTCCCTGCTTTATCGATTCTATATAACTATCATATAACGGTTTTTTTAAGAGCCGCCAAAACACCTTATAAAAGCAAGCCGTAAGCCCATCGGATCCGGGAGCTGAGTCATTATTAAGTCCTTTCAATGCTTTTCCCATTTCCTCCACGCTAATGTTCTGATCACACATTTCCTTGTCTTCCTCAGCTAATCTGTCATACACTAAACCATCTAGGAAGGTGTCTAATTTATCGCCCACCGCCGTCACCGATGCTTCTTTAGTGTAGAGATTTTCATAATATTTTTGTGCTTCCCGAAGAATATTTAACGGTTCCCTAGTTATTTCACCATCCCCATTTTTAACTTGTTTTATTGTATTACATATTCCCCTGGCCTTTTCCAGATTTAAAAAGAATTTGGTGTTTTTTTCTCCCTCTTCGGTCCATTTCACTCTGGATCTTATTGTTGGATGAACTACGAGTGGCTAATATGGTTACTGCGTGGGTTCAATAGTAACTCCCTTAAGGATACACAGGATTAACAAACACAGGGTTCTGCTGGAAATCTTATTTATTGATAAATGCCTCAACATAAAGGTATCACTACCAAACAAAAAGCCCAACCAGCCATAAGCTGGAACAAGAGAAAAAGACAAAAATATGATTAGGATATAATGACAACATTAATCAGGCAATCAATGGCGGACATACATAGTATTGAATATTAAATCAAAACATCAACACGATATAGAATCTAAGCAATTACTAATTACATACATACATGTACGGAATAAAAATAATGCTAAGGTTAATGAACTACAACTACAAGTAGGAATTATATAATAGATATATATACAAGGAGTTCCCTAGCACAGTGCTTGCAATATACGAATCAAAGTATGAAAGGACATAATCAAGGAAAGAGCAAGATCACAACCGTCTCACTCCACTGAGCCGAGCACAACAAATCCAGAGTGGCCATTCCATTTAATAACGCAGTGGCCAACATGGCCCACTGGCCGTCCATTAACACAGACACTGCATACCAGTGCAGGTCATTATCACTGACGCTCGGTGGCTATTGTGCGGGGTTGCCCCCCTTCCCGTCTGCTACTGGGGGGTCATGCCCTTTTACTTTAGCCGCTGGGCCAAGCCGCCAGGCTAACGGGCGTATGACACTATTATACCCAGTACATAAGAAAAAGTGTACATTATTCTTCTAAAACTATGTCCTTTACACAACTTACGAAACAATACATCTGGATAACTATAATACATGCACATGATATATATGTCGGCGAGACTCATTGTAACACGATGTTAATTCCTCGTCACACATAGAAGTACAATCCTGGGGCTCACCCGTGTTAGACTGATACTAACCAATACATCTCAAGCGCTAAGCATGTAATAATTATAATAAAACTGCTAATTTACAGCATAGCGGTAAGGTGCACAAGCACGCCGTATCAAGTGCGTTGTGCCGCTCACGATAGAATGAATCATCCACACTAACATGTATATATATCAAGAAATCCTCACTGCCTACTACAACAGCAATGTTACACATGCACACCGGCAAATAGTAATATCTTGGCTATCGAGCCATCGTTAACATCTAGCACCGCAAACTTTAACTTTGACACTAAAGTTACAATATCCAGACACTGCACTGCACCGCGCATCTTACACGTCTAATGACAATGGCAATTACCGCGAGCGGGACTCTGTAGTACAGTCTCTGTAGATCAGCATCCCCGAAAGGGGGGGAGGGGGGTGCGCAAATTAAAGTCACTTCTAATCTATTATAGTTTCCAACTCACCCAAAGTTTCTCCGGGTCCTGTGCTACCGCTTCATGCCTTATGGGGCGGGGTGGCGATGGCAAGCGTCGGCAAGCCTCTGAACTTCTACGGGCCCGGGTTGCTGGCCTGGGTTCACTGTGCGGTCGGCTCTTGTCTCTGCGTCTTTGATGGAGTGTACTGACCACTCGAACTGGCATCTTATTTATGAGCTCACGCGGACGTAGGAGGGAGCTAGTACGTAGTCCAGTTTTGGACAAGTGAAATGTTTGGGCATGGAGTCCAGCCCGACAATAAAACTGGTTAGGGTCCTAACACAATCGAATCCACAGAGCGGTTAAAAGGGTGCGCACAAAAGTCAATTAGATATCCCAGTAAACTGCAGAAATTACTCTATGGTCCCCTCCAGCTATAATTGAATAAATTTGACCCAGGTTGGAATTATCGGGGATAACATGCGTCTAACTCATAGTTTACTTTAAATCCGAGACCCTCTTATTAATTATTTCAATAGGATAGGTGCATCAAAGTACAACAAAATTGGTACCAATATAAAGTAGAAACGCGCTGCTAAAATTCTAACTGACTACTTTTACCAGAAACCCGGTAATAGTTTTAATATAAATTTTCAAAGCTTCAGGACTAACAACATTGGACAAATTTGTGCGGGATACTTTCTTCCATTAATACGACGTATCTCCATTGATAACAAACGTTATCATGAGTACCTATTTTGTACCGATAGGGTATTGCCTACTCTCAACAATGAATTCGGGTTCCCGTCTTTCTGTCGGTGGATAACAACGAAGGAGCGAGTTGTAAGAACTTAAAGCCATGATATAAGAGTTGGAAGCCCGGTGGTCAACATTTCCAACTGACCAATCAAAATGCGCGCTTTTCACCGTGATGTGAATAACGGGTCCCGCGCTAGTATCACAAGGGAAATAATCCAATTAATGGTACTCGGCCAAGTGCCCATAAACTACTATGAGTGGCCGTCCCTCACTCACGCACTAGAATTACCATGAAAGCACATTAAAAATAGAAAGTCGTTCATCCTCTCACATTATTATTGCTCCTTTCGTTTTTGCTAATAGTTCAATTTCTAATTGTTTTTTCATATTTTCGTATTTCTCCTGCAGTTTTCTTTCACCCGGGAACTGAGCAATAAGCTTGGAGAAGGCATTTACCTCTGCTTCCAATGTATCTCTTCTGTGGTTTTTTATAGGATTGCTCTTACTGTATTGCATACATTCTGTCTGAATTGCTGCTTTCAGCAGTTCCCATATTGTTCTGTGATCCAGATCGTTCTTTTCCTCATCTGCTATGAAACTGGATATAAATGCATTCATATGGTTTATAAAATCGACATTATTAATGTATGACGCGTTGAATTGCCACCTGGAGGGGCCTCTCGGGAAGTTATGTTCTAAAATTTCTACGATAACGGCACGATGGTCTGTGGACGGACAATGTTTAATTTCCACATTTGTTATACATGATACTAATTCTTTATCGCAAAAAATGTAATCTAGTCTTCTAGCCACAAAGGGTTCTTTCCTACACTATGTGAATTCTTTTATTTCTTTATTTAAACCTCTCCAACAGTCATATAAATCCCACATTTCCACAAAATTTGAGAATAATTCCACTTCTTTCTTTCCGTTTGGTGCGCCCGAAATTATATCTAAATCGTTGTTTAAAATCATATTAAAATCTCCACATACTATAACACTGCTCTGGCCTATCTCACTGACAATATTACTTAGGTGCTCTATAAAGCCCTCACGCTCCTGCGGCTGTGCTGGACCGTATTAATTTAATACCGTGTATAATTTATTATGCCTTTCAAATTCAATTCCAATACATCGTGTATCAAAAGGCAGAAATTTTAATTTATCAATAATAAATGTTCTATTCACTAGAATGATCTGGCCTTTACTCCTACTAGTACTTGGATAGAAGAAGAATTCACCCGTCCATTCTCTCATCCATTCAATAGCTTTCGCTTCAGTAACATACGTTTCTTGTAAACACACTATATTATCGTATTGATAAAATGTTTTAAATAAAAGTCTGCGTTTTAATTGCCTATGAAGGCCCCGACAATTAAGGGAGACAATCTTCATAGACAATGTCTAGTAGATACAGATAAAGGGAGGGAGAGAGAGAGAGAGAGAGAGAGAGAGAGAAAGAGAGAGAGAGGGAGAAAGAGAGAGAGAGGAAAGACGACAAAGTCCGCTAGGTCCGAGAGGCCAAGTCCGTGAACAGGCCAAGTCCGTTAATCAAGAGACACCACAAAGACGAGTAGACTACGTCTCGCCTGCCTGCTCAAACCAGTCAATGTTTTTGTTCAGTGTGTTTTCACTCGTGTGTTCTTCCCCCGCCCTAACATTTTTCCCCCCGCTCTCCCGCTCACTCTCTCCACCACTCTCTCTATCGCTGCGTATTTTCTCAGCCTTTTTTCTCTTATCACCTCCTCTCTCCAAGCTTGAGGTACGCTGTCGTTTACTGTGGCCTTCTGCCGACCGCGGTCTTCTCGCTCCTCCCCGAAAGAGGTCGAGTGTACTGTTTTTTTGTGAGCATTGTTCTTGCTCGCTCAATAGCCTTGTCATGAGATGACATGCCTATCTTCTCATTCTCAGGCTCGACCTCTGTGTCATTTTGTTTTGTTTTGTTTTCGTCCTCTGAGTTGTCTTTCTGCGTTCTTTCCATCTCCCCCTCCCCTTGTGTCAAACCTGTTGCTTTTGTCTTCACTACCTCTCGCTCCTGCTCCCTATAGTACAAAAAAGCCAGGAATTGAGTGCCTACTTTAGCTGTCTTAGGAAGCGAAGATGCAGGCAGGTCTATATAGACAAATCTCCTGCCAGTCCTAAATCGCGTCAGTCCGCCTTGCTCATCTCTATAGTTCTCATCTTTCATCCCCGACCTTGCGGTCACCCCCAGCTTTTTAAGAGTACACTCGATTTCGCTATTTGAGACCGATATTGGCACATTGCCAATGATCAGTTTTGTGGTCGCCCTTTCTCCTTCACCCGCTACAATAAAAGGGTTCTTGTCAAGGACGGTAATAGATTGCCCCCTTAATTCGATCCCTTCAATTATGGGTGTTCTCCTTGCGTCTAAGGATAAAGGGTAGATTCTCCAGAGTCCAGAGATCTTCTGGACTCCGTGAATCAACCCCTCCCCGCTGATTACCTCGCCAGCTTTGCATATTTCTAGACCCCCTATAGGTTTACTGGAGTCCGGGGCGAAAGCCTTGTCCAGGATAAAACAAGCCGGAACAACTCGTGCGGACGCCATGTTTGAGCCTAGGAGCCGGGTTTAACACACGAACGGGTTTACTAAATGCAGAGGAAAGGAAGAAAAGCAAAAACTTACCTTACGACTCACAAAATCTTACCGCTTACTATTATGATCCACACAAACAAGAATATTTCACCACCACGCTACACAACTGCTACCCAACCACTATGATAAGCGGCGAGAGAGTTAGACACGACCGACGTCGATCTGCCATTCACCGGAAGTCCCAGGTCTAAGCTAGTTATTATATATAATTATTTAGCAAATTAAAATGGCACTGCTGTTGGTTTGATGTAGAAATATCCACACCGATGTACATTTTTTATTGATTGAACTGGGGGAAGTTTTATCCACACATACTTTAAACTGACAGAATGTTGAAAAATGAGCACACATCGTCGCTCCATTCGCATAGTGGCGGAGATCAATTTTACCTGTTCCGAGTTACGGCTCGGAGAAAATTTAAAAAATTTAAAAGTGCTGCTACTCAGTTGTTTCTGGTTCAATCTGTTTGAAATTTGAAAATGTTACTTAAGACAACATTATCTAAATGTGAGGTTGTGTTTTAGAACTAACAATTTTGTAAAAATAGGTAAATTTGATCTCCGTCACTATGTCAGTGGAAGAAGGGCAGTTTGCGACAAGATCCACCTACGCCGAGATCAAGTCGGTCAGTATGCTAGTGGAATACGCACTCATTGCCTTGGAGTTGGCGATGTCTTAGACCATACAAACATAGAACAGACAGGCTGTACTTTCGTTCACTTCTGTATATTGACTTAGTCAATAAAAACGAATTCCTTTTAACATTCAATATCTATCTATCTATCTATCTGTCTATCTATCTATCTATCTATCTATCTATCTATCTATCTATCTATCTATCTATCTATCTATCTATCTATCTAATCTATCTAATCTATCTAATCTATCTATCTATCTATCTATCTATCTATCTATCTATCTATCTATCTATCTATCTATCTATCTATCTATTTACCTAATAATCTGTCTATCTATCTATCTGTGTGTCTGTTGATCTCTCTATCTACAATCAAATCTATCCATCTATCTATCTATCTATCTATCTATCTATCTATCTATCTATCTATCTATCTATCTATCTATCTATCTATCTATCTATCTATCTATCTATCTATCTATCTTGTCACAAATCCCAGACTGGGAGATGTAATAAGTTATGACAGGACAACAATCACGAACGAACAAGTTTAACACTTAACAGAACAACCCATCAGACTCACACATTTATTAAACATAATTATACAGATAATAGCGCAATTACATACATTATATTATTGAATTTAACTGCCGTACAACGGCCTTATTCCCACATGCACTCTTCCTCGGATCCACAACCCGGTAGTTACTTCCTAAAGACACTTCGGCCTCAGCCTCTCCCCTCAGGGTCTTAATAGCACATTAATAATTCACTGGCACCGCAGTCTCTCAATATCACCTCCCTATTGCCATAACACCTTAGCATTCCACTAGCACCTCAGCAGGGCAATAGCACATTATCATTTCAATAGCCCATCAACATGGCAATAGTACATTATCATTTCAATAGCCCATCAACGTGGCAATAGTACATTATCATTTCAATAGCCCATCAACATGGCAATAATACATTATCATTTCAATTAGCACATTCACGCTCATATCTACGTCCCTGTCCGTGGCCTGACTGCCACGACTTTATGTGCCTCTACTGTCCTGCACCGACAGCCTCACTCTTGGCCTATATGTGGCCTCCGGCCCTATGCTGGGCTATCCCCTGTGCTCACCGAGGTGGCTCTTCGGCCCGTCCCCGACACCTACAAGAATAACATTACATTGGTATAATACCATACCACTTCTATTCACTCCACCTCTCCTTACAACCCATGAAGCGTACACACAATAGTTCACATTTCACTCGCCAAACATCTTACGGTAACACACCTCCATCGTAGTACACAATACTCACTCGTGCTACAAATCCATGAACTCAACTTTCATCTATCGCTCATGGCGCACATTGCTATATCCAATATCAAGGACTTCCACATTCCTCACATATACTTATTTACATCATGGTAATAGACGAATATAATACATCAATCATAATTATCAATCATCGTTTCACCTACCAGTCATCACTGGAATAAACTCTCTCACTAGTCTTCCGACTGCTCACCTTATGTTCGCCCACTGGGCTTTCTCTTGCGTCCGCTCTTTAGGACGTTCTAACTTGCAGTGATAGTAATACAGCGCTCTCGCCTCCTTCAGACCCCCACCACTCATAACATGCACGCTTTCCCCCACTTGTCTACGTGCGTTAATTTTACTCTCCTCCTTTCCCCCCGTAATTATTAACTATCGCTCACTCCACTCGTGACATATCTATCTATCTATCTATCTATCTATCTATCTATCTATCTATCTATCTATCTATCTATCTATCTATCTATCTATCTATCTATCTATCTATCTATCTATCTATCTATCTATCTATCTATCTATCTATCTATCTATCTGTCTGTTGATCTCTCTATCTACAATCGAATCTATCAATCTATCTATCTATCTATCTATCTATCTATCTATCTATCTATCTATCTATCTATCTATCTATCTATCTATCTATCTATCTATCTATCTATCTATCTATCTATCTATCTATCTATCTATCTGTCTGTTGATCTCTCTATCTACAATCGAATCTATCTATCTATCTATCTATCTATCTATCTATCTATCTATCTATCTATCTATCTATCTATCTATCTATCTATCTATCTATCTATCTACAATCGAATCTATCTGTCTATCTACAATTAAATTTCTATCTATCTCTCTATAAGTAGGTAAGTAGATAAATGGGTAGGTAAAGTAGGTAGGTAAGTATGTGGGTAGATAGGTAGGTAGGTAGGTAGGTAGGTAGGTAACGTAGGTAGGTGAGTAGATGCATGGGTTGTAGGTAAACAAACAGAGAGATAGAATACTATTTTCTTAAATCCTCATATCTCATTTTTTTGACTGAGCCGTCGATCTAAAGCCAAAAAAAATAACACCATTATCCACGAAATGAAACTATAGCCTCGGTGTTAGACTGGACAAATTGCCAATCGCTGGACAAGGAATCTATCTATCTTTCTATCTATCCATTATCTATCTATCTATGTCTTTCTGTCTGTCTGTTTATCTGTCTGTCTGTCGATCGGTCTGTCTGTCTGTCTGTCTGTCTATCTATCTATCTATCAATCTAACCTATCTATATATCTATCTATCTATCTATCTATCTATCTATCTATCTATCTATCTATCTATCTATCTATCTATCTATCTATCTATCTATCTATCTATCTATCTATCTATCTATCTATCTATCTACCTATCGCTCTCTCTCTATCTATCTATTTATCTATCTATTATCTATCTATCTATCTATCTATCTATCTATCTATCTATCTATCTATCTATCTATCTATCTATCTATCTATCTATCTATCTATCTATCTATCTATCATCTATCTATCTATCTATCTGGCTGTTGATGTCTTACAGATCACTTACAGAAACATCAAGATTCCTGATTCCTGACACGTTCATAAGATCTATTGGGCTCTCTCTCTCTCTCTTCATAACATTTGATTTACTTTTTCTGGCATTTCTTTCAACTGAATGAGATGGTGTAGTTGACTTCTTTTTTTTTTTTCTCTATGCAAGTTGCACTAATAACTAGCCAAGACTAAGGTAATCCATATTTCTCTAAGACTTGGTAGGAAGTGAAATATCCATTGCCAGTGGTACTCAGTTTATATTTTGATGGAGTTAGTCGGTATGTTCTCATAAAACTCCGTATTCAAGGTTTTTTTTTTACCATATTTATTATAAGGGCATAGAAAATACGTCAAAATTGGAGAAGAAAATTCGAGATGATTAAATTGGCGTAATGGTTCGTAAGAAGTGTGTTCTACTTAAAAAGCCGACACAAGAATAATGGACCTATATAATATAAATAATAAGCCCACCCCCCCCCCTTCTTCCCACCCACCCCCGTCCCATGGTCCTTGCTCACTGAAAGTCCTTTGATCTCCTGTCTGATGATACGCCCACCACCTGTCGCAGGTCGATGACTGACTTGACCGCTGGCGACTTACCTGCGTTTTAGACACTCGAACAGTGACTGAGTTCATCTCCGTCAGTATGCGAGTGTCTGGGTTTGATAACCGTCAAATAGGTAATTGCAAAAATACAAAAACTGCTTTAGTTATCACAAAATCATTCATACAGTATGTAGTTTAGAGTCTCCTTATCAATATGGACTAAGTAACTCAAAACCCTCAAAATGTCCATCTCCGTCACTATGCGAGTGGAGCGACGACATTAGTATTGGAGTTCATCAGATTTGTTATTAATTTGTTAGGCGCCTTATATTATGTGACCCAAGATGAGTGGAATATATGGGAGTCCATGCTATGCCAATTGGATGGATCTAAGCAGAAAAAAATTTATAATAATGAAGAATTTTAAAAGACATAAGATTTGAACATCTCAAAAAATGCTGCAAGGGAACAAAAATACTGTACTCAATGTTAATATTATTATTCTCCATTAAAATCAGCATGAATTCCATATAAACCAGACACTTTAAGATTGAAAAAAAATATTGTAAAAAGTCATTTGAATCAATAGAGATACAATGTAATGAAGGATCAGCATTGTTCAGGATGTTTTCATTTCAAATGTCATCTAAGCCTTATTTCAGAGAAACTATATTGATTTTCACTGCATTCTTCTCATCTAATTCACCTGTAGCATTTAAAAATGAGAAATGGCAATGGTCTGCATTTTCTTGTGAGCCTCAAAGGATTCATATTCAAAGTATGGCAAAAATAAAAAGCTGTATGTAGTAAAGTGTCGCGTAAGAAATAATACAGAAACAATACAATAAAACGTAAAGGAAAACAGAAGATAAATCAAACTATCAAAAAAAATATGTTAGAGGAT
This sequence comes from Onchidella celtica, assembly GCA_963931925.1. NCBI lineage: Eukaryota > Metazoa > Mollusca > Gastropoda > Systellommatophora > Onchidiidae > Onchidella > Onchidella celtica. The sequence goes on from OZ007568.1 coordinate 19,610,293, forward strand.
GGAATGTGGAACCAATAGAACAAATTTTATGAACAAATAAAAAAAAAAAATAAAGTGTTAAATCGATAAGCCTACAAGTACAGCACTTAGCTGTGAGTGCAGACTTACTGTGACCCCACAATATTTTTAGTGCTTTTTATATTTCGTGGAAATCATAATATCATCCATGAAAAACAAAATCCTACAAGCTATATAGGCTCCTTCAACTCTTATTCACAGTGATAAATGGAAACCTTTATTAAATAGGTCATTCATTTGCCATAACTCTTTCATTTCATAATCTGGTGAATATCTCCCAGCAACAACTGGCATATTTTGTAATTCTCAAGAAAACTGGAAAAAGTCTGAAAACTGGAAGTAAAAGTATTTTGCCTGTGGCAGGAATTAATCAAAATTATTTATCAAACCAGCCAGTGGGATGCTATTATGCTTAAAATATAACACCTGTAAGTATTAGATGAGTCAGCCTCCCTGAAACAGTAACAACTAACAACGTTGTCTTTCCTATTGCTAGTGTTTATGTCCCCTGTATGTTGTGGATGGCTGGCACATCACCACCACTGAAGGCCTTGGGGATCACAGCAATGGGTTTCATCCAATCCAAGACAGAATGGCCAAACATAATGCGACTCAATGTGGTTATTGTACTCCTGGCTTTGTCATGTCTATGTATGGGTGAGTATCAAGAGTACTATCACTATTATATATTTGTCTTCAGATCTTATATTATTTCATTAGAGTCTTCTCACCAACAAGTTTTCATTTACATTTTTTAAAGGATGTCATCTGTAGTGCACCAGTTTCAACTTTTAATTCTGTATGAGATCTGTTTTTCAAAACCATGATTACAATTAATTCAGTAATTTCCCATTTTCTGGGCACTGGTTTTTGGACACCAATGTGGTAGGTCAACTCATGTGACTGGTCAAACAAACCATTACTACATGTTTTATGTGCATATCCTTATAATTTGCCTATGTGTTGCTTGGGTGCAAGTTGATGTGACAAATAGTCACTTTCCAATCACTATACGGTCTTCTGACTTGAAAGTTTCCAGACTAATTCTAATTATTTGAGATATACTGTTTGTCAAATGGGTGTGTGTTTACCAATTTACCATTGTGAAATTTCCTGGGTTAAGTTAGATCTTATTTCACTTTTCACTCAGGTTGCTCCACCAAAAACCTAAGATCACCCAGCAAGAAATTGAAGATTCGCTTGATGGCCATATATGCAGATGTACAGGTTACCGATCAATCTTGGATGCTATGAAATCCTTTGGCTCTGACTCAACAACTCCCGAAACTACAACCCTTGATATTGAGGTAAAATGATATAAGTACTGACTTCCGGGAATTGGCAGATCATATTGTTGCTCTGTATTAATTTGGAGATGCAAAACTTACATTATTATACGTAAGGTGTCTTTCCATTTTAGATAAGGACATTTAACATCAGTTTCAGGACGATTTGATGGCCTGAAAGCCAAACATATTAAGTAGTGAGTGGTCGCTAATAATAATCTATAATGTACAATGGACCAGTTTTGCTGCAACTAATGTAGTTGGTTAGAGTTGTCTTCAAATGTAAAGAGTTATCGTGGATATTGTGTTTTCTTGGCTAAGAAAGATTTTGTATCTCAGAAGACAGTAGAAGAGAGGGGATAGTGTCAATAGATAGTACAAAAATTTTGAAAAAAGCCAGTGCTGTCTAATTATAATAAAAAGCAAGTATATCAGAGTTTTGATACCTTTCTTGCCACCCTTATCATCTGACAACATGCTTCACTGGCCTGACAATGTGGATTGTTCCCTCAGGACCTGAACAAACATCTGTGCCCCAAGACAGGAGAAGTGTGCAAGGGGAAAGAATCTGGATCTGTCTGCCATCCACCAACCTCTTTGAATCTGGACCTGAGAGAAAGTAGATGGTACAGACCACTTAGTCTGGAGGATTTGGGAAGACTTCTTACTGAGAACAAAACTCAATCTGTTAGAATGGTCTTTGGCAACACTGCATCAGGTAATGTTAATTTTCATTACGAGGTTTCATGCTTTTGTAAGAGAAAAAAGTTATAGAATCAAATGATTTTTTTTTTTTTGCTGGTTGGCCCTTCAAATCAAGGATGACTAATAGTTTTGCATAGGACTAGAGGTAACATCTCATGTCTAAATGATTCTCCAGAATGGATTCTTTTGTGAGAAAAAGGTGAGTAACATACCACCAAAAAAAAAAAATGAAAAAATGAAAGAAAACAATGCTTATTGTTTACTTACTCCTCCATAATATCTACATTAAAAATTAGAACAAATAAATCCTTCCTCCTGAAATCCTGGTAAGTAATAAATGTATTGCCAGTAACAGATCAGAGAAGAAGATGTTTATTCCGTGTTTCATCTCTCTGTCATGTAATGGATTGTTCTCAGAATATCAGTAAATGTTGTAACTTTCTCTTTATTCAGGAATCTTCAAGAATGAGGGACCTTTCCAAGTGTACATTGATCTGCATGGTGTGCAGGAACTGTATCAATATAAGGTCAGTTACCTGATGCATTGTTTCCCAATTTTTAACACATATTCATAGCCATTGTGAAGTATTGTTCAAATATCAAGGCAAGGCTTGAAGTAACTGTATGTAACAGCTGAGGTTGTTCTAGCACGTTATAGTAGGGGGGAGTTAGTTGATCTAACTACAACCCTTTAGAAAACGAAACTATTACAGCTGTAAAATAAATAAACACGAGATCCGACGATAGATTAAATAATACTAAAGTTTAATAACTGTATAGTGAACAATAAATTACCAGGAAGACACCAGCGAAACTAAATACCTACGCCACACAAAAGGAAACTCACTTACTCACCGACCAACCACTCACACAGGTCCATATATATAAACATTCCTACAGAAAGTTCCCGAAATAAACGTTACCTTTGCCCTCGCACAAACTAACCAATCACGCATCAATACGTCATCAGGTTACATCACTCAAGGCCAAATCTGGCGTAAACATTCGTATCCACAACGTTATCGAATATTCGGGAACATACTAATATTTACTGAACGAGTCAAAACACCTGACAACAAGCGAGCGAGGAAAAAAACTACTCACTAGAAAAGAAGGTCAGGTCACGGAGTACAGTACACTCTGGCGGTTGTCAACAATAAAATGAAAAAAGTAGTGGACACATGCTCAGCCACCAGCACAACAACAAAACCGGGGGAGGGCAAGGGGTAGCCCGCAGATGCTACACAACTCCCCAATTTAAGTTGAATATCTTTCAACTCCAAAAACATTATACAGCGTCTGCACTATCGTGAAATAATCTTATAGCACTCCCAATCTCACAAAGGTAGTTGCTAATTCTATTACAATTAATAACAATTTCAGTGTCTTCCCGAATGTCATCACAAATACAATACAATGCAGTGTACTTTGCATCACTAATACCATAACTAATACAATACCGTCATTGCTTCCCAATAGTAAACAGTAGGCCTACTAGTCAAAATAACACAACGCCACCACTGTGGTGAAACAATGGTCAATGATATTATTATAAATCATATAAGGTGAAACGATGGCCCATCGTTTAAATAATGCTTCGTGCACGAATCATAGCATATAACTTGTTGTACATAACATGGTTATCTCCAAAATGTATAACTCATACGTACAATGGCAAAAATACCAATACATACCGACCACTGATTAGGGTCTTTCTTCATCATATTAGGTCAAAACAAGTTACAACATTGCAATATAACACAAACACTGCTTGCTCGCAGTCCCCATTTGGGTTACATTTTCCAAAAATTACACCAAGTTCCATTGGTAACTAATATGACATAGCATAAAATCAAAATGTGACTAACACATCATGGCTCTCTATCAGCCATCAATTCAATATTCAGTCACAGATGAACTATGTCCCCAATTACAGTACAATACTGCCGTCCTAGAAATTCATCTAGTAGGCAGAAGTATGGGTTACAATGCATTTCACTGATAGTGTACTACTTTAAAATACCCTGCTCAGGAAATCGGGACAGATATTTTCTCTGCCTTTTACGTAGTGAATCCTGAGTCGATAAGACTGTAAAAATAAACTCCATCGTAATAACTTTGGACTGTCAAACTTGGCAGAGTTCAAAAACTCTAATGACCGATGGTCAGTTTGGAGCACAAACTCCTTTCCATACAAATACAAAGTAAACTTTTTTACAGCCCAAACAATAGCTAAACATTCGCGCTCTGAGACCGAATATTTTGTCTCACGAGGCAATAGCTTACGACTAGCATATGCCACAGGGTACAACTTTCCCTCGTGTTCCTGCATAAGACTAGCGCCTAATCCGCGATCTGATGCATCAGTTGCTAAGACAAACTCTTTGGAAAAATCTGGCAGACATAACACGGGTTTGGAGATAATGACATTCTTCAAAGAGGTGTACACTTTCTCCTGCGTTTCATCCCACTGAACTATATTGGGCTGACCCTTTCTAAGTAAATCAGACAATGGTGATGCAATCGCTGAAAAGTTAGGAATAAATTCATGGTAATATCCCACTAATCCTAAGAATGCTTTCACTTCCTTCTTAGTGGTGGGTCTGGGTGCGTCTCGTACCTTACATACATTCTCTTCTAACAGGCCAATCATACCTTCTCCCACTAAGTGTCCAACAAAGTCTACTTCAGACGTTCCAATCAGACACTTCGATGGTCTTGCAGTTAATCCAGCTTGGTCCATCCTCTGCAGTAAGTCCTTGAGAGTCTTCACATGCTCGACGAATGTCTCTGTATGAATCAGCAGGTCGTCCACATATGCTGTCACATTGTTCATTCCACGGATCAATGGCTTTACGATCCTGTTCAGCGTGGCTCCTGAGTTCATCATCCCAAAAGGCATCCGAATGAATTCATAGTGTTCGCCCATGGTGACGAACGCCGTCTTGGGAATGTCTTGCTCTCGAACTTTCACTTGCCAGTATCCCTTGCTCAGGTCAATCCGAGAGAATAATTTTCCTCTCGAGAGACTCTGAAACACTTCTGATGGCGCTGCTGTCGGATGAGGGTCGAATACTGTGATCTTGTTTAACCTCCTGTAGTCGATGCAGACTCGGTTGGATCCGTCCTTCTTCTTGACGACAACAATAGGTGAAGCATAAGCTGATGAGCTCCTTCGAATGATGCCCAGCCGTTCCATGGTGCTAAGCTCCTCCTTCAATGAGTCGCGCATAGCGTAGGGCACCGGGTATGGTCGTTGACGAACTGGTACTTCTGTCGTCAGGTCGATGCGATGTTCACCCAACTGGCAGCATCCAGGGAGATTGGTGAAGACGTGCTGGTAATTCTTCACCACATCGCAGAGTTCTTGACGTTGTTCCGATGTCAGTTGCGTTCCATACTGGACATCTCTGTAGCCTTCATTCTGGTTCCAGCTTCCTAGGTCGGCAAGGTCCTCCGTCGTTCCACCGTTGTCGCCTTCCAGGTCGCAGTCCTCGATGATTGTCATGCCAGCTGACTCCACGGGTTGACTCTTGTCCATCATGTCGTCCTCTGCCAGTACAGTCTCAGCACTATCACCGCCGCCGTCCTTTATGGCGTTGACATGTTCAGGCGTGGTATCTCTCCTACTGTTGTCCATCCCACACATCTCGGTCACAATAGGTCTCGGTTCCATTGCCACTGCTGCTGCTTTTGACGTCCTTGGAATGTATCTCTTGAGGAGGTTGGCGTGCAAGGTCTTTTCTTTTGCACCCATCTTGACTCTATAGTCGTTGACACCGACAACTGAGACTACCTTATATGGTCCCTTCCATTGGACTAGGAGCTTGTTAGTGTTCGTCGGCAGTAGCACCAACACTTCATCTCCGGGGCGGAACTTCCTCTCTCGCGCCTTCCGGTCGTAGTAGGTCTTCTGTCTACCTTGAGCCTTGGAGAGTTCTTCCGTCGCTAACTTCCATGTGTCCTCCAGCCTCTCACGTAGTTCCATGACGTACTGGTAACTGCTCTTCGTTTCCGGCTCCTCTACGTCCTTGGTCCATAGTTGTCGTAAGATGTGCATTGGTCCTCTCACAGTTCTCCCATACAGCAACTCGAATGGGGCAAACTTGGTCGACTCTTGGGGAACTTCACTATATGCGAAGAGCAGCGGGTTGATGTATCTGTGCCACTGCTTGGGTTGCTCTGCGCACAGTCGCCTTAAGGTCTTCTTCAGTGTGCCGTTAAATCGCTCCACCAACCCGTTGCACATAGGGTGGTAGACTGTAGTGGTCGACTGTCGAATTCCCAGTAGTCTGTTCGTTTCCTTCATGACATCTGACATAAACTGGGTCCCTTGGTCTGACAAGATCTCTTCGGGCACACCCAAACGGCTGTAGATGTTCACTAAGGCTTCTGCTACCGTTTCTGCGTCGATCTTCTTCAAGGGTGTGGCTTCGGGGTAACGAGTAGCGTAGTCTATGTACACCAGGATATACCGATGTCCACCTTCACTTGGGAGGTCGATAGGTCCTACAAAGTCCACGGCCACTCGCCTAAATGGTACGTCCACTACTGGCATACTCTGCAGGTGCACCTTTGGGGTCGCTCTTTTGTTCACCGTCCTCTGGCATATGTCGCATGAGCGGCAGTATCTCGCGACGTCACCTTCAATTCCAGGCCAATAAAAATTGCTCATAACTCTGTCTTTGGTTTCCTTCACGCCGAGGTGTCCTCCGACGATCGAGTCGTGGGCTACACTCATTACATACTCTCTCAGTTTCTCGGGTAGTACCACTTGCCTTATAACCGTCGCCTGTCTCAGGTCCTTGTAGATCCGGTACAGTACTCCTCCATGTTTCTCAAAATGAACAGACTTATTGCCTCTGTTAGTTGGGATCTTCTTCTGCTCTAACTTCCTAATGACTTCGTCTTCTTCTTGGAGTCGGATAAGTTCCTCTCTATCCACTCCCGCGTGCCGTTCTGCCCTCGGCACCTTCAGCGACGTAGACCGGTCCTTCCTCTTCTCCTGGGCCCTCGTGGTCACCGCTCCTACCATCACCTCAGTATCAGGGTCGTACGGATCCTTCGCTCCGTCCACGTTCCCGACTACTAGGTCGCAGATGGTCTCCGGGAGACACAGCGCCGTCACTTTGCCCGTCAGGTAAGGCGTCTTCACGTCGATAACGGCTTCCTCCGCCGCCAGCAAGGAGTTATCGATCCTCGCGATAAGTTTCTTCCCACCGGTGGAGCTGTCCGTCGTCCACCAGTGCTCGCCGCACCACTACACCTTCACAGCCGGTATCTCTTAGGACATCTACTGCTCGATTTCCAATCAAGCCCTTCATCACTGGTAACTTCAGTTTCTCCACGGTCCTTCCGTCACTGCATCCTCCGCAAGTAACAGGCACCGCTAACTGTAGCTTCCCGTCCTTCATTACCGCTTGAACGTTGATGCTGGTGTCAGCCGTCGTCGCATCCTGTCTCGACGACTCGTCCGCCGCTATCACTACGGCCGCCGCCGCCTTGTTCGGCTTGCCTCGTCCCATATCCTTCTGGGCTGGACACATCCTCCGAACGTGGCCTGGCTTTCCACAAAGGTAACATCTGAACTCACCTTTGTCGTTTAACTTTGCACGACACTCCGTCGCCTTGTGTCCCGGCCTCTGGCACCTATGGCAGACCTGTGGGCTTCTGTCTCCGTTGGGCCTCTGTCGCACTGGCCGGCTCTGCAGTCTGGCGCTCCCGCTGAGCGTCCGGTTCCTCGCTACCAGGTACGCCTCCGCTGAATCTGCGATGTCCTGTAGCGTCTTTGGTTTCCTCTCCCTCACATGGGTTGCAAGGTCTGATAGGCAGGCATCCATGAATTGCTCTCTGACGAACAGATCTCTCACTCCTTCGTAGGTCTCCTCCGTCTTCGACAGCTTTATCCACCTCTCTAGATAGGTCTTGATCCTGGTCAAAAACATTCCAACATCTTCTCCATCTTCAGGCTTACCTTGTCTGAACATGAGTCTGTATCCGTCCTCTGACAGGTTGTACCTCTTCTGCAACGCTTCCTTGACCTTGTCGTAGTCCTTGGCTTCGTCGATCGGTAGTCTGCAGAAGCACTCCAAAGCTCTCCCGGTCAGCAGGGCAGACACTGATGTCGTCCAGGTGGATCTGGGCCATTCAGCTGTCTCGGCAAACCTCTCAAACCGCAGCAACCAGCTATCCAGATCGTCCTTCTTGTCCTGAAATGCAGGTAGCTTGGGTCTCTTAGAACTGGCGTGGTCGTCGGTCTTCTGCGCTGAGTCGTTGCCTCCACGTTGCTGGCGCATCCTCTCTATCTCCAACTCGTGGTTCATCTTTTCCCTTTCCAGCTGTCGTTCAGCCTCCTTCTCCTGTCGTTCAGCCTCCTTCTCCTGTCGTTCAGCCTCCTTCTCCCGAGCCTGTCGTTCAGCCTCCTTCTCCTGTCGTTGAGCCTCCAGCTGTCTTTCTCTTTCTAGGCCTTCACGGAGGTAGTCCCGTCTCTCCTGCCCAGTGAGCTCCATAGCGTCCGCTTCCTGGCTAAGCCTTCCAATAACCTCCGACATGTTGTAGATAGCTTGTCGATGATATTCTACAATAAACTATGTAAATAAATCTAGTAATTTTGATCTGGTCCGCTCGAATATGGTCGGATCCCGGACGAGCCCCCAATATGTAACAGCTGAGGTTGTTCTAGCACGTTATAGTAGGGGGGAGTTAGTTGATCTAACTACAACCCTTTAGAAAACGAAACTATTACAGCTGTAAAATAAATAAACACGAGATCCGACGATAGATTAAATAATACTAAAGTTTAATAACTGTATAGTGAACAATAAATTACCAGGAAGACACCAGCGAAACTAAATACCTACGCCACACAAAAGGAAACTCACTTACTCACCGACCAACCACTCACACAGGTCTATATATATAAACATTCCTACAGAAAGTTCCCGAAATAAACGTTACCTTTGCCCTCGCACAAACTAACCAATCACGCATCAATACGTCATCAGGTTACATCACTCAAGGTCAAATCTGGCGTAAACATTCGTATCCACAACGTTATCGAATATTCGGGAACATACTAATATTTACTGAACGAGTCAAAACACCTGACAACAAGCGAGCGAGGAAAAAAACCTACTCACTAGAAAAGAAGGTCAGGTCACGGAGTACAGTACACTCTGGCGGTTGTCAACAATAAAATGAAAAAAGTAGTGGACACATGCTCAGCCACCAGCACAACAACAAAACCGGGGGAGGGCAAGGGGTAGCCCGCAGATGCTACACTGTACATAAAATTAACAAGTATGAAAAGTGCTGAATGAAGCTGTGTGAGAACACTATTAAAGCATGAAACTCTTTGGACACAAAGATCTCCAGGCGTTTGATTAATAATACATATTTATTTGACATGCCAGGAGATGGAAAATGGTGTGATTTTTGGTGCCAGTACTACCCTCTCCAAACTGAAGGATCTCCTCAAGGAGCTGCAAAACAAACCTGGATATACTTACTTTACCAGAGTTGTCCGACATCTCAAGATGTTGGCCAGTGTCCTGGTCAGAAATGTATGTATATTTTGATCCAACAAATATTTACACAAAATTTATTGTCTTCTTATAAAAAGTTTGTATTTATTTATTTATTTGTTTATTTATTTATTTATTTATTTACTTATTTATTTATTCATTTATTTGCTATTATTTATTTATTTATTTTAGGAGTGGTAAATAACATCTCTCCTCCTTTAAAACGCAAATGATACAAATATCCCTGGTATGTGTGAGTTCAGAACTTTTAAATAAACATAGTAAATTTGGATTATCATGAACTGAAACTTTTTTGCATTTAAAATTGATTGTCTGGAAATATTTATAATAAATGAACAATTTCATTTTTTTTTTTTCTGTCAGTTAATTGCAGGAGTAGGAGAATGTCATGCCTAACCAATAATGATTTGTATCAGAGACTATCAAACTGTTCAGGCGTTTATCTCCTGATAGGTGTTTTATCTATTTTTTTCATTCTGTATTCTTTGGTGGCTATATTGCTCATCTTCCAGGCTGGGAGCATTGCTGGTAATTTGATGATCAAACATGCACACCCTGAATTCCCATCTGATCTTTTCACAATAATGGAAGCCATTGGAGCATCTGTTGAGATTTATGGTGAGCTTCCAAATAATTTTATTATTTTGTTTTCTACTCTGAGGCTGGGCTCTCAATCATAAATTGAAAAGGATATAGTTTTTTCTTAAAATCTTCATTTCTGAGGAGTAATGTTTCCTAGACCCTCCATCACCATATGCAGCCACCTTACATCTGAATATCTGGAAGGTAAAATGTGGCTGCCTTTCAGACGATGAATTAGATGCCAATCACTTTTGAAATTTTTGTTTTTAAGTGGACATTCATAGGCCTGATGTAATTCACTGTGTACAAAAAGCGGTAGTCCGGAACTTTAATCTGAGGTATATTAGATATTATGTGGCAAATATGATTTATTAAAATGTAATAATGGGTTTTAATATTCCTTTTCATTCTCAGATGCTGCCTCAGGAACCACAAACAAATACTCACTTTTGGACTTCAAAAATAATATCAATATGCAGAACAAAGTTCTGGTGTCTTTGCAAGTACCAAAATTTGGTGAATTGGACAATTTCAGGTCTTTCAAGGTCTCACCAAGATGGCAGGTAATTACGAAAGATGAGTTAAGTTTTTGTGTCCAAAGCCTGTTCCTGAATTAGTGTTTTTACTTTGAGTGCATCTGGTTCCACAATCTATTGCCTGATTTGTCACGGTTCAATCGTTGACAAATCTTCTTCAATTGAAGTAGAATCTGTGCTCATCAGAGCCGGCAAAGTTGGGACATGTTTTCCATACTTCCACACTATCAATTCATCCCTTTCAACAACAAAAAAAGATACTAACAACAGAATGAAGCTTTACATGTTCAAATATGGCTTCTGTGGTCTGATGGGGAAATAAGATAATAGGCCTATGGTGGAAAGTTGGGGGAGAAACATTTCCAGGAGAATTATAAGCTGCACTGTTGATTCAAAGACAAACATTCCTAAAGGATTTCCAAAATGCTGATTATCTGTGATTTGAATTAGCTGATGTAAATACAGTATATAATCATTCATGCCCTTTCTACAGAATGCCCATGCCTATGTCAATGCAGCATTCAAGATAAACGTTGATAACTTGAAAGTTACAGCGAGACCAGCATTTGTTGTGGGTGGCATCAGCGCTGAGACGGTTAGATATTATTCAGTCTTGTTTTCATTTTGTTAAGAAGATATGTTGAAGTAATTAATAAAAAAAAACAACAAAGGAAAATGAAAACAGGACAGAATGTTAAAGTAAATGAAGAAGAATATTTCAGTTTAAAAGATAAAGTAGTACATAGAATCAAATAAGTGCAAGTTTAGTTGACAACACTACACCATAATCAACAAAAGTGAGTGGAAGTGAAATCATTACATGCAATGAAAGAAAACTCCTATATATTTGAACAGTTTCTTTGACTTTATATTGGTATTGATTTGTTTTAAATAGAATAAGTGAAATGAAAAAGAGGTGATTAAAAGAGGGATTAGAATTTGATTGAATTAGGCCTGAAAAGAACTGGTATCTCTTTATTTTTTATCAGAAAAGCTGAGAGAACTAAGAGATGAGATTATTGGATACTTCATATTTGTGACTTTTTGTTAGACACAGTGGCTTCATTTACTTGTAAACTGATACAGTTTACAGTAAAGTATGGTACAGTCTTTATTTTTTTCCACACTTCTCAGGTACATGCAAATAAAGCAGAGGAATACATCACTGGGAAAAGTCTCAATGAAGAAGTCATACAAGGTATAAATGTCTATCTCCAAGGGAATTTTTCAGATGGTGACAAGCTGTACAGTTCAAGTCTTCTTATTATGTTTTTCATTCATAACTCTGGTTTATGTTGCTGCAGTCTTTCAAGGCCACACTTTTCACACTCATTCTTGTCTACTAGCAATGGTCAATATGATTACTGTAGTGATGTAGAGAGGGGGACTAATACTTTTCTGTCATCAAGTATATAAAATAACATTTTTTAAATGATAAAAAAAAGAAACAGCTGAAGTGTCTCTCATCTGTTTGGAGTTGTTTATTTCACAGAGCATCTGGTTCTTTTAAGCAATTAAAAAATTCACAGAAAGTGAAAATATGATCATTATGCATCATATTTTCCAGAGACTCTAAGACTGATGGCCTCAGAAATGAATCCAACCTCTGAGAATGTGCCGATTTCCTCTGCCAAGTACAGGAAGGATGTGACTGTCAATCTGCTGTACAAGGTTGAATACTGTTATTTCACAACCTTCAGTAACTGAATGAGATCACTAAAGATGGCCACAGTGAATTGGTCTAATTAATTTATTATAAAATAATGTAATTCTCAAAAAAAGTCTCAGTAAAAACAGTGTGGGGGGTGTTAGTAGGGAATCTCTTCATTTTAGAGGTTTGCTGGTCATATGCCTCGATGCCCCCTGCTAGGTTTTGTGTTCCTATTATTTGCATCTGCATTTTTGTTGTTAAGATACCACTGTGTATGAAAAAATATAGATAAGTATTTAGATCACCTGACCAAGTTTCTTGAAGCATGCTTTGGCAGAGGCATTGTTTGAACTCCTGCTTTTGGAAATTTTAATACAAATAAAATATAGTTTAAATTACCTTAATGACGAAATGCACCAGGCACAAAAAATTGTGAATGGAAAAAAAAAATCACACACAAATGTTTGCAACTGAATTACTTCTTATATGATCATCATGTATGTGGTTTCCCCTAATATGTATTTATAGCATTTTGTAATGAGTGTAAGAGACAAAGAAGTGAGAGTCAAATTGTGTGTTGACCTGGCATAACTCAAATTCTATCTTAAAATCGCTCATTAAACACTTGATGTATTATCATTGCTCTCAGGTGAGACAGTTACTATGTTTGCTTAAGGTAAACTTGCAGATTCTTTTGCACAAATTTTGTCCTAGATTCTACTGGAACTTGCCAAACCAACAAATCCTAAAATCAGGAGTGGAGCTGATAGCCTGGAACGACCACTGTCTTCAGGACTTCAGACATTCCAGGAGAAGAATGAAGAGTTCCCCCTGAAACAGGCAATGCCAAAAGTAGAAGCCCCTTTGCAGGTGAGATTTGTGAACCTTAAATGAAAAGAAAATTGTTTACCAAACAGGAAAGACTGTTAGAACTTATGGCACGACCATTTAGGCTGAATTATTTTTTCGTTTTAATTAAGAAGCTATACACATTGATTATTTACAGTGAAATCAAAATTACCCTTAATAACTCTTTGATTAAAAAGTACCCAGCCAGTATCCCTATGTCAATCCAATGTAGATTTGTAGATTTGTATTGGATTTTTGTAGGGTTGATAGAATTACCATAAGGGCATATTCCATACATTAAACCGATGTTGGCACAATGTCATAACAAGTGGATCCATGTAGGAACGATATCATTCCCATGTGCAAATTGACATCAGTCATGTGCATCAGATTTACATACCTGCTGTGCAGGTAAGCTAAATTTTCCAACTTATGGCGGACAGTTATTTATCCAAAAACGTTAGATGCCATTCACTTCAGACATGATCCGTCAAGATTTCTTCACAGGGCTAAATTTAAAAAAGAAGTGTAAAATTTACTTAAGTGACTTATTTTTTTTAAAACCAAACATGAGCTCCTGATAAGTCAGCATTCAAAAATAAATCTGAAACTCAAACACAGATTTCACAGATTGTGTGCAGGGGGAAATTACATCTTCACAACTGCAATATTAACACTTCAGTTGTAAAATGGACTTTTGTAAAGAAAGTACATGTTCAAATGTATTAATTTTATCAGCTGCACCGGCATGCATCATAATATGAACTTTTAAAAGTCAGCTGTTTGAGGAATGTATACATGACCACACATCTTGCCACCCGCACAATTCTCATGTTGTAATGTATAATAATAGTATATATCAGTGTGTATTACAGGAGGTAAATTTAAAGATACCAGATGGACTTTGAAAATAATAAATAAATTGTTGTACAGTGTCAGGTTTTGGCATTGAAATTAAATAGTCTGTGCTGAATAAAATTGTGGTATTAAACTATGAACATTTTGTGTCCCAATAACCAGGCATCAGGAGAAACTGTCTACACAAATGATGTACCATCATTCAGGCATGAATTGTTTGGTGCTTATGTCCTCTCTACAGTTGGATGTGGAACACTCATTGATGTGGACATATCCAAGGCAATGGTAAGCAACATCAGTCTTGTTTACTAATACATGTACTATTGTGATCAGCCATACTGGTTTGATCAGTATCTGAATACAGCATCAAACATACCACCTTAAAATTTGCTCACTTGATATTTTTTAATCAAGGAAAAAATGTTCATATAAACATTTTGTACTATTGTTAATATTATATTATCTTATGTATTATTTTTCTTTTTCCTTAGACAATGTACATATGAGGTTTTCTCATTATTAGAATTTGACAGATTTCTTAATGTGAAGGTGTGCATTACACTGTCAACTATTTTGTTTTCAAACTTTGGAGACATTTTGTAAGTTCAAAGTAAATTTGTTGGTAATGTCTGAATTTAGTTGTGCTCACACACAAATGTTGATTTCTCAATTTCATTTAGATTTATTGAAATTAACAGAGAAGTGATCTTAGCAGTCACAGAATAAACTCCCAAACACCACCATATTTAATGTTAATACTGTTTCTCTGAGCTTTTCCTTGGTCTGTTACGTGTATTATTGCTAGCAAAACTGACATTAAAAAGATATGGCACTTTGATCAGACCTGCTGTAATTAATGTGTCATGAATCTGAACATTTGCAGGCTATTCCTGGTGTTGTTAGGTACATCAGTGCTAAAGATATCCCTGAGGGAGGAACAAATGTGATAATGAATTTTGAACTAATGAAAATCCCAGCAGAGGAGGTGAGTGAGGGTTCCCCTTCTACAAATCAATAGCAGAAATTTAGAAAAGGTATAACTTCAAGAATATTTGAATTAAATTTATGTCAAAGAAATTAGAGAAAAAAATGTTTAGCTAGCTCCTTGCAAGTCACAACCTTGTTGGAGCAAATCCTTATTCATCTGAACACAGTAACTCTGAACTGTAAGAGACAGATCCTTTTTTTAAAATATTTAATATCAGGATTTATTATTGTGCAATAAAAGAGGAATTTTAGTTACTGGTGTAGTGCATGGTATTAGTAAGAGTAGAATATAATCAGAGTAATTACATTTACATTTTACCAGCAGGTCATGTCAGATTTTGAAACAGAAAAATTTGGTTAAAAGGCTCATCTGTGTTTTACATTATTATGTTCATAATGTTATTAAAACCAATTAGTCCTAGATTTTTATTCAGTATTTAGCGTGCTGCGTGAAATTATCTTGCAGCCCCTGAAATCTTATCTGTGACATTTAGTTTGACTCCAGCCAGGTAAATTTGCACTTTCCCATAAGTTGTTTGTACCTAATTTATCTGTGACGTGAACGGTGCGATTTTTTTCTCTTTAATACTACAGTATTGCACGTTTATTTTATTTTCTTTCTTACTGTACCTAGCACCTACTACCAAAAAAAAAAAAAAAGAAAAATATAGTCTTTACGGAGCATGAATCGTGACCATTTAAATGTAATATAAAATTTCATAAACTGATTGCGACAATATTGTGACATGCGACAATAACAATTTCATGTATTCCTTTAATTTCCAGATTTTTTTTTACTTTAGCTGTATTAACTTAGATAAACTATATTATTTTGTTTTCAATTACAATCTGATTTCAGCTCTTTGCAACAAAGACTATTGAATATGCAGGGCAGCCAATTGGTATTATCCTTGCTGGTATGTACCTTTGCATGAATGAACTCCTCTCGGAATACACAAATCAGTGTTCAGAACGATATCCTCATATATAACAAATCAGTGCAAGAAATCTAAAATGAAAGGAGCCAAAATTTCACCCTATGTTTTCTAAGATTGTAAGGGCAATACTCAGTCATTAAAACCATAGAAACTTTGAAACTTGAAAGTCAAATTCGCAATGTTAATATAAAATGATTGTAAAGATGAAAAAGATGTTATATCTGTGAAAGTTTGCGTTTGTAACCATAAAGTACACAGAGCTGTTTGAACAGACTCTCAGAATTTGATTTAAAGCTTTGTTTTCTGTTGTGACACTGCTGTCTTACATGCTGTTTAGAGCGCTATACCATTGTTTGGAAATGCAAATTGGCATTTTCCACACTGAATTGGAAGATGATTTTTTCCTATACGAAGCTTATCTTAGAGATGTCATTCAATACATAATTGTTAGCCTATGTATTTGACAAATAAATTTGTATCGTTAAGGAATATTCTTGATTTTTTAAATTTTTTTTTTTACATGTTCTGATGATGGCATTTTTTGTTTAAAGCACATCTTGGCCACAATTTATGATGTCAACATGAGACTTAATCTTTCATTATGACAGAAAGCCAAGCATTAGCTGAAGAAGCAGTAAAGTATGTCAAAGTGACTTATAGTGATGTGCAGAAACCGGTAATGTACCTCGAAGAGGCTGTAGACAAAGGACATATCCATGATGAATTTAAGCATGAGAAAATAGTGGGTAATCCTGATGGTATGTATTGCTTTCACTTTTCTTCTTCTTCTTTTTTTTTTTCTTACATTTGGAAGATGCAAATTGACAAAAACCAGATATAGATTATTTCAAGGGCAGCTTGATAAACTATCATAACTTTGTTTTTACATTATTATTTTTTTTTTTGAGAAGCAAAAAACTGAATAATTTTCTTTATTTGACTTAATAGCAACAATGTTTCTAAAAAACGTTAACACATAGTTTTCAGAATTGAACCCTCAGCTTGTGATACAATCTGCAGGCTGTCAAGAGCTATCAACATGCCAAATATCTCAATTTTTTTAAAAGGTGGAATTTGTCACAAATCCCAGACTGGGAGATGTAATAAGTTATGACAGGACAACAATCACGAACAAACAAGTTAACACTTAACAGAACAATCCATCAGACTCACACATTTATTAAACATAATTATACATATAATAGCGCAATTACATATATTATATTATTGAAATGACTGCCGTACAACGGCCTTATTCTCACACACACGCTCCCTCGGATCCACAATCCGGTAGTTACTCCTAAAGGCACTTCGGCCTCAGCCTCTCCCCTCAGGGTCTTAATAGTACATTAATGATTCACTGGCACCGCAGTCTCTCAATATCACCTTCCTATTGTCATACACCTTAGCACTCCCCTAGCACCTCCGCAGGGCAATAACACATTATTATTTCCATAGCCATCAACATGGCAACAACATAATATCAGTTCACTAGCCTATCAACATGGCAACAACATAGTATCTCATTCACTCTCATATCTACGTCCCTGTCCGTGGCCTGACTGCCACGACTTTATGTGCCTCTACTGTCCTGCCCCGACAGTCTCACTTCTGGCCTATGCACGGCCTCCGGCCCTATGCTGGCCTATCCCCTGTGCTCATCGAGGTGGCTCTGCGGCCCGTCCCCGACACCAGTCATAACTGGAAAGGCTCTCACTAGTCTTCTCGACTGCTTCCTTTTATCTCTGCCCGATGGGCTATTATTCACAGATCCGCTCCCTTGGACCTTCTAACTTGCAGTGATAGTTATACAGCGCTTTCGCCTCCTTCAGACCCCCCACTCATGACATGCACGACTTTTCTTCCCTGTCTCCGTGCGTTAATTTTACTCTCCTCCTTTCCCCCCGTAATTATTAACTATCGCTCACTCCACTCGTGACATCATCCCCCACCCCAAAAAAATTAATGCAATTAATTTCAAATCGCATCAAGATGACTGTCAACGAGTGAGCGTGAGCAATACCTACACTAGAAAAATGACCTATCAGTTCCCCCAGTATATAAAATACCGAAATCAGGGGAAAATATGGGGATCAATATGGCCTGCAATATGCATATATGTGTCACATCATGAATAGCTAACTAATCACAATACTTAATACAGAATCAAAAAACCATTCAACCTATCAACCATTCTTCATATCATATTTATAATGTCAATATTTTAAAGTCGACTTATTCACACAGATCCTGTCAATGTTCCTGTCCTCCGATGTATAAGCTCCTGAAATCTTGCCCTAGGCTCGACTAAGGTAGTCGGCGATATGATTGCTGGTTCCTGGAATTGGTTGAATAACGAAGGTATACGGCTGCAAAGCCAATGCCCATCTAGACAAGCGTGGGCTGGACGAACGATTCTTCGACAAAAATGTCAGTGGCTTGTGGTCTGTCTGGATACAAAATTCTCGTCCCATGAGATAACGTCCTAGTTTCTGGACGGACCAGACAATGGCAAGACACTCACGCTCTATCACAGAATACTTTCTTTCTGTCTGCAATAACTTCCTACTGACATAACATACAGGATGGAGACATTCGTTCTTCTCCTGTAGAAGACAAGCGCCGACACCAGAGTCCGACGCATCCGTTCTGAGGATAAAATTAGATCGAAAATCGGGTAATATCAAAATGGGTGACGATGATAATGCTGTCACCAAATTATCAAATGATGTCTGACATTCAGACGTCCACTGGACCTTATCGGGTTGTCCCTTCTTAGTAAGGTCAGTAAGAGAAGATGACAAGGAGGAAAAATTTGGAATGAACTTTCTGTAATAATTTAAAATTCCCACTAAGCTTCTGACTTGTTTCTTTGTTTTTGGGATTTGCAACCCTACTAACTTGTCAATTTTTGTTACTTCAGGTCTCTGAACACCTCTACCCACAATATGTCCTAAGAATATTATCTCTGGACATGCCAAATCCATCTTTGCGGGTTTAGCAGTTAACCCAAAATGACGTAATCGTTGAAAAATTACTGTTAGTGTCTGAATATGATCAGACCATGTCGACGTATGGCATGCTATATCGTCAAAGAATGACACGACATTAGGTATGTCCTTCAACACTAATCTCATTAATCGTGCAAACGTCGCTGGCGCGTTTACCAACCCAAATGGCATGACCTTAAACTGGAATAATCCAATGGGCGTTTGGAACGCCGTGTATTGTTTAGACTCCTCAGTAAGCGGGATTTCCCAATACCCTTTCGTCAAATCTATCTTGGAAAACCACGTGGACCCGGCCAATGAAGCTATTAGTTCCTCCTGAAACGGAATAGGCTCCCTATCGCCTACCGTAATAGTGTTCAATCTTCGAAAATCAATACAGAACCGCACCGATCCATCAAGTTTTTTCACGAGGACGATGGGTGATGAATACGGCGATGTTGATGGTTCTATCACATCTAACTTCAACATTGACTCAACTTCCTTTATGACTCTATCTCTCGAAGAAAAAGGCAACGGATACGGTCTAAGAAATGCTGGCTTATCGGAAGTCAACTTTATTTGGTGCTGGATCACCGTAGTGCGACCCGGCAAATCCGTAACAACATCCGGAAATGACGCTAACAGGGTCTCAAGTTCCCTACTCCTTGAACTCGTAAGGTCAGGGTTAATTTTTACGTCCCTGTAACCTTGTGTCGGAGTTAACTCCGGCAATTGAATTTGTAACTCCTCCTGCGCCTCGGTGTCGCTTACGTCACAGTCCAACTGGTCTACGACCCCCGTACAAGCAGTAGAGAAGACAGTCTCCTCTGGTCTGGTCTGTGCACACAGATACTGTGGTCTCTCATAAAATCTTTGTAGCATATTAACATGGAAAACCTTACTCGCTCCATCAATGTGGATAGCGTAATCTACCTTTGAAACAACTCGCTCAATAACATAAGGACCTTTCCATGTCATCAATAACTTATTATGGTCCGTAGGTAACAACAACAGACCCTTGTCTCCTGGCTTAAAAATTCTCAGTTTGGAACCTCTATCCTTATAGTCTTTTGCTCTTTTCGAAGCGATACCAGACGCTTCTTCTGCTATAGTGCGCGCTGCAGATAGTCTTTCTCTTAAATCAACAAGGTACTGAAACCTTTTTAAACGGTTCCGAAACCGTGGGGATCTTTTGACGAGGAGCCTGGGGTGAACGACCCTTATGCGTCGTCTTTTGGCACGCACTGCACGTCTTACAATATAAACGTACATCTCTGTATACTGACGGCCAATAAAAGTTTTTCAGAACTCTTTCCTTGGTTCTAGCACTTCCCATATGACCCGCTAACGGGACATCATGGGCCAGACGCAATACTGTAGCAATTAACGACCGCGGCACGACGACCTGCTTTTGAACGGAAGCCACTGTGACGTACATACGGAACAGAATGCCTCCCTGGACAAAAAAAGAAGATGACCCGTTCTTATATCTCCTCGTTTTCTCGGTTTGCGCTTCCCCAAAACATGGGTTTAATGATGGGTCCTCCCTTTGTAATCTCGCCAAGCGCTCTGGCGTGATGTCTAGGTTGACCGCTGGCGTAGCCAAAGGTCTAATCTTGTCTTTGTCGGCTACCCGTCGGCGTGTTTCGACCGCGGCGCAAAAGTCAATACCTTTTGATTGCGACCATGCTTGCACGTTCTCATCGGAAGGGGAACCTACCCGTGATACATTCCCAATGATGAGCTGGGCGCCTGGAAAACAACCAACGACTGCTTCGACTTCCCCGCTAAGGAAAGGTGTATCTATCATTATTTTTGCCATGGGTAATTTCTCAATGGCCCCCGAAAATTGGATGCACGGGACAGTCTCACCTGTAAGCTGTGAATCCCGAATGCAATCCCTATGCACTCCCACAACGGTAGATCCTGTATCTCGTAAAACCGAGACCGGTTCGTCCCCAACAAACCCCGGATAAACCCTAAGACCACCTCCTGTATGACATGAATTTATGACGGGGATCTTTCTCCCACAAGGTAAAACACCGGAAGATAATAACTTCTCACAACTGGGACACTTAGAATACTGTCCGCCTCCGTTGTCCGATGTAACACACGCAGCCGCATGATGAAATTTATTTGGGGAGCATGGACTGGAGCTACTGTCCACGTTCGCCGCTATCCTACCTGCCGGGCAGTTCACGCTGATGTGATCTGCTCTTCCGCAGTTCCAACACTTCGCGGCCCTACACTCGCGCGAAAAGTGACCCACGCGTCCGCAAGTCCAACACTCCGCTCCCTGTGCTGCTCTAGGCCTGGGTCCCCGTGACCCCTCGCGACCGGAACTAGAGTCACTATGCCGTCGGTCATCGGCAAAGGTCACAAGTCGGCCCCGGCCATTACCGCGACCTAGCCCTCCTGCTCGGTCAAACTTACCGGATCCATATGCCGGTGATTGGTGATAGCCCCTACGCTGCCCCTGGGCTTGCCCGCTATAGGCACCACGCTGACGCGACCTGTCCCTAAGTCCTGCCGGCGACCCCTCGACAACGGCGACGTAGCCAGCATCTTGGACGTACGCCCTGGCGACTGGTTTGGACGGATGCGCCGTACGGTATGCCTCCGCCAACCTAGACGCCTCCTGCACCGTCGCGGGTTCGTTCTCTTTCAGGAAAGCCACCAGATCTTTGTGGCACGACGCGTACAGCTGGTCACGGATCATTAAGTCTTTCAGTTTGGCAAAATCCGTGCCCACATGCGCCAAGTCTACCCAGTTCGCGAAATACTCCGTTAGTCTCGCGACGAAGGCAGCAAAGTCCTCCCTGGTATCTGCGCGTGCTCGCCTAAACTGCTCCCGGAAATATTCCTCGGTACGCGCAAATCGGCGAAGCAGCAAAGCCTTCAGCTTATCGTAATCTTGCACGTCTTCGCGCTGTAGCTCTTTAAAGTATGTTAACGCTCGCCCCTGCAATAGCGACGCCAGGTACGTGGCCCATAATGCCTTATTTTCCCCCCATTGCAATTGTGCGTTCAGTTCGAACCTGTAAAGGAAGGCGTCTATGTCGTCCTTCCGGTCGTCGAACGTAGGGAGCTTAATCCTAACACCACCTTTATTGTGTACCTGCCGCTCAACCGTTTCCGTTGGCGTGTTCCTCTTGACTTCTAACTCCGCAATCTTTACTTGCGCCTCTATCTCCTTTAACCTTAACTCCCTTTCCTGTTCCTGAGTCTTAGCCTCTCTTTCTTGTTGCTGAGCCTTAGCCTCTCTCTCCTGCTCCCTATCCTTAGCACGCTCATCGCGCAAATCCGCCTGCTGTTCTTTGATCCAGCCGCGTAGCTCCTCTCCCTCCAGGCCAAGTTCCTTACCCAACTTCATTAGTTGTTGGAGTTCCGCCATTTCACAGATTTATGGTTATGGTATATATTAAAAAAAACGGCTAACCTGTCGGTATGATACTAACGACACGACCAGAGACCTGAGATCACACCAGATATAACAATACCCAGTTGTCTCAAATACAATTCAGAAATTTACCTTTACAACACAATTAATTCTATATCTATAAAATGCATAGCACTATTAAATAACAAAACGAAAGGAAAAGATAAGAATGAGAAAATTCAGTAGAAGGACCACAAGTACGTCAAGGACAACGAACCAGACTAGGACAAAGCTTCTACAAAAAAAAACTATAATGGAAAAAAATGCAACCTACTACGCCGATTATACTACACGGTACAAACAAGAACAGAGTCTGAAAAAAAAGAACGTATCTATAGATAGGTAGAAAGAGGGACAAGAGAATACGTCTTCCTGCGGAACAGAGAAGATATCGACGCTACAACTAAACAATATTACAGGTCCCTACAGAACTGTTCACTGTGATGAACGAAGTTCCAAAGTTTACCACACCTTTTTAAAAGGATAAACTAAGTTCAACACAGCAAACCCGCGCCACCGCCCGTATAACCTATAACGACAACAACAGCAAAACAGGGAAAAAGACAGATTAAAGGAACAGCCCACAATCCAGGGCACAAAAATTTTGACTTTCACTTAACTTTTGAAATTTTGAGTAAAACTCCTCCCTTTAATCGGAGCTCTGGCTGCTCGTCTCCTCAGGCTGCACGCACACACTCTGGAAAGTTTAAATACAAATTAATACCTATTCATAGCAATACATGCATCAATATACATTCATTATTATACATAAATCATATCATGAAATGTCCATTCATCCAACGAACAAGACAGCACAATTACCTACTAACTAACTACAACTAAATATTACGAAAATGGACGAGTCACAATGGACGAGCCCCCAATGTCACAACGGACGAGCCCCCAATGTCACAAATCCCAGACTGGGAGATGTAATAAGTTATGACAGGACAACAATCACGAACAAACAAGTTAACACTTAACAGAACAATCCATCAGACTCACACATTTATTAAACATAATTATACATATAATAGCGCAATTACATATATTATATTATTGAAATGACTGCCGTACAACGGCCTTATTCTCACACACACGCTCCCTCGGATCCACAATCCGGTAGTTACTCCTAAAGGCACTTCGGCCTCAGCCTCTCCCCTCAGGGTCTTAATAGTACATTAATGATTCACTGGCACCGCAGTCTCTCAATATCACCTTCCTATTGTCATACACCTTAGCACTCCCCTAGCACCTCCGCAGGGCAATAACACATTATTATTTCCATAGCCATCAACATGGCAACAACATAATATCAGTTCACTAGCCTATCAACATGGCAACAACATAGTATCTCATTCACTCTCATATCTACGTCCCTGTCCGTGGCCTGACTGCCACGACTTTATGTGCCTCTACTGTCCTGCCCCGACAGTCTCACTTCTGGCCTATGCACGGCCTCCGGCCCTATGCTGGCCTATCCCCTGTGCTCATCGAGGTGGCTCTGCGGCCCGTCCCCGACACCAGTCATAACTGGAAAGGCTCTCACTAGTCTTCTCGACTGCTTCCTTTTATCTCTGCCCGATGGGCTATTATTCACAGATCCGCTCCCTTGGACCTTCTAACTTGCAGTGATAGTTATACAGCGCTTTCGCCTCCTTCAGACCCCCCACTCATGACATGCACGACTTTTCTTCCCTGTCTCCGTGCGTTAATTTTACTCTCCTCCTTTCCCCCCGTAATTATTAACTATCGCTCACTCCACTCGTGACAGAATTATGGTAGTTTACCACGCAGCCCTGGATTTAGCAACAAATGAAAGAACCTGCCTAGGTTTCTTTACTACTTTGTGTCTGTCATATGTAACTCAGTATTATTTTGCAGTTTGAGTGAGGGTTTAAAGTTTTTAATGTTATGGTTACAAAAAGTATTTTGCTCTTCCCTTGGCTGTTCCAACAATTAAACAAAACCAGCTATTTCCACAAACATCAGATGTTAAATACTGTCTTTGTTTCCCAAGGTGTGTTGTTTTATTCTTGTAATTTGATATTGGTTACAGTGACAAATCTGAAACATTGGCAAGCAAGTATTCCTTTTCAACCAGCCATAAAGCTGTTTATGGGAATACATGTATGTGCTTTAAATTATTTTTTCCAGTAAACTTTACATTTTGTGCAGTAAAGCCCACTTTTTATGCAGCGTGTCAGTTCAACCTCATTTCAGGTATTATGGTTCATCTGTTTTATTTATTTTTGGAACTAGTTTCATCTCTTTGTTCTGATGCAACTCTTCTGAATTCTAATAGTCATTCTGAAGCCTGGAGAAACAGAATTAGAAAGTTCATGAACTCTGGATCAGAGTTCTGTGAGTTGGTTATACTGTATATTACTTATATATCAGTGGATGTAGACTGATCTCTAATGTTATTCTGATGTGACGTATGTATTAATTAGTATATGAATCCCTCTAAAATCTCATTTTAGCCTGTCTTTCAATGTATTTCTGTGTCTCCCAACAGAAGCCTTTAAAGAGTGTGAAGTAGTCGTGACAGGAGAAGTCAAGGAAGGGACACAATATCATTGTCATATTGAAAATCAGGTAAATTACTGTGCTAATCCTGTACATTCCACCTACTCATGTCACATATTAGTCTTTTTTCTTGTGTGCGTAGTAAAACTGTGAACTATACGTACATGTATAAGGTATAACAATCACTTTCTACATTCTATGTGCTTTGTTCTCTGACAATGGTGTCACATTTTCATGTAGCCATCCCATTAAGACACATTATCTCTTGTGAGAGGAGTTTTTACAATTAAATGCATTCTCAGTGTGGATATGCATAATTTTCCTGGCAGGATATCAACATTCTTCATACAGAAGTTGTCATGTGTGCATTTAAAGAATGAATCATAATGATAATCCTTTGATTTTGACAGGTATCAGTGGCTGTGCCCACGGAAAATAGCATTGATCTATACTCAGCTGTACAGTTCGCTGACTATAATCAGCGACTCGCAGCTGAGGTTATCAATAAACCCAGAAACTAGTGAGTGTCAACACTGTTTTGTCATGGTTTTTATGTTCCCCTTATATCCCATGTCTCCTGTCTTTGTGCATGAATTCTCATTTTTTCTCTGCCAGCAGAATACAATATCATTGTGCCTTGTTTTAAGAACAGATTGAAATTGAGGTCATTGTATGTAATAGTACACACACTCACACACACCTAATGAGGCGGGGGGGGGGGGTACATTTCTTTAATTTGGCTTTTCTCATTAGTTATTGAGTATTACATCGTTAGTGTGATAGTTTGATTCTGAAATCAGCAGGTTTTTTGTTTGGATTTTTAATTAGGAGAGGGAGATAAGGAAGATCTGAGATGAGGAAGCTGCTTATCAATATTCTCCAGACTCCATATTAGAGAGGTGCTGCCTATACTCTCTTAGTGTAAAAAAAAAAATTGTCCTTGTTTGTCATGCAGTAAAATGTCAGAATAACTCTCTAGACTGTTATTTTAAATTTATTGTCTGAACAAATCAAGTGCAAATTATTTTCACTGTCCAACAGCATCAACATGATTGCCCCCAGGGTTGGTGGATCATTTGGTGGGAAGGGCTTGTATTCAGCCAGCCCCTCTTGTGCTGCCACACTAGCATGTTACCTTACCAAAAGGTTTGTAAAGCTGGCCATTTCAGGAAGTTATTCTTGTTGATTCTGAGAGATATTGAGAATGTCGTCTGAAGAAAAATGAAAACAGGTTATGGGAGAAGAATAATGAAGGCATGCATAATCTAAGAGCTGTTTGTAATACTGTTAGGTGTAGAATATAAGAGCTGGATGATCATACCATGGCTTCCTGTGGAAATGACTTGTAAGTAGTTTGCTCACATTATAAAGAATACCTGCTCTTGTCTCTGAGATATTTAGTTTCATGGTTAATATATATTCTTGATCTCTGCAAAAACATAAACTTTAGAAGCGCTTATCAGGTCTATAATGTCATTTGAGTGGATTAGATTATTTCACAACTCACAAATTAAAAGTAATTTTTATTATCAGATACTCTGCTGTTTTAACATCTCCTATTATTTTGTCACTATCTCAACCTAGACCAGTGAGGATTATGCTTAATTTGTCATCCAATATGAAAATATGTGGCAAGAGGTTTCCAATAATGGCTAGATACAAGGTATGTAAAATGAAATCTCATGTTTTGTAAATACTTGCTTATAATCATTATCTTTCACATTCATATTATGCATTTATTAGAAATGTACAGTTTCTCTACCTTTGTTCTCATAACTGGGAAACAGATCTTTATACATTTGGTGATTTTTAAGGAAAGAAAAACGGCAAATAAGTCTGAAATTCAGTAAGAGGCTATTAAAAATTATCACCACAACCACTACATGAATATAAATCATATGCGCATGTTGGATTCAAATACACAGACTTTCCATTCATAAAATGTTTAAGCATTTATGACTTACAACTGTTATCAAGAAAAATCCAAGATATTGCAACAATAATTAACATTCTTTACATCTGTGCACCAATTTCCAGGCTGGCTTTGACCGTGATGGCCGAATGAAAGTTATAGATGCAGAACTGTTTATTGACTATGGATTCAAGTCAGGGCCCATGGGACATGAGTTTTGGGAAATGATAGATCAAGGTTGACAAATTATGCTTTTATTGCTCTTTGTCTGCTTTATTGTAAAAAATGTAACCCACTGTTTATGCAAACATCCTGATCATTTCAAGAGTAAACACAGTTTATTATTCTGGTAGCCATTTGAGAAACTCACCATACCTAAAATTTAGTTAAAACAGAACCTTTGTAGGTGCTTATCTAATATATCTACAGTCTGACTGATGATGTCTCCCTTAAGTATGTTTTATAGAGCATGAAAATCTATTTGTAAGTACATAAAAGAGAGAGAGTGAGAGAGAAGAAAAGAGAGAGAGAGAGAGAGAGAGAGTCAGAGTAGTACTATTTCATTGCAGAACGCTTTGCGTGTATTTTGTAGACTCCAGGCACTATCAGTACACCCCATCATAATTATTATTATCTTGGATCTGCAGGTTATTTTGTTCCCAACTGGAAAGTCCATGCATGTCTGGTGAAAACCAACAAAGCCAGCAACCAACCTTGTCGAGGTCCAGGTAAGACAATGTAGTATTGTTTTCTTCAGGTCTGTTATGACAGAGTGACAACAACATGGTGTCTCTCATATTTTCTATCTCATAAACTTTCTCTTCAAATTACAATAACATGATTCATATTGCACCTTGCCTAAGCAGGAAATACTATGCCATGAATCTGTGCGGATTTTGTGAACATTGATTTGTCCTGCAAATACATCAGTGTCATGATATATAATTTTATTTATGTTGATCATGTTTGACCATTTGCATTAAAAAAAACAAAACAATATTATTTGATCATGGCAGCATACTTTTCTTTCTTCTCTTCCAGCCATGGTTTTCTGTGCACAGATACAGAGTTTTCAAATTATGTTTTCTTTGACATACGTAGAAAAACTGCATTTGGCAAGACCTTAATATTCACTTTGACTTTTGAGAACATACAACAGGAATTTCTTACTTTATTATTATTTCAATAGTGATCATGTCAGGTTCAGAAAAAAAAAAAGTGGTGAGAGGGGACAACATTTAGAACACTGATCCACATGCAGTGTTTATTCAAGATATTATAACAAGATGGACTGGTAATGCTAAGTTTCCAGCACTCATTTACTTATGCGCATGTTCTTATTCAGTAGATTAATCCGATATTTCAAGTACTGTTTGGTTTTCATAGTAGAAGTGGCAGGTTTTTAAACTATGGAATTTACAAAATGTGCAGGTTCAGTGCCAGCTGCACTGGTTATGGAAACTATCATGGAACATGCAGCTAAACAGCTTGATATGCACCCCATTCTCTTCAAGGAGATCAATCTTTACGAGAAAGGGCAGGTAAGGTATAAAGTTTTTATGGTAACAAGTTTTATGAAATCTCTGTGAGAAAGTTTTTCAGAACTCACTGCTATTTATTTACTTTGCACTGTGTTGTGGATCCTGTCCTGATCAGTGGTGCTTTTGTGCATGATGTTATTGTTTAAATTTAAAAGGTCTTTTGAACTGGAAGTAATAGAGTTTCAAACACACTATTTTGCATAAAGATATATTTTTCGTCATTTTACTGCAGAAAGCCATCCCGGATTTTGCCAGTAGAGAAAGATGACTTTGAACAAATGCTCATTTGGAATGTTATATATTTACTCACTCTCTTGCCATTGTTCATAATTCATTCTCTGGATGTATATCTCTGGTGCCACTTTCTCTCAATCTTCCCAGTTCAAGCGCACATTTATGATAAAATACTGTGTCTTCTCTGCCTCAGAATTACCTGTATGGGAAAGGTCGCAATGCTACTTAATTTGCCACCTTTCCATCTTTCAATGTAGGACAGATTCAGGTAGATAAGCATGCATGAATTTTGTTTCTGAGCCTTGATAATATACCGTATCAATGAAGTACAATCTAAAGTGGAGGCATGATTGTAAAGGTTTATTTTCCATCAGACCGATGTTCAGGGTGTTGTTCTGACCGAGTGCACTTTGAAAGATGCATGGAAAAGGCTGAAACAGACAGCCCATGTAGATGAGAGAATGAAGGCTGTGGAGACCTTTAATAAGGTATGTAAAATTTGACCACAAGATATGCAGGAGCCAGATGCCAGCTATTTGTGAAGCTATTTTTTAAAATGTAATTCAGAATAGCATTTTTGATTGTTATTCAGATATTTTCATTGGCTGTTTTCTCACATTATGTGAACAAGTTGTTGGTTTACTGTACATGAAATGATGGTTTACAAATCCTTATTCTATTTTTGTCCTGTAATAGTTGAGGCTTTTGTAATCTTTCTTTATGGACGTTGATTTAACAGAGCAATCGTTGGCGCAAAAGAGGCATAACGATGACAAGTGTCAAATATGGCATTCGCCACATGCCCCCTGGACACACTGTCCATGTGTCTGTTTTTGCTGGAGACGGCACTGTCACTGTTATTACTTCAGGCGTTGAAATGGGTCAAGGTCTCTACACTAAGGTATGTATTAGCTAACAGAAAGTTAGGACAGATTAGTCATTTCAATTATAACAAGCGTGTCTTTTTTTGAAGGCCTATTTTCACTTGTCTGGACAGAATAAAAAATATACATACAATAAGATCTTTGTATCGCTTGATATGAAAATTCCAAATAAAGCAGTTTGGAACACTTTACAGATCATAGAAAATATTAGTTTCAGTATGATATTGAATTTGTGAATTGATGTAAAGGTCCATACTCTCAGTAAAAGGACTCCCACCTCTGTTCATGTTTTATGAAACGGATTTATAAACCACAAGGACAAACATAAAACATCACCTACATGACATTGTACATCAAATTAATATTTATATCAAAGAAATATTCTTGACCAGCAACGGAATGATAATAGAATTTTAAGAAGTTTAAAGGGCTCCAAATAGGTACAGTATGAATATTTTTGTTCTTTTTTCCATCGTATTCACATTAAATGTGTCACTGAAAGAAAATCCATGTTTCATATAGTTCAGGTAACCACATAGGTTGTCGCTCTTGTTGGATCAAAAACAAATCAGATGGAAAAAAATAAGAATATTAAAGTGAATTCAACAGTTGTTTTGGTTTATATGCATTTTGTTTATTGTTTCTTTCTTGTTTCCTTCCTGGACCAAGTATAATTTTCACAATGATGTGATGTTTGACAAGCTCACTTCTTTTGTTTTTTTATAGATATCACAGGCTGTGGCAGCAACTTTGAAGATTCCTCTTGAGTATGTCACAGTCAGGCCTGGCCAGAACAATGTCACACCCAATCCTACATATACAGGGGGCAGCAGTGGAAGTGAGATGTGTGTCAGTGTAAGTAATATTTGAGGCCTTCTAGTTTGTAGATTCTGTCTAGGAAGTTTGTGTATATAGTTTAATAGTTTGTGTTTCCAATTTGTTAGCCATCAAATTAAGAAGGTGCTCATTAATCACCGTAGTATGTAGCAAGAAAATAGGAATAGGAGATTTATTTTTTTCTTATCTCTAAGATACTAAGTCTTCCTAAAGCGTGTCAAATATTATGCCAAATGTAAACAGATGAGTTATATAGACCACCAAAACATGCTGTATAGCAATCAGAATCAATCTGCATGTTGTATTAGCCAATTTACAAAGTCATTTTATCAAGTGTAAAGAAAATTACTTGAAAGACATCCTTTCTAAATGTACAACTTGATAAGGTATGAACAACTTGAAATTATCAATATTATAGTGAAACAGTATTATCAAATGAAGAAACACGGGAAAAAAAAGAACTGCTTCAAAATATTACTACTCTGTATATTTCATGTAGGCTGCCATAAATGCTTGTAATCAAATCAATGAAAGACTCAAGCCATACCGTGAGAAGACGCCTGATGCAGCTTGGCCAGTATTGTTAGCCTCATGTTACTATGACAGTAATCAGCTTTCTGCCACTGCATTGTAAGTTTGAAAGGTTCACATACAAGCAAAGACAAAATGCAAAAAGAAAAATTTGGAGGTAGCAAAGCTTAGCAAAGTTTGCTCCCTACAACTTTTTCTTTTTGCCATATATTGACTTTGCTTCAAGCCTTGCTGCAACCCCACAGATTTTCTGTAGTTTTTTATAATATTTCGTTAATTCACATAAAAGCAGTTGGTTTTGATAATGGAATTTATGTGGAAAGGTGTGTTTTCATCTGTTGGATGAACTACGAGTGGCTAATGTGGTTACTGCGTGGGTTCAATAGTAACTCCCTTAAGGATACACAGGATTAACAAACACAGGGTTCTGCTGGCAATCTTATTTATTCAAAAGCCTAACAAAGGTATCGCTACCAAAAGGCATAGGGAAAACCCTATCAAGAAAAGGAAGAAGAAGCCCAAAAAAAGAAGCCCAGAAAAAGAAGCCCAACCAGCCATAAGCTGGAACAAGAGAAAAAGACAAAAATATGATTAGGATATAATGACAACATTAATCAGGCAATCAATGGTGGACATACATAGTAATAGTATTAAGTATTAAATCAAACAACAACAACATAATATAGAATTTAAGCAATAACCAACTGGATATGTATGCATGGAATAAAATAGCGCTAAGGTTAATGAATAACAACTACAAGTGGCTATATCATATACACAAGGAGTTTCCTAGTACACTGGCAACATAAACTAATGTACTAATCAAAGTATGAAGGACATAACAAATGAAGGGGCAAGAACACAATAGTTTCGCTCCACTGAGCCGGTGTACAGCACATCCAGAGTGGCCATTCCATAAAATAATAACGCAGTGGCCAACATGGCCCACTGACCGTCCATAACACAGACGCTGCATCCCAATGCAGGCCATCCTCATAGGCCCACTCCCATTATTAGTACTAACCCGCCCCAGGGCTATTGTATTGGTTACCTCCCTTCCCAATCGATACTGAAGGGTCATGCCCTTTGACCTTAGCCGCGGAGCTATGCCGCCAGGCTAACATGTGTATGACACACCACTAGATTCATAAAGTAATGTGTACATTCCTTAAAATGAAACTGCCCTTCACACACTTACGAAACTCATAGAAGCATAATACATCTGGATAACTATAATACATGCACATGATATATATATATATATGTCGGCGAGACTCATTGCAACATATGTGTAGACTCACTGAAACATTGTTCATCCACCGCCGCACATAGGACATTCCTGGGGCTCACACATGTGATGCCCAACTAATATTATACATCTCCAATAGGCCCACATGTAATTAATTACACATCTTAAACACTAAACACACAATCACAATCACACTGCTCTCTATAGCATAGTGGTACTGGCAAGGTACACAAATACCCGTAATACAATCAAGTGTATAGTGCCGCTCGCTATAACATAAGCCGTCCACATTAACATGTCAGGAAATCCTCACTGCCTACCACAAGGCAATGCTACACATACACTATATATATGCACACAAGCAAATCGTGATAGCTTGGTTAGCGAGCCATCATTATCATCTAGCACCGCAAACGTTAACTTTGACAATAAAGTCACAATATCAAGACACTGCACTGCACCGCGCATCTTACACGTCTAATGACAATGGCAATTACCGTTGAGCCGGACTCATAGTGGTCTCTGTGGATCAGCATTCTCTACGCGGCATCCAAGAAAGAGGGGGGGGGGGTGCGCAAATTAAAGTCACTTCTAATATATTAATAGTCTCCAACTTACCCAAAGTCTCTCTGCTACTGGCGCAACTGGACTAGGCCATGTTTTGGGCGAGGCGCGCCACGGCAGGCCGCCGCCGGTCTAGGTTCACTGTGCTGTCGGCTCTTGTCTCTGCGTCTTTGATGGAGTGTGCTGACCACTCGAACTCGCATCTTATTTATGAGCCAGCGCGGACGTCCGAGAGAGCTATTACGTAGTCCAGTTTTGGGACAAGTGAAAGGCTCGGACATTGAGTCCAGCCGAACAACATAACCGGTTAGGGTCCTAACACAATCGAATTTACAGTACGGTTAAAAGGGTGCACACAAAAGTCAATTAGGTATCCCAGTAAACTGCAGAAATTACTCTAACGACCCCTCCAGCAATAATTGAATAAATTTGACCCAGGTTGGATTTATCGGGGATAACATGCGTCTAACTCATAGTTTACTTTAAATCCGAGACCCTCTTATTAATTATTTCAACAGGATATGTGCATCAAAGTACAACAAAATTGGTACCATTATAAAGTAGAAACTTGCTGCTAAAATTCTAA
This sequence comes from Onchidella celtica, assembly GCA_963931925.1. Lineage (NCBI taxonomy): Eukaryota > Metazoa > Mollusca > Gastropoda > Systellommatophora > Onchidiidae > Onchidella > Onchidella celtica. The sequence goes on from OZ007568.1 coordinate 19,643,543, forward strand.
CTGACTACTTATACCAGAAACCCGGTAATAGTTTTAATATAAATTTTCAAAGTGTCAGGACTAACAACATTTGCCAGATTTGTGTGGGATATTTCAGTCCATTAATATGACGTATCTCCGTTGATAACAAACGTTATCATAAATACCTATATTGTACCGATAGGGTATTGCCTACTCTCAACAATGAATTCGGGTTCCCGTCTTTCTGTCGGTGGATAACAACGAATGAGCGAGTTGTATGAAACTTAAAGCCATGATATAAGAGTTGGAAGCCCGGTGGTCAACATTTCCAACTGACCAATCAAAATGCGCGCTTTTCACCGTGATGTGAATAACGGGTCCCGCGCTAGTATTACAAGGGAAATAATCCAATTAATGGTACTCGGCCAAGTGTCCCTACACTACTATGAGTGGCCGTCCCTTACTCACGCACCAGCGTTACCATGAAAGCACATATTAAAAATAGAAAATCGTTCATCCTCTCACACATCCAAACGTAGAAACAAATAAACAATGCAACTTCTTTATTTGGATTAAATTTACATTTGCTGTGCTTCTATCAATTCTAGTTCTTTTCGCAAAATGTATACGCCATTATTACACTGGAAGAGTAAAATGCTTTTCACAAAATTAAAGGAGGACAAATAATTTGAACAATAACAAACACAGATTTGAGCATCATGACCACTACTGCATTTGGAACCTTGAGAGAGAAAACATCTCAACAGAAGAAGACTTATGAAGATTTAAAGAGATTGTTAGATTCAGTTCATTTTATGAATTCTGCCACATGTCTCCATAGAAGTAAAGTTAATAACTGTACAGAAGCTGTAAAACTTGAAAAAATTCCAAATGATAATGATATGACAAACACAGTTAACATCTGGGACAAACAAATGATAATGATGTGACAAAAACAGTTAACATCTGGGAGAATACTAAATTGAATCTTCTCTTCGGAAGTTTGTAACGAAAGCACCTTAAATAAGCCACTAGCCCACACAAGTGATCTCTGAATGATCTCTCAAGGGTAGGCATGTGATTCTACAAGTAAACTCTCAGCCAGCAACCCTATGGAAATCCAATGCATGAGACTGAGGTCAAGTTTGCATATAAGAATGACATCATTCCTATGTAGATCCACTGGTTACAAAATCATGCAAATGATGGTTTGATGTAAGGAGCCCACTCTGTGGTAATCCTACCACCCTGCAGAAGTCCTATACAGATCTGTGGCGGACTGACACAGGGACAATGGCTGAACTCAGATATTCCTCCAATTTTCTTAAAATTGCATCCCTGGACATCATAAATTACAAGAATTCAGAAAGCATATCCAGAGAGCCTATGAATTTCCACCCAATGTCCCATTCCACTTCAAAGTAAACTACCACTGCAAGAGAGTGGGAAATATTTTAATCTTTTCAGAGAGATATTTTCTATTTGATGTTTTATATACCTTCCCTTCAAAATTAAGAAGAAATTCATTTCATGCCTTAATACATGATTTACTATGCATACTAGTAAGCTAGTTGTGAACTGCAAGTTTCTGTACTTTTCCTATGACTGAGCAAGTAAATTAAAACAAAGGCTTAAGCACTGGTACCACAGATGCCCCTCATGATAAATAACAAGCAATGCAATATTAAAATTCAAAAGTGATCAATGACGTTACTTCTCCTCATTTCAAAGTGCAGATGGCATAAATGATTCACATTATAAATTTCCTTGTGAAATTATCTAACATGATATAATGTCATGACTTTTGTATCTGTTGTTAGGTCAGACAAGCCTGACAAACCACTACGTTACTTCACGTATTGTGTGGGTGTGGTGGAAACAGAAGTGGATGTGTTGACTGGTGAATACCAGGTTAAACGAGTTGACATTATGTGTGACTTTGGGGAGAGGTAAGTATTTGAAATATAACGGACACTGGAGGAAATATCAATGTATTTGAAGGCAGAGTGGTCTGAGTCAGAGACACACGGGATTATCAGTTGAGAAATATGAATATAATAATAACTGACAAGACTGATGTTTGGTCAAATGATGTGGTGTCTTGTATTAATTGGGCCATGGAGGAGAAGAACAGAGAAAAAACCTGTGAAGAGAATTAACATTAGCCAAGAAACTACTTATGACTGCATTAAACTGTGTGGTTTATAACTTCTGCGTCAGATTGTTAATTAAGGACAGAGAGATTGGTGTGCATGACTTTTTTTTTCCATCTCTTTCAGTATTAACCCCACCATTGACATTGGCCAAGTGGAGGGTGCCTTTGTCATGGGTTTGGGAGCTTTTTTGACTGAGGATATTCACTATGACAGAAAGACAGGCGAGGTGCTGAATGATGGGACATGGGTAAGTTTAGCTGAATGAAAGTTTGGTTAAGACTGTCAAGTATGTTTGTCACTGAAGTTTTATAACAGTGACCTTCAGACACAGGAAGTTTTAACAAAACTGATAGTGATCTCATGAAATTCATAACCGCCAAATAAATGTATTTTAAAGAGCCTGATGATTCACACATTTGGGAAAAATATAAATTTAAATTCATATTGATAGATTATTTGTGAACCAAGATGTTCATTAAAGAAATATTTCTTATTCTGGTCCAAATATATGGAATTTTCTCCCTGAAAGATTGAAAGGTATTTCTTCATTTGAGAAATTCAAAACTGAGTTAAAATCAGTCCTGTATTGGAAATTGTTACTGACTAACTGATAATGTTTCTATTAAGCATTGTACGTTTTATACAGCTTAAAAGTATATTTGTAGGAGAGAGAGTTATTACTATTTCAGTGTAAAACATTTTGGGTCCACTTTGTGGAGACAGGTACAATATACAACTGTAGCCTACTCCATTATTATTATTATTAATAGTGTGATATTTTGAATTACAACTCCTACTCATGTGGCTTTCAGACCAAAATTGTCCTAACTGCAACACTGTCAGTTTATATTGGATTCTCTGCTGGGAGATCACAAGGTGACAGTTGTACCATCAATTTTCATATTGTGTCATTTTTTTCTGGGAGGAGCAATATTTTCTTAACTTTTACGTACAAGTATGATACAGGCTGCCCCTTTTCATTTTATCAGGAGTATAAACCACCAACCAGCAAAGACATCCCAATAGATTGGAGAATTCACTTTCTACCCGATACACCCAATAAAGTGGGTATTCTCAGCTCAAAAGGTAAGATCAGACAGGTAGCTGCCTATCTATATGTAGAAATCGTAAGCTAAAACAGCGGCCATTCTTAAATAGCAAAGACAAATGATTTTCCTTCATGCTGTTACTTAGTTAGAGAAGTGGATAACTGGGGCAAGTAATGACATCTTGTTTCAAATTTTGAGTCACTGTGGACACATTTGAAGAGTCCACTGGAAAAACCAGCTAAGTCACAGATTTCATGTTCAGGGAAAATTGTGTTTTTAACTTTGACTGAGCTCTTTCTGTTACTTTTTGGGTGACAATTTTAATGGACCTACCCTATTTTCGTCAAAAATACTGAAGTAGGTTGCACGATGGGATATTTGTTTCGGCTTGGGACCAAAAGCCCATAACTTCTACATTGTGACTTTGCTGGTTTTTCCACTGGACTCTTCATTTGTATGTTACCAATAACTACACATTATCTTATTATCAAGCAATGATTTAACAAGAACCTGGCTAATTCCTATGATGATTAATACTGAACATAATTGTGTTACATTATGCACCATGCATTGCAAGTTTTGCAAACAGTATGTTATAAACGCAAAATAATGTAAATAAGCTTTTAGAAAATAAAATAATGTCTTCAGAACTACCATGAATTTGATCACTCCCATTCTGTGCTGAAAATCCTTACTTTTTAGAATCAAAGACATAATACATCATGAATTTATAACATCAGCATCATGGTACATGTACAAATCCACCTTTCACTGTTTGTTTGTTTCTGCCATTAGATGCAGGAGGCATTGACCAATGCCCTGTTCTATTTTTATCAGTTCAGTAATAAAGTTACAGTTAAACACATAAAGGCAATAATTAATATTCATACTAATCTCATCTCACAAATAATTTCACTATAATTCATACTATCTGACAGCTGTGGGTGAACCTCCTATTGGTTTATCTGTGGGTGCTCTTTTGTCAATCAAAAGCAGTGTGGAAAATTTAAGGGAAGAACTCACTGGGAAGAAGGAGTTCTTGCCTGTGTGTGAGTATCAACTATCTGAATGATTTTCCCCCAGTGACATCTATCTTACATGTGATTCACTTGGTAAAATTTTATCACCAAGCTTAACAGATGTACTATACTTCTACATATTGTCGGTTGGCTGTTGGAACCTCGTTAAGTCCAAAATCAAAATTTTACAGGAGAAGGAAAAAACTGATTATCTTTAATAGTTTTCATTATTGGGAGCTGTAACTTGGCATCTAGCCTATGTTCTTGACCAGTAGTTGTGCCGTGTATTGCATTTTGACGACAACCCTACTGTAATTATGTAACCAGAGTTAAGCAGGTTATAACACGCCGAAGTCGGCTGTTGGAACCTGCCTAAAGCTTTAACAAGGTTCAAGCGCACACATCGCGCCGCTTGGCTGATCGTATAACCTCGCTACCTTTCTTTGGGCATAGTAAAAATATGTTTAAAAGTGCCTCGGAGGCATTTATTGTTGTCTTTGCCGTTTTAGTTCTGTTTTAAATTTATCCCTCGAAACTTAGTATTTCACTTCGTTTATTTTCTATGTATCACACCATCACCGAGCGACTGAATGTAATATAAATGTATGATTTACCGTCTAGCCTAAACCAAACTATTTACACTTGACTCTTTAGTAACACAAAGTATTACATGTCATTTGTTTACAAAAGACATTAAATACATTATTAAATCTCTCTTTCTACTATTTCTACTATTTCTCTCTCTCTCTCTCTCTCTCTCTCTCTCTCTCTCTCTCTTTCTCTCTCTCTCCATGTCCCCTTCCCTTCTCTCTCTATCTGCCCGTCTCTCCCTCTGTCAATCTTTGTCTATGTTATGTCCTTGCTCACTGCCCCCTCCCCAGCCGCATCCACCTGCCCCTGCCGCTCTCTTTCTCTCTTTGAGTTGCACTCCAGTTCTTTGAGAGAGGGCTGCATTTTGGTCCTTTGAGAGAGAGAGAGAGAGAGAGAGAGAGAGAGTTGCAATTTGGTTCTTCGAGAGAAATGCAATTTGAAAGAGGTGCACTCATGTTCTTAGAGAGAGAGAGCTGCATTTTGGTTCTTTGAGAGAAATGCAACTTGAAAGAGGTGCACTCCAGTTCTTTGAGGGAGGGCTGCATTTTGGTTCTTTGAGAGAAATGCAACTTGAAAGAGGTGCACTCCAGTTCTTTGAGAGAGAGCTGCATTTTGGTTGTTTGAGAGAGATGCAATTTGAAAGAGATGCACTCCAGCTCTTTGGGAGAGAGCTGCATTTTGGTTCTTTGAGAGAGATGAAACTTGAAAGAGATGCACTCGTCCTTTGAGAGAGAGCTGCATTTTGGTTCTTTGAGAGAGATGCTACTTGAAAGAGATGCACTCCAGTCCTTTGAGAGAGAGCTGCATTTTGGTTCTTTGGGAGAGATGAAACTTGAAAGAGATGCACTCCAGTCCTTTGAGAGACAGCTGCATTTTGGTTCTTTGGGAGATATCCAATTGAAAGAGGTGCACTTTGGTTCTTATATAAATCTGCATTCTGGGGCTGTGAGAGAAACTGCACTCAGGGATTTTGAGAGACAACTGCACACTCGATCTTTGAGTTAGACGTTCACTCTGGTTATTTGAGAGAGAGAGAGAGAGAGAGAGAGAGAGAGAGAGAGAGAGAGAGAGAGAGAGAGAGAGAGAGGGAGAGAGAGAGAGAGAGAGAGACAAAGAGAGAGAGAGAAAAGGGGGGGGTGTGAGCGCTGCACTTTGGTTCTTTATTAAGGGAGAAGCAATCTGGTCTTTGAGAGAGCTGCCCCCTGAAAGAGCTGCATCTTGCACTTTGAGAATGTGGCGGCCTGGTTCTGAGAGAGAGAGAGAGAGAGAAGGGGGGGGGGGGAGAGAGATTTGTACGTTTGCTCCTTGAGCCGGCTGCATTTCAGTTCCTTGGGTAATTTTAATTTTTGTTCTTTGAGAGTTACTTGTTTGTTCTTTGAGAGAGTTCCACATAGGGTCTTTGAGAGCTGTGCACTTGGTTCTGTGAGAGAGTTCCAGCATAGTTCTTTGAGAGATGGTTGCAGTTTAGTGCACTGAGAGAACTGCTCTGTGTTTCTTTGAGAGATCTACTTTCACCCAGTAAGGTTTGTGTGCAACGTCAATTAAAGGCTCCTGCGATCGGCATCTTCCTCTAACAGGTTTTGAAAGTGCTTATTGCACCATGCATTGTCCTCTGCTCAGAGGAAACGTTGAAAATAACTAACTGGAAATGCACAGTGACTTATGTGTTACATACTGGAAAGCACTGGATTCAAAAATTCAGATAGTGGGGCGCTTTACTTTGTCTGGTCACTGATTGATATGAGACTGACAGTATTTATAGCTATTAAAGTGTGGGTGGGGCGAAGATTCGCATGATTAATTACAGATTGATCAATTAACTCAAAATATTTACCAAAACAATATTTACCATTCCCTTATTTGATCACATTTGATCCGCCCATATTCGCCGGTCTTGTCTTACTTTCTTCAAAGACGGTGTCCACTCCATTGGGCGGCAACTTCAAAGGCCGTAAACTCGCCGCCGCCCTTCCTTTGATCTATTCATTGAAGTTTACCCTACTGTCGGTGATTACATTAATGACAATAGATCTCTGACTTCGGACACAAAATATACGCCGGTTGATATCTAGGCTATTTCAAAGTGACCACTTTTTATTCGTCCCCAGACTCAATGATTTTACTGGCACATAACTTTAATTATATAATGTAATTTTTAAAAAAAAGTCATTTCGAACTTAGTAAAAACCTAATTACTCTGTGTGCTTATGTGTGTGCATGCGTGTGTGAATTTTGTACACAATAAACTATTCCCTGTACCTCCAAACCCTTTAAAATAATTATTATGAGTTACAGGGTATGGTACATGACTGCCCTTCTTCAGTCTCGTTATTTGTAAACATGATACAATCATGCACTACTACGAAATAATGATTTTTACATCGACGCTACATTTGTCGACTTTCACTTTTTTTCTTCATTTTCAAGCGACAACAATTAGTACATGTAATAACCATGCTATTAAACGTTTACTAAACGTTTAGCATTAAACGCTACTAAACTAAACGTTTAGTGAGGTTCAAACGCCAACAATTGGCCGTGGCCAGCGGTGCATAACCTGGCAAACGATTTTAGCCAGGTTCAAGCGCCGACATTCCGCCAGCTGTACGTTAACGAGGTTATAACACGGAATTACAACATCGCTTTTCTCCACTACTAAGCACAATTTTTTCGTTTTTTCAAGTGCATCCGATGCGTTCCGTGCTATAGATTCCATTTTTAAAAAAAAGTGAATTTGCCCAAAAATGGACTTAACGAGGTTCCAACAGCCAACCGACGATATCTGTGTATGCTGTTTCACAAGTACACATAAGCTTATATACAAAGGACAGATCCTGAATAAGATAAACTGTGCACACTGGTAAAGAGCTCTCTTGCCACTATAAATAACAAAGCAAACAGCTGAAAAGATTTTGAAGTGAAACATGACTATAAGAAACCTAAACCAGATGCTAAGTGTAAGTCTGTTACTTCAACAATGCATTTCAAATGATTGCAGGGGACACTCATATTCATGAAAAGGGCCATAAGTGATATATAGCATAGAAATAAGGAGATAAATTTGTCATCGTGACACGATGTTAACAATGCATTTTTTATTCATTGTCATGGCTGGTATCCTCTGTTCTGAATGTGACAGTTCTCATGTTACTATCATTATCAAGACCATTTCGATGATTATCTCCATTATCATGGCTAATCACTGCCATCATGTAACATAACATTTAGACCCTCCATGAGAATAATGAAACCGTGTCCATAATTATTTGAACCATCTAGATGCTTACGAAATGAGAGAAAAAAACAAAGCCTGAACTTGACAAATATGAAGACAAAAGGAAGCAATTGTTGTTTTTTGTGTCTCTGAGTCTTTCTTTCTTGCATGTGTGTATCTCTCGGTGTGTTTCTCTGTCTCTGTCTCTCTCTCATTCTCTCTCTCTCTCTACCTTTCTCTTTTCTCTCCTGTATTGTTTTGCTTTTATGTCTTCTTGTCGTTAAGTGTTTCTTAATTATGAATAATAACAATCTATAACAGGAAAGTGCGATAAAGGTAAGTCCGCATCGTCCTTAATGTCATCATAATTGTGATATATCAAAAGATATTACATTAGGATGGTTTTTTCCCCCATATTTCAGATGCCCCATATACAGTGGAGAAGGTTCAACTGGATACAGGCATTGACGTCAGTCACTTGATGATGAGTTAAGTCTCAGCCAAAATTCCTGCTGAAGTAAAAGTACTCAACTTAGGAAAAAGAAAATCCAGCCATGGGCATGAAATGCGATTTCGTGGCATTTTACTTGTGGCAATTGTGAAAGGGCATTTTGGATTTCTGTCTCTTCAATTGCCAAATTTGTTGGATTTACATTGGCAATATACATGTTAGGAACCTTTTTTTGTCACTGGGAACACTTCCACCAAAGAAAAGAAAAGAGCGCCAAGTGTAATTTAGAACATCCTCTCAGATTTCTGGCTCTGAATGATGAATTTGTTCAAATGCATGTTTCTAACAGTGCAAACTGTAGCCTAATTTCATATTTGACAAGCTTCCCAGTGATAATACTGTTGATGTGTATCTTGCAATAATCTATCAGAAGTCCCACCTACATAGTGTAGTACTTTTGTATCTAGCTGTCACTACTGATTTCTGCAAATTGTCGTATTATGATGAAATAAAAGCAACTGTGGTACTCCGTCTTATTTCATCTTGGGCTATGTAATCTTCTGCTCAGAGATGATGAGTGTAATCAGCTTTTGTCTTGGAAGCTTTCCGCCCTTGACATATTAAATTAAAATTGCGTTAATATTTTTTAATAATTTCAAAGTGTGAACAATGCTTAGAGTTATAATGTTAATATCTTGGAGCTTTTAATGAGATCCTCTAAAACTGCTGTGGGTCTTCAGTAATATAGACCCTTTATCTCTGTATCATTGTGTGACCATTCCAGCTGAGGTTCACGCTGAAAGTAACCATGCTGAAGTTGCCACAAGCCTAGGCTAGACATTTCAGCAGTGTGCAGGGAAATAGGCTTTTGGGAGTTTTTTATATTGTCATTTTATTTTAAAACTGCATGCTTTGTGATGTATACATCTGCATTTATTAGTTTAAAGGAATACAAACAAAAATTTAAGAAGAATTGCCGTATCTGTGGAATTTGAATAAATTATCTTTTTCTTGTGTTATAAATACCTTTCCTGCCAATCTACAGGTGTGACTTTCAAGTAATAAAGAAAGTATCCAATCATTTCCTGATTGTATGTCTTCTTACATATTTATGTATGTTTGTGGATGTATGTGTGCCTGTATGTGTGTGCAGGTGTAGGAGTTTGTGACGTTGTCTTTCATGAGCGTCTGTCATGTTGACATAAACCCTGCATCAAATATAATTAATGTAACATGATAATTAATGCTACCCGAGAGTGGGAAAAAATTAAGGAGTAGTAGAGGAAAAACCAGGACATCTCTTAAAAGTTTTGAAATCACGCAGTTGGTCAAATACATTGATGTTTGACTGTATGGTGACCACTGGTCACAGGTATGAGAATGATCCAGGCCAGACCCTTGAACGGTTTACCGTTCTCCTCAACTGCATTTGCAAAGCAGAACCCTCGTCAGTCCTAAGCCCATAGCTGTACGGCAACAGTAACATATGAAACTCAAATCCCTTTGAATCGTGTTGGTATCGAACTCTTAGAGCCGGGGGGGGGGGGGGGGGAGAGGGTGAGACGGAATCCATCCATCACATTTAAGTCTTAAAAATCAGGTGTCTCCAAACATTTCTCAGTAGTGACCCCTTATGGAATTCCCGATCCTTATTGGTAAATGTGTAATTTCTGACATGCAAGTAAGGGTAGGGCGGTTACATTTAATTTTTAGAAGATGCTCGAAATTTTCCGTTACAGATACTCATATTGTTATGGGCACAGGGAAAATTGGCTTCTAAACTCGACGAGCAACAACAACGACAAATGAAAAAGCTTCTACAGGAAAAAAAAATGGTTAAAAATGAGCGCGAAGTAAATTTCAGAAATTCGAAAAACAAAAGGAAGAAAATGGAGACACCTCCCTGCTCCCAGGAAAATATGAATGTTGGAAAAGATAATGTTATAACCATAAAGCAAGGTCATAACGTAGGCCTGATACCCACCCCACTCCACCCTTTGATTAGTCACCCACATTTTTTTTATTCAGTGATTGTCTAGACTAAGGTCTGAACTGGCGGTTAGTTGGACAATTCAAGAAAATTTGCGCGTACGAACATGCTAACCCCAGTAGGTCTATAGAATGGCGAATTAGTGTGGTCCTATTAAGTATGACACGCCGCCACTCCGACGGTTCAGAATGTGACTCATGAAGGATGCAGACCGAAGTGGAATTTCTATCGTAAGTATAACCAGAGAGTATAGATACTCTGCTTTGTTTTTCAGTCACAATTTTTCATGGAGGGACTAAAAACAAATGAGTATTATAGGCTTGTGTTGTTAGTGTTCGCCAGTTGCTAAAATTATTTATACGGTCCTAAGTTTTAATTATTACATGCAGTCCTGAAAAAGATGAAGAGAAAGAAAATCCAAATTTTGAGGGAAGACATTGAATTACTATCCAAAATATATAATAAGGAAAGGATCTGGGTGTCTGTTGGGCTGTCACCCAAACCTTTGAGCCTAGAAATTTGGCATGGCCATTTCTTATTGCACGGGGAAAACCAACAGTGTTCTACACTGAGTCGGTCAGCCTTTTAGATCTACAACGGCCTTCAAGCACTTTAAGTCCTCACTCGCAGGGTTCGGCAGATACAACCTATATGTTTTCCCGCTGTATTCTTCATGTAGGCCTATGGTGTAATATATGTTTTCCCGCTGCAATCTTCATGTATGCTGTAATCAGCTCTGCCGCGATTGTTTGCCTACAGACCTAGACGGGGTAAGGTCGCCTAGCTACAGACCAATATTAGGCTAGTGCAAGCTAGTGGCATAGGTTTTTAGAGAAGTCGTGCCATAGTCCACAAAATGTTCAGCATTTGCATAAGCCAACGTGTCTGGCTTGTCTGTAGGTCGAACTTAAGTCTAATAAGAGCTAGTCCTCGAGGAGTGAGCGGGTTTATGCTGTATCTCTTTTACCAACACTCAGGGGCAGATCAACTATGAAACTAATGAAGCTCAACCGTCAGGGCCCCTAATCCTGGATGGGCCCCGAAAAAAACTTTTTTTTAGTGAGTGAATGTTGGATGTTGCCCGTTTGTCGCTGGTTGCGTAGGGGCCCCACAACAGTTCAAGCTTCAGGGTCCCAAAAATGTAGGCCCACCACTGCAAACATAGATCTTCGCGGACACTGTCTTTTAAATTTGTGTGAAATTTTCCTTGGGTTCATAAATTATTTCACACTAAACCTTATGGAACATATTTTTTGGGTAATTTTGTATGCCTATAGCCGCTTTGTAAAATACGATAATCAGACTGAATTATTGATAAATAAATATAAATCTGCATTAGGCCCATTAAAGTATGCCACATAGTAGAATAACAATCGATGAATACTCAGCGAACTAAGCCCCACGCACTAAAGTACATAGATCAAATATTTTTTTAATTATTTGATACTAAAGAATTTTGTTCCAATAATTTGGTCTAATTATTATGTTTCACAAATTAGGAGACAATATACCAAATTAAAACTATACGTTTGTTAGGGTGTAAAGTAAAATATGAACGAAGCCGAAATTCGAAATATATCCGTCAGACAATTCTCGAGGAAATCGATTTTGGTTCCCCTCGTGGTAAAAAACCCCCCAAAAAACTATAATAGTGATATCTTGAAGTAGGCTGTCTCGGCCTTTATGCTGCTAAATATATCTTGCGTTATATCGATAGCCTTAATCTGAAAATTAAATAATAATGATAATAATAATAATCTTAAAAATAAAATTGATGTAATAATAATAATAGTGAAAATAGGCATAATAATGCATAGTGGATGATTCAAATTTCTTAAAGTGAAGTCTGACCCAACAGCCTTTCTCATATACAGATGCACATACATACACGCCTGTTCTTGTTTGCATTGAATGAATGATTTCTTTTAGTTACCTCTGTAAGGTGAAAAAGCTAACACACCGTGAAGAGAGCGTTTTGTTTTTTTTACCCGCAACGCAACCATCTCAGACATCATCTATTGTGTCAAGATCACTGCCCAGGATGCGTGGAGTTATCGACTTGCCTCAGATCAAATGCAAATTAAGTATTATTATAACACTGTTTCAGTCAGCTTTTCTCCGCGCCACTTTTGCTTAATTTGCGTTTCTCTATGTCTCAAATAAGTGGCAAAACCTAAACCAAGTTTCTCTTCAGCACACGTCATGATTCACACAGCGGGAGAGCGCTTGAACCACGATGTTGGTTATTAAGTGATAGGATTGAGGCCCAGGCGCCATTGGTTCAGGCCAAAAAAATAAAGTCTACTTGCTAAGTCACACGACCCGAGGGGAAAGCTAGTCTTGCAATATCAAGCCGTCAGATTAGGAGGTGGCTCAATATTTTTGTTTGTTTGTTGAAATTATCTCATGACGTGGGATCTATATAGTTTCTCAAAGAGGTCCGGGGAATTATTTGGGATCCATGCTACGCCCAGGTAACCATTGGGGGCCAACAGCACTATGCTGAGGCCCCCGAGAAACAAAGCACCTCAGCCCAGGTAACCATCTCTTCCCTCTCCACTATACAACAACAACACACATAAACACGTATCCAAATCTCACATGTGGCAAAATTTCCTAACGCTGCACCAAAGCTTAGTATTCTGCATTCTGACGCGTGCCGGTGAAACAGGCCAAAATATACCCACCGCCCAGACTATACCAGGGGTTAAACAAAAGTTCATACCCCGGGTATACTTTGGGCTAGGCCAGACTTTACCCCCCCCCCCCCCAGTCCAGATTATACCCCCTACATTAAAAAAAAAAAAAAAAAAGTCAAGACCACAGTTTATTTCAGCCTGTTCTTTATCACTGTCATCAGATATCATATTAATACATACATGAGCACATTCTTGACACCCGTAAATCTTAATACAATTTAGAGGAAATAATAATAACAGTTTATTTCAGCCTTAGTTTAAATTGGTGTAGGCCTATACACATACATTCTTGGCTCATGTAAATCATGATACATTTTAGAGGAAACAAACGTGCATAAAATGCATTGATATACAAAAGGGGTGAGTATCCATTCAAACTCATATGATTAGACTTTAGCATTAATTTCACTCGTGTCTGTTGATATTATTATTATCATTATTATTATTTTGATTATTTTGATATTGGTTGGCCATGAGTAAAACATGCATTGTATTTTTTGTTACAATGATGCAGAGAGAAAAGACCAGAAAAGAACACACATAGAAAAAAAATAACAACATAATAATTAACACAACTGACAGATTGTGCAATTCCATCATCCAGCAGTCATTCTTCTCCTTCTTCTGCGTTCTTAGTGTCAGACTATTTATATCAGGAGGCCGGTAGCCTTTATGAAGGATGCTCTGCTCCTGAGTTCCTCCGCTGTCCCATATAGCTTGGTGTGTAGTGCCGCACCTCGGGGCCAGCTGTTTTCCCTCTGTTGTCTGTATAGGGGCATTGTTGGAGGGCATGTTCTGCATTCTCTGGGCAGTTTCCACATGGGCATGTCTCAGTTTCTCCAACCCTGAATTTTTTGTAAAGGTGCTGCCGGGGTCTGTTATGTCCAGTTCTCAGCCTAAAAATGATAGTTTGCTCCATTCTGCTGAGTAAGTGTATCGCATCGTCTGTTACATGGCTTGGGTGACTTTGTTTCCACTTGGATTTCAAGGCTGCCGTAATGTGGCTTTTGGCTTCTGAGACTTATGTTTTCTCTGACTTGGGGGAAGTTTGCTCCATTTTTTGCCAGTGTCTGCCTTATCATTTCCGATGATGTTACAGTGGCCAGGGATCCACTGGAGAACCACGTTGCTTGCTGTGTGGCATAACTGCACCAAGGAAGAGGTGAGTTTGTTTTGATGATAATCATGTGAACTTTGAAGGGCCTGCAGGACTGACCTAGCATCTGTGAGAATAACTATTTTTTTGTTGTATAAGTCTCGGTTTTGTAAGTTTAGCGCAGCTTCTGGTATAGCTTCTGTTTCTGCTCTGTAGTTGGTAGAATATTTCCCTGTGGGTACTGATAGTTCTGATTCTTCCCCATTAGTCCATTGGATATATACACCACCTCCTCCATCTCTTACGGCTTCTTGTGCTGACCCGTCCGTGAATACCCGGATCCAGCTGTTTTGTGGATAGGAGCTGTCCAGCATTTCCTGTGTGAGTGATTGCAGCTCTGCCGTGGACTGATTGGCCTTGGAGGTGATGCCGTAAATGGTGTCTTTGATTAGGGGAAAGTGTTGTCTTTCCCATGGAGGGCAGCAGTCAACCTCTTTAAGGTCCTCGTCTTCATCTATGGGTGGGATTTTAAGGTTGTTTAACTGTTGTCTAGCTGATTTTATAAAGCTGGTTCTCTTTAGTCTGCTTTTTGTTGGTTTCTTTACTCTATCATTCATAGGGTGATTTCGAAGCAGTCATTAAATACTTCACATAAAAATAAATACATACTAAAATGTTTTCACATGATGAACTTAAACGGTCCAGATCCACTTGAAATGTTACAGAATGCTAACCAGTAATATACAATAATAACAATAAGAACACGAAATCATCTTATTTACTCTTGAAAATATAGAGAAATCGCAATATCAGAATCATCATCGTCTTGGAATAATCCAAAGATATAAGAGGGAGAGTAGAAACGGAAGTGTAGGCCTACAAATCATTCTAGAATCTATAAGCAGCAATATGTGTGTATCAACTATATATTAAAAATGTGTTAAATCTTTTCAACTATTCAAGTAGAACTGGACAGAAAATTTTAGTGAAATAGCCGTGAGAGTTGTGTAGACCGACAGAGTAAGTCCACTGAGACAAAAGCAGTGCATTGTAAAAAGTAATTTGATCTATAGCATGTCAAGGCAAAATTCGATGGGTCATGTTGCATTAACAGTATTTCTTGTTAGTGAATATTATTCTTTGAAAGCTTATTTGTAGAAAGATATACATTTCATGTAGCCTATCTTATAGTACGACACTGGATTAGTTTGCAAGGCATTTGAAAGATTGAACTTATGTGTTATAGTGAATAAGAGTATGTCACTCGCGAGTGAAAAAAAAAAGACCTTGTCCGTCTTTACCTTCCTAAGTTTGACACGTCCCTTGCCAAGGAATTTAACAACCGTGTATTTGCACACAAAAAACTCTAAAATGACTTCATTTTTATGAGTCTGTTAATTATTTCATCCATTGCGACTAAGTGTATGTCAGTGCCAAACAAACAATACTGCAAATTTTACTCATAGGCAACCAACTACAAAAACAACTACAACATGACAACGAACATGAGGAACAAGAAATGTTAACGCCAAATGATCAATCGAATTTTTGCGGTAACATGCTATAATTACTTTCTACAATGCACTGTTGTCTCAGTGGATTTAATCTGTCAGTTTACACGACTATCAAAGCTACTTTCTGTCCAGTTCTACTTGAATGGTTGAAAAGATTTAGCACATTTTTTTTACCTATAGTTGGTACAAATACATTGCTGCTCACGAATTCTAGAATGATGTGTAGGTCATTTTTATATTCCCTCTTATCTTTATATTATTCCAAGATGCTGCTGCTGATGATTCTGATATTGCTATTTCTCTTTATTTTCAAGAGTAAATAAGATGATTTCGTGTTCTTATTGGTATTATTGTATATTACTGGTTAGCATTCTGTAACGTTTCAAGTGAATCCGGACAGGTTAAGTTCATCATGTGAAAAAAATTTAGTATGTATTCAGTTTTATGTGAAGTATTTAATGACTGCTGGATGATGGAATCGTACCATCTGTCAGTTGGGCTATTAAAATGTTGTTGTTTTGTCTGTGTGTTCTTTCCCGGCCTTTTCTCTCTGTATCATTGTAACTTTGTATGTAGATCTAATTGTTCTGACATATCAAGCATCTGATTTTCAAAAATTAAAATAAAATTCGGACGACTTTATACTTATGAGTCTTATAATTATTTCATACCTTCCCACTAAGTATATGTCAGTGTTGCCAAACAAAAAAAACCCACAATACATGTTTAACTCATGGACAACTACATGTAATTATTAAGAAAAACAACAACAAAAACAACAACAAACAATAATAATACCAACGGACACAAGTAAAATTTGTGTTAAAATCAAATCATATCAGTTTGAATGGATTTTCAATCCTTTTGTACATCAATGCTTTTTAGTGCAAGTTTATTTCCTCTTAAATGTATCATAATTTACAAGAGTCAAGAATATATGCTTCAGTATGATACCTGATTACAGGGATAATGAACAATTTAAACTAAAGTTGAAATAAACTGGTCTTGACTTGTTTTTTAAAAAACGTAGGGGGTATAATCTGGACTTGGGGGGGGGGGTATAGTCTGGCCTAGCCCAAAGTATACCCCGGGGTATAAACTGACCTAGCCCAGAATATACCCCGGTTTATATTCTGGGCTAGGCCAGTTTAACTCCGGGTATAGTCTGGCGGGGGCATAATCTGGCCTGCTACACCGGTGTTACGTATGCGATCAGGTACGAATGCAGGCAAAGAACACAGATACATTGTCGAACACTGAGCACTTCATGCGCACAACAGTGGTCCATTTTGTTTGGAGACCAGGGTAACTGACCTTTGCTTATCTGCAGTGTTAGCAGAAATCAGGACCAACATGATATTTCTTTCCGACATAGACCCACAAGAGATTGACATTGTCTTTTGTATAAAATAGTCATTTAGCAGACACTCTATCTCTGACAATTTGATTTGCCAGATGGCCTGAAAGCTGAAGAAAGCAATAACATAATAATTAATATTCTTTAAACGTAAAAATTTGTTAGCACAATTTGAATACATATATTATGCCAACGCCGTGGACTATAAAACCGTTATCCATCAGAATTTCGAAAGCCTAGATGCTTACAAGGCATGAAAATAAATAACTTCAGAGAGGGTTGCTCCCAGTCGATCAGGCGTGCCACCGAGTGCGCGACGTGCGCGGAGTATTTCCTTGGCCGACCCAACACCGACACGCATTGAGTCCTCGTCGTTGTTAGGCCTACTTGCACATACAGTCTGAGCGGGGAAACAGCCTGCTTAACATCCACCAACATGCCGAAAGAAATGTTCAGAAGGTAAGCTCTTTTTAATAGTGATATTTACCACAAGTTTAGCGCATCCGTAGCTCTCTCCCACCTTGTAAATGAAAATGGTTATAAAACAACTCGGGGAGTATTAGTTGATGTGTGTCCATAAGTTGGTAGGCACATGATTTATTCAGCCAGCAACCCTACGTCAATCCGACGTAGATTTCTGTAAGATTGGTAAGATTACCATAAGGGCCGGTCCCCGGCCGATTTACGTACGAACAACGTCATTCCTGTGTGCAAAGTATAAATTGTTTTCGACTCACAGGCTGAGCTTATCGATTTGCCCGCTGCAAGACAAAGCTTTGTTTGTCTTTGTAGTCCATTCAAAGACACAAAAGGAAGGCAAATCTATACATTTCCATATTTTTAGTTCATTTTATGTTGGGTGGCATCATTTGCCTTTCCCAGTATACAAAGTACAGTGTCGTTGCCAAGGATGTATAGTTTTTATTTTCTTGTTTAGATACCCTGACAATAACGTGAACTTGAAATTGCTATCCAGTTTAAGAACTACCGCTGCCGTAGGGCGATTCCTACTGAGCTAAATGTACCGTACTAACACTCCCCAGTTAATGCAACACCATCTGTATGAAGTGAGATGTAGTAACTGTTATCAATTGTATTACTTCATCAAGACCTGACCTCGTGTCGATAGATACATGTTATTGTTATGTCGTGATCGAGACTTTCTCAAATCAATAGGCCGTCTTTTCGACTGTCGATTAATATGATCTAGCATGACTTTAAATCATTCATAGTTAATCCATGCTAAACGAATGACAAATGTTGAACAGATTAGATATTGGTAGCATTACACAGCCCTTTCAATGTCTACTTTGAAAGTGTTCAGAGTATGTTTATCCTGAAAGCTCTTATGATTCACCAATTTATGACACCCCAACTTTTATTATTAACTCATGAATTGCCACTATAAATAGAGCTAATACTATATATAGCCCAGTCAAATGCAACATGTCAAGCACACAACCATGTAAACAATTAATTAATACAGAAAGTACAGTCATGTAACAGGGTCGATCTTCTTTTCGAGAAAATGGGGATTGAAATTGGGTCAACAATAGAGCTAAAAGGCATAAAACATTACATTACAAACACATAGATCTAGTTATCTCGAAATGTTTTTAACCGATCGGAATGACACTTACACAAAATGAAATTAGAGTGAGAGAACCAATTTCGTGACAAAACCTCAAAATCGGCAAAGTGTCGCATGCAACAATATGGCAAATACCCCTCTAATTAGAGTTATAACGGTTACTCGCTCTTGGTGATTTTACGCCTGAAAAGACATTGGCCAAAGAATGACTAAGATCCAAGATATCTTTGATTTAGATTAAACTGAATGGGATTTGTGCATATGAACAACACTTACGCCCCATTTGAATCACAAAAATAATAATGTTGTCTACAGGGATCTCGTGTCGTGGGCTTAGAACAGAGCATTTAATTTAATTTTGCATAGTAGACGCGCATTCTCGGGGATGAGGGGCTGTGTGTGTGTGAGTGTGTGTGTGTGCGTTCGCGCGCGTGTGTATTGCGTGTGTATGTGTGTGTGTGAAAGAGAGAGAAAAACCGTCAATCAGCCTGGGCGGCCAATCTAATTCCAAGTTATTCTGGCTAGATACACGAATCGGAGACAGGCAGGAAGTGCTTTAAATGAATCAGCATAATACGAAAGTTTCCTTTGCTACATTATCTAAAATTTGACCTTATACCCAACCCAAACCTTGAAAAATTAATATTTGGTGTGTTCGTCACGAGAAAAGAAAATAGAAAATCGGTCGCATGGTCGATTCTGCGTTTTGAGCATTTTCTGAAAGTGTAACATCTCCTCCTTCTCATTAAATATTTTCTTTCGAGGATGTCTCTAAATATGATTTTGATGCATTTGAAAATGTCCCTGAAGTATTCAAGGTCAGGCTTTGTCAGTGGCGTGTTTCATTAAATGCCATTTTTCACATACATCTCGAAATGGCTCCACTGTTTGATGTTCAAATGAAACTTTGTAAAGGTATTATGTAAACATAATTTTGTCAGAGGTTTTGATAAATTTACATTTGTGTGTGTGTGTATGTGTGTTTCTGGAAATTACTCACTTTTGTTAATATGTTGTATAGTGAAATTTTGAAAACTTTGTAAAAAGCAAATGGACCCAAAAAAAATAAAAAAAATTCCTTGTTGATTTTGATTTTTTTGTTGTGTATCTAGAAATTACTCATTTTTGTTATAAAATAAACTGTGTCCTGAATTTTTTGTTGTTGTTTAAATTGAAAAAAAAAGCAAATGGACAAGAAAAAGAAATTGAATATCCTTTTTCATTTTGACTTTAAAATTGTCCTAAATTTCCGCAAGGACAAGGGAAAGAAGATTACAAAGAAACTTAAAAAACTTAAACATGTATATAATATAGACAGACCCTCAAACTGAAAACTGACCGTCTGGCTACTTGCTAGGTCCTTGTCTGACCATCTGTGTTTGCATTGTCTGATTTTATACACAGAATGACTTACATTTTCGTCTGTTTGTCAAATCCATGAGTTTAGGGAGACTTGGTCGAAAATAATTATACTAGGCGGCATAAAGTCTTGCTAAAAACTTTTAAACGGGTGTAACTTTTGAACCGCTGGAGATAACTGATTGAATAAAAGCCTTATCATCTTTAATTCAAGTTCTACTGATCCCATTAAGGAACAAGATCTGAATGAGCATTCCAGGCAAGATAGAAACGGTCAAAACACTTGACCCCACAGGCTGGAACCTCATAGAGTAGGCCCTACTTAAATTAACCTTGTTGTTTGGTGCCCAAGACAGGACACCAAGTCATCAGAAAAGTGAAAGATTTTTATTTCATGGGAACAATGTTTTTTTTTATTTCAATTAAAAAAATAATAAATTAATTAACCTAATGCGTTCCAAAGTTAACGCCTTTTAAAGTTTCTTGCAAGACTTATTCAGCTTGATATGAAAGGAAGGACGCCGAAGTCGGGGTAGAAGAGTGTCTCACTCTTTGTTACTATTTATCCCCTACGTACGTGTCCAATATTCATTCCGTCCAATGCTCCCCCGTGTCCCACACCCGAGGAACAGAACTAATAAAAGGGACCCCGACAACTGAATGTGGGCAGTTTGTAGGCGTCTTTATGTCCTTGACAAGGCGCCTTTGCTGGGGCATGTAAAGGAAGATTCGGTACTTCATCAAGTGACAAAGATGCGTATAGACTGAAATGTTTAATGTTTACTGTTGCAGCGATATTTTGTTCCAATTATCACTACCAATTTGATGGGGGGGGGGGGGGCACAGATATTACATTTATAAATAAAATTTAAGGATTTCAGTAATACAGATTTACCCAGCTTGATCTCGGCAATATTAAAGCGCGCTGTTTGCGTCGATTGAGTACCCGACCAGAATAACCACTTTGGGACCAGAACAGTTGCCCTGCCAGGATGGTCTTTCTTCTCTGAAAAAAAAAAAAGTCAAATGTTTCAAATTATTTGACAGCAGTTGTCACGATCACTGCCGGGATGAAAATGAATAATAATATTCTGCATGCATCTTGCCATGTCACCAGCTTTTAGCTACACATTAAACTTCCACCGTATATTGCGCTCCATACATTGCAGTTTGTTGTTGAATGATCCTGACCTGTCACTTCATTTTTTTCATTTTAAAGCACAGATAAAAGCCTGGTTTAACTGGTTATGAAAGGTGATAATTATTATCATTGGTGCGTGAACTATTTTAATTCTCTTTCATGACAGATGGTCGTGGAAATTTGAATTTTACGCCTCTTAATCTGTCACATTTAATAGTTCCTCTCATTTTTTAAAGTGGAGAAACGCCGCCTCTGAAAGCAGCAGTAACTTAGATTTTTCTTTGTGGAGGTGTTCTCTGTTTGAGAAATAGCCTACTGTGTTTAAGTGTATGCATGATAAAATTATTACCTTACAGCTTCTCAGGCCTTCCTTTTTGTTCACGATAATGTATCCTGAGTGAATGGGTGTTGGGGGGAGGGGATTAAGTTTAATTTTTGCTTCTCCAAACATCGGTCCTGGTTCTGTTTACCAAGCCATGCTTTTCGTATTGACAGCAAAACAAAAGGGAGGTCTAGGCCTAAGCAAACTGCGACACGGGGAACAAACACGGGAGTTTTACAAGAGTCCGACAGTGTGGCTTTACACTTTCCAAAAACCCCACAAGTTGAGTTAAAGTCGTTTTGCACTAATGTTCCCACCATTTCAGTGGGGTGTGATTCCATCATAATCAGGCTAGATCTGATTTATACACAATACTCACGATAGGTCTAATAAACATCTCCTTTTGGGTATGATTAATCACCCAGAAAGCAATAGAAACTGAATAATTATATAATGAAGCAAACATATATTTTAGCCGACAGTTGCAAGGCGATGACGTCAAAGGTCCCCTTAATTGGTAATTCTTTTTGAAAGTCACCGCTCCATGCGCTGAAAAACGAAATAATAATAGAAAATTGTTGTCAGCAAGGCATGAACTTTGATTATTAAAGGTACATTTGTTTATTAAAGATGCTATGGCCCTTTTCATTATCAATGATCCTCCTGGATAATTTAAGCCATTAATTGTGGTGCCATGTCAGCCCCGCAGCAATGAAGATATTAAGGCCATCCTTGAAGTACAAACATTCGGGCGGGGAGAGGGGGTTGCCCCCAGCCTATACAAAGTGTCTATATATTACAGGGAAAGAGAGGAGGGGGTTGTGGAAGAATACCTGTGCTTTTCAATATTCGTTATGAATCCAGACATACTCATGAAAGGCATAGGTGGGAAGGGAGGTGTGCGTGTGTCAGAACTGCCAAAGTGGAGAGTTAGTAGTCGTGGATATCCCAGTATGCCATATGACAAAAGACTCAAAAGTGCATGAAAGAACTTGACAACTGCCTCAAACGATTTTTTTTAATACTTCCCAGACCAGGGGATGCCTATGACATCCAGTTTACCATCAATGGAGAGAACCACAAAGGTAAGTGGAGTAGTCTGTACTGATGGGAGATCGAGGTGGTTTCATTAAACAACAACAACAACAACGGTAAAAAAACATGGCAGATGCAGTAGACATCGAGAAAATAATAATATGCATGGTACAGGGAGGAGTATGCTCAGTGGTAATTAATGTACGACAACGAATGATTTAACGGCTATGGAGATAATAATAGGCAGTTAGTCTGTGGTGAAAGATTTGTCCTTCCGAGTTTTAAGACAGACAACACAAGCAGGCAAAATGGATAGAAAAATAATTAATATTTTGCAAGCGGAAGATGAAGGGAAGGATAAGAAAAGAAACTAGACACTCCTCCCTCCTTCTCTTCTCCTTCAGTAACCATAGTTTTCTACACAGTCCCCTTGGCGAGAAACGAATAATAAGAACCATACCGAGTCATACATACGGTTACAGGAACCGACAAGTAACAAGAATCAAGATTTGAGGACCAACAGAAGAGGCCATTAAGAAACTAAAGAACGACATTGACTGTTTCCGACTTCATAATTATTATTATTATAAGCTTACAGAAAAGTATGATCAATCACCATTAAAGTTCCCTGAAAAAAAGAGGAAGAAAATAGCCTGGCAACTGAGCCTTCATTTGCTTTTGAGTAAACGAGTGTCATAATTATTTTAATGTTGTTCAGTATCAGATAAATACTCGGCTACCACCTCCCTGAATGACTACATCCGAGATGCCGCGGGACTCAAAGGGACGAAGGTCATGTGTAAAGAGGCAGGGTGTGGCTGTTGTGCTGTCACTGTCACTCACACTGTTGGAGGGGACAAGCTTGAAACGCACACAATTAATTCAGTAAGTAGAAATTGGCTGATTTTTTTTTTTCATTTTTAAAAAATTATTATTATTATTGAATTCGCCACAGTTTTTTTTTTATATTAAAAATTTAAGAAGAGCACACCAACGAAAAGGCTTCCTATTATTCCCCCCCCCCCCCCCCGATAGACAAGGGAAAAACCATTTACCGCAAACGCACAGTTATTCAATATAAAATGTTTTGTTCCTGTTATGTCAGTTCTCTAGCTGTTACTGTTGAGCGTCTAGCATTATTTTTTCCTTAACACTGAGTGTGATAAGGGTATACATTGTCTTTGACTGCTGCACAGAATATGTATCAAAGCTCCCAAAATCTTCAGAAATGTAAACAATTTCTTTTCTGGAACCAAAAGTAACCATACTAAAATAAAACCATTTTAAAGTGAGAATCTGACTCATATTCCTTCATTTTAAATCATGATCAGCATGAAGCACAGCACCAATAGGCAAAGAGACACAACACCAATAGGCAAAGGTGTTATATAGGATGGCTAAGTGCATACTCGTACAGCATTCTGATGAATCAGGCACGAAGGCAACGAATTTGCTAAACAATCCTAGCAAGGCTTCTGGATGAAAAAATTCATGACCTTAGCTGTCAGCATACAGACATAAAGATAAGAGCTGGAAAAAATTTAATGTGGGCGTCTCCAGATACAAACCAGTTTATTCGTTTAAAAAAAAATCAGTTTCATCCATCGGCAGTAACCTAGGGTTTGACACATATAATATATAATTATAAGTGATGTATTCTACTTTCCAACCCTGATTAGCTGATGATATTTTGAGTCCACGATTTATGAGCCAGTTTCCACAACACACAAGTAAGCTGTGTGTAAAGCAAGCAGGATTATCTCCCTTGTATTCAGATTAGAAGCTGCTTTTTTTTTTCTTCAAAAGATAGGCTACCTATCCCAATTTCTATTTGATAATGGTACAACCCAAAACAACCATGGAGGATTTTACAGCAAGACCTGGCACCAAGTCCCGCAACTATCAAATTGTAATATAGACACAGTCATGTACTTCTTTACTGTGGGATTGGTATCCATCCACAAACCCATTCTCCCTTACCCTTCACACCATCAGCGAGATGTGATTTCATCATAATCAGACCAGATCTGATTTCATTTATCCAAAAATGTCTTCTATATTTCAGTGCCTGTGTCCCTTGTACAGTGTTGATGGCTGGCAAATCACCACCATTGAAGGTATTGGAAATCAAAACGATGGCCTTCATCCTATCCAAAAGACAGTTGCTGAACATAATGCTTCACAGTGTGGCTACTGTACCCCTGGTTTTGTCATGTCTATGTATGGGTAAGTATTAGCAATAACCAGGATCATTGTCTAGTGAGAAACTTTATAATTATCTTCAGCTCAAAGGAATTTTAAAACCATAGCTGTAGTTGTTCTAGATCTAGTATTCTTGAAATAGAAGCTAATACGTACCCTATAAGAAATCACAACAATCTGTTACATGTACATGTGAAAAGTATCAGCATTAAGGACTTTCGGCAAAAATTTACCAGGAGCATGATATAACTGGATATTTGATAATATGTGAGGTGACACCACAAAATCAGCAATAAGTCACTGCCTCCCAAGTTGAAAATATCAGCGAAATGGCAGTCGGGGCTCAAATACAGAGTTTTGTTTTTTTTATTTTTGTCAATTTAGATTATTACGTCTGTTATCGTTAACTATCAACAGAATTGTAATTTTTTCTGCCAGCCAACATTTGTGCTTAATTTTGTGTTCTTGGTTGGCTGCGACATACTACCAATTCTGTGGCATCGGCTCACATGTTACAAATTTGCAAGTAAATTTTCAAAAGATAGATGACAGTAGGATGAAATTTAACACTGTTAAAGCTGACCAAAAAAGAAGTTCAAAGCACCAGTGACCCTTTAATTTACCAAATAGAAACAAACAAACAAACAAAAATTATGTTAAATGTATTGTGAGAGGAAAGCAGTTTGAGACAACACTACATCCTGTCAGGGCATATTAGAATTTGATTTCAGAGTAATTATTGTTTTGGGATTTCCTTGGCAGCTCATTCATTACTTGATTCCTGGAAACTGCAGATTTTAAGGTTATTGTTGGCATGGGAATCTCAGGTTCAGAGAACAGTGAAAGTAAAGTTACATGCATGTTTTTAAGATAATTTGCATTGTCTACCTGTTGGATGTGGCATCATCAAACATAATTATTGTCAAGCATGTTATGTGTTGTATTTACCTCAGGCTGTTACACCAGAACCCAAAAATTACACAACAAGAGATTGAAGATTCCCTTGATGGCCATATATGTAGATGTACAGGTTACAGATCCATTTTGGATGCCATGAAATCATTTGGCTCTGATTCAGTAATTCCAGGTGCCAAAAGTATTGACATTGAGGTATTATAGTTTGTAGTAACAATGAGTCTTAGAATCTCATGGATATTTATTGTGCACATTAATTGATTGGTGCCATAATTAAATCATTATAACAATGCTTGAGAGACCTGTCATTTAAGTTCAGTGTGCAAACAGTGTGAGCTCAAACATTCTTTGAGCGTAATAGTCTACCCTAAGTATAACTTATATAATTATATTGTTTTCATTCTTCACATTTGCATTTAATTTATTTATTCACTCCAAAATTTGATTATAAACATTGAATTTGATATGAAATTGTTTCAAGTGGCCTGGCCAAACCATGATTATACTGGAGACTCAGTCGATACCAGATTTAACTAATCATTTTATAACAGATAGTTTGTTATTATTACCAAGCTTTTCATTGTGAAGAGAATGAGTTGTAGTGCGAAAACTGTTTACTGCAGTATTCATCTGATTTCTGCCTGTTGGGCCTCATTATTATTATTTCGCTAAGGACAGTATATATAAACTATGGTATTGTGAGGATTTATTGAGTACAGTAGTCTCCATCTAAGAACTCGCCGCCTTAGAACCCGATCTGCCTTAGAACCCGCTGTTGCCATGAAACCGAATTTTTTCACTGTAAATTACATGCGTAAGAACCCGCTCTGAAATGAAAAATCCGCCTAAGAACCCAGCATTTGACTGTGAGACAAGCACACTTTTACGTAAAATGTCCATATTAAACACAAAATTCTCTTTCAAGTAGACGGGATAGAACAAAGCCACACAGTACAGTGAAAGAGAACAGGTGGAGGGAAGGTAGGGGAAGGCGAACCGTACAAAGGATGGAGCCCAGTTACGTCTTTCGTATGCAAGCAGGCCACTCCTAGACTAAATTAGTTTAGTCATTACCTAACATCTATTGTTGTCTGACTCGAGGGGCAGAATTTTATACGTAATTGACCACGCGCTTGGTTTGCATGGCACATGTACATGTACTGAGGGCTGACTGTGGTTATTACACAGGGTATCACTGGGCCTCATGTTGTATCCGCCTAAGTGCCCGCTCCGCCTAAGAACCCACTTTTTCTGTCTCCCGTTGACTGGGTTCTTAAACGGAGACTACTGTATTACACAAGTCCATGGCAGTTCATGATTGAATTTTATGTTCATTACAGGACCTGAACAAACACTTATGTCCCAAAACTGGGGAGGTATGTAAAGGGAAAGAGGTTGGATCTGCTTGCCATACACCATCATCATTGTCAGTGGATCTGAGAGAGAGCCGATGGTATCGCCCAGTTACTCTAAGGGAATTAGCCACTATTATAACAGAAAATAAGGACAAACACACAAAACTGGTTTTTGGGAACACTTCCTCAGGTATAGTCAAAAAAAACAAGACAAAAAAAGCACCAAAAAAAATTCTTTTGAACAAGTGCAAATCACTGCAAAATTCCAAACTCTTTTTAGAATCCTCAAAGCCCATGATCATGGATTCATTGATCTGTATCATGAAGCTGTCAGGATGGAATTCAGACTTGATAATTAGAATAAGTGAAACTGGAGAAGAGATATTTAGTGTCACTAGTTCAGCAAGAAATCACAGAATAATAGTAACACCTAGGTGGATTAGCCTTTATTTCTTGCTGAACAATATAGTAAGGTATATTGTTTATAAGGAAACGCTCATTGAAGAAAATTCTGAATTCCTAATTTTTCTTTAGTGTTTCTTAAATTGAAGAAGATCCTAACTTTCCTATAGTGTTTCTTAAGGTTATGACCCACAGCAAAAGTTGTAAGGTAGCATAATATCACTGTTTTTATGCTTAATATGTAAGGAGACTAAATATGGTAAGCTGAAAATGAGTTTTCTGTGAGATATAGTCAATGCAACATACCCATCACTCTGGGTATAAAAATGATGCCATACTTGTCGTACTTCAGAGATTTATTAGTATGCGCTTTTTTCCAGGCATCTTTAAACACGAAGGACCCTTTGACATCTATGTAGATATGCATGGGGTACAAGAGCTGTATCGCTATGAGGTACTGTTGGTACATAGATAATCCTACTTACTTTTATTTTATGCAATTTTATAAACTCATATTATTGCTTATTTATGCCCCGAGAAAAAAAAAGTATGAGGAGTTATCTTGAGCATGCTAAACGTAACATTTTATTGTGTGAAAGACGTCATAAGTGGATAACAGTGCACTTGCTAGTAATGATTGACTTTCTAAAGTTAAGAGTGTTATATGTCAAAAATATGTTGAAAAATACCCTGTGCAGATTATTTGGTTTATGTATTTCACAAGTACACCAGAGGAAACTGTAAAAACTGCAGCTTACTGAACGTTGTCAAACCAGTTTATGAACTGCATGCTAACATCAAAATCATGAGCAGTCTTTTGTTTGATGTAAAAACAATTAATGTATGGGCCAGTGAATGACTTCATGAGCTAGATCAGTTTCACCAATCAGAAATTGTGTCAGTGTGCCCCAAAAGAACTAGAGGATTAAGTTTTTTGTTTCCTATGAGCTGCAAAGAGAGAGGAAGTTTTATTGTTAGATAATAGAAGTCAAATTCATTTTTTCAGAAATACCACACCAGCCTCTGCTAAATCTCATCATGTAACTGAACCCAACAGAAAATTCAGTACACTGTTTGTAAAAACTTGTCATGGTTTTGTAGAAAGATTTATCCTAATTTTCATTGAATTACATATATGCAAATAAGTTGATGATTCCTTGTTCAACCTGCTGTCCTGTTTTGTTCTACTTTGCTGGTAGGAGTCAGCAGATTGTGTTGTCTTTGGTGCCAACACGACTTTAACCAAATTCAAGGAACATTTGAAAGAGCTACAAAATAAAGCTGGATACTCTTACACTAGCAGAGTTATTCGACATCTCAAGGTGTTGGCAAATGTGCTGGTCAGAAATGTGAGTGCTATGGATAATCTTCTTTTTTTAATGAGCACTCTTTCATTTCGTTTATTTTACATATTAAACTGTACTTCGTATACTCCACTGATGTGCAAGGGGAAAGCTTTCATTTTAGGACTATTGTAAAGATGTAGTGCACAGATTATTCTATAACATACTGCTAACTGATGCCATCTCTGTCTCCCAATTTCCCCTACCCCATTTCTGCTTAGTACAAAGTAAATTTGAATGACGTCATCAATACGCCATGTCATTCACTATTCATGTTCAAACAGCTAATTTCTGTATTGTGATTAAAAGTGATGTATGATGCCAATATTTATCCATGTGTAACAGTGCCCACTTTGTGCATCCCTTTGGCATAGACTCATTTTTCATTTATTCACATCACATCTCCTACAGGCTGGTTGTATTGCTGGAAACCTGATGATCAAACATTGCCATCCAGAGTTCCCATCAGACCTCTTCACCTTATTGGAAGCTATAGGAGCCAGTGTTCAGATATTTGGTAAATTCATTCAACACAGCCTCTTCCTTTTCTGACTGGATTGATAGAAATTCATGACATCCTGAAAACCTCATTTTTAAGAAAAAAAACAAAAAACCAGTCTTTATGCAAAATGTTCACATAAAATAACACTTTAATATTAATAATATAGTTGGCTGATTTATGTACATGAGTGAAAAATGCAAAGAAGCTTCAAAACAGTGTCATTTTGCAAGAACTGGCCAACACTGAGACATGTCATAATTCAACTTGAAAACACATATGATATCAAATGCAAAACTGACTTTTTTCATAATGAAATTTTGTAAAACAAAGGGTTTCTGTGATATTTTCTCAGTACATAATTTTGTGTGCTGCAACAAAAAGTTTGAAATGTGAAAATGAGATGTAAAATGCAACACATGATTTGTGACATAAATATCTTTTGACAAAATTCCAATCGTGCTTTAATTTTTTTTAGTCATACTGATGCAAAATAGACTGCAAGAGATTTTACCTTACTGAAGATGGTACTTGAAGCGATATTTACATCCATTTTTTTAATATGTAGCTGAATGTTCAAAAGTGACCAAAGACAGATATATACAAATAATGCACCACTGTTTTTGTTGTGCTTTCTATTATAGTGAAATGGTGTATCTACTCCAAGAGACATGACTTCTTGATCATGGAGTTATGATGATATATTAGATAAATAAGATATGACATGCTATAAATATATTTTTTATTTTATACCTATCACATTATTTTCTGTGCCTGGTTAAATTGTCTTCTTTCCCAAAAGGAGCAGAAAGAATATGTAACTGTTTAAACAGATTGATTAATGTTTGTGCTTGTTCTGCAGATGCAATTTCTGGTGAGACCAGCAAACATACACTGATAGATTTCCTGCAAAAGGTCAAGATGGCGAGCAAAGTGTTGATATCTGTGCAAATACCAAAGTTTGAGAATGTGGACACGTTTAGATCATTCAAGATTACACCAAGGTGGCAGGTAATACAGTTCTAATGGATCTTCAGTGCTCAACATGTTCAGCATCATTCATGAAAGTTTTATCTGGATACACCAAAATGCATTAGATAATTTATGAGCACAGAGAGGAAAAATCATGGGTCATAGGAATGGGATATACTTATGGCACATGTATCAAGACATTTGGAATGAATGCTGCTAAGAAAATATCTATCACCAGTGTGTAATGCTTGTGGACTTCGTTGTGCAATAATGCGTTGATATTTGGCATGTTATATTATCGTAGTATAATGTAGTTCACAACTGCACATCTTTGGCTGAGATAAAAATTCTCTGAACATGCATTATTTGTATTTGCTCAACAGAATGCACATGCCTATGTAAATGCTGCCTTCAAGATACCTGTCAACAACCTGAAAGTCCTTTCAAAGCCATCCTTTGTGTTTGGTGGCATCAGTGCAGAAACGGTATATCTGCATTCCAATTTCTCCATTTCATCAGGTTGATTGACAAGATATATTTAAAAACAAAATTACAGAAAATATGTTGGCTCACAGCGAGGTTTGGCACTAAGTTAAATAGCCATTCTGGATTTCTTTCATTCATTTTCAGATGTTTTCTTGCTTTTTTTTTTTTGTTTGTTTTGACCTGATGAAAGACACCAAGTCTGAAAACTTATTGTTTCTTTGACTTTTAACTTTATGAAATAGTTTTTCTTGTTTTTGTTCCTAACTTGGAGCTTTGAGATATTTGTCAGCTTTTCTCTTTTTTTTTCTAGCAAAATTTTGAGTTTCATCATATTAAGAGTATTTTCTATCAAAAATGATGTTATGACAATAGAATACAGGTTTAGAGGACTTAGATTTTTTTTTTAGAGAAAGAATGGAAACTTTATCAGGTGTGATGTGAATGAACATTGCATTGTACATCCTGCACTTATAAATATTTTGTATTAATTGTCTAATCCCAAGCTGTGCTTATCATCAAATGTAAACATTTTCTGACAATGATGGGAAGATGACTACAAATAAAATGGCTGGTTAATTAAATAACTTGGACAGTTTGCCTTAATTTAGTAAGAAAAAAACAAACAAACAAACAAAACAATGCAGTTATTATCATCGTATGCTGCTTCAGAGCCCATGGTAATTTTTCTGAATTTTGGTGATATCAGAGAGAATTATTGAATGGATAGAAAATATACGATTGATCATTTTTCAGGGTTTATTACTCAGCACAGGAGATTTTCAGTTCCAAAGAGTCTCACAGGATTACTCTTTCCTTATCACAGGTTCATGCAAGCAATGCAGAAGATTTCATTACAGGAAAGACTCTGAATGAGGATGTAATTAAAGGTAACTGAAGATTCTGCATTTTGTTATAGTATCTCTTTTGTTCTGAGTTTAAGTCTTTTGCTTTCATTTTCTTTGGGTTATTTGCCTATTTTGACTGTTGTATCTTGTTCCATCTGCATAGTTTAACATCCTACAATTCCTTACTGTTTCATAAGTGAAGCAAGGAGGACAACACATTTATGAAAATGGCAAATGTTGTTGATAATACAGTAATAAAATCCACTGTGATTCTCATATTGCAGAAACACTGAAAGTGATGGCATCAGAGCTTAAACCAACGGCTGGTGACCCACCGCATGCCTCAGTCAAGTACAGACAGGATCTTGCTATTAATCTCATATATAAGGTGTGTTCCTTATCCCTGATGCTTACGTCTTTTCTGTTTGTTTCATTCCTTTCTGTAAGTTTTGTTTCATCTTCCTTGTCATGATTTTTATCCTATCTACATCTGTGTTCACTTTTGCAGAATTTGCCTTTGATTTTGAAAGAACCTTTATTAATGAATTAATATTAAAACAGATCTGTAATCTTCTATTGGTGTCATCTGTGATATCAACTCAGATAAGAACTGAAAGTTATGATTGATATTTTATCACCTAACGTGCTCTCTACTTTAGACGCTGCTGGAGATTTCCAAGCCCAAAGACCCACAGATAAAGAGCGGAATCGACAGCATGGACCGCCCTTTATCATCTGGTCTCCAAACTTTCCAGGAGAAACAGAGTGAGTTCCCTTTGAAACAGGGCCTGCCTAAGGTGGAGGCTCCTCTTCAGGTGAGATCAGTGAATATTCATGTTTTTAACATGGTCCAAGATGAACATTGATTATACAATGCTGCCATACATTATAACATTAGAAGACAGGGAGGTGTGTTTTCCAATAAATTACTTGTCAGTTATACACTTTTTGAATTCCAGTGCAAGCTGATTGAAGATTATCGAAAGTAAAAAATAGAAGACTATATTTGGGATCCCAAAAAATGAATGGAAACTGTATCTCCCTCTCTTAAAGCTTACTAGGTGATATAATAAGGAAGGTAAAAACTCAAGAGACGTTCATGTCCTGAGCATTCTTGAAAATTCTATGCATGCCAGTCTCAGTGTACTAGCAAACAAACAGGACTCCATTTCATCTCTAATCCTATTGTGAGATGGGCGAACTAATCTGAATAAAATCAAGTGGTCATATTTTTCCTTCCTATTTGGATTAGAGTTGTGCTGTCCCATTTCCAGCTTGCAAGATGTATATCAATAACAAAGCTGTATACCAATAACACAAAATCTCTTTGGGTCAAAGCCCTACAGTTGAAATTGGAATATGAAAAGTTATACCTTTGAAACTCTGTCATTGATTTTTTTTCCAGTGTGGTGTCAGGCAGTTGTTAATTTTATTGCATTGTGAAAACTGAAGGTTATGATTTTATATGTAGCCATAGTGCTATGTTTGTATTATTGTCCACCCCATCTTATTTCTCTCATGCGCTGACCTAGTTATATTGGCAACGTGGTAATATGTAAATTACATCTAAATTTCTTTGTCTACACCTGGGCTTTTTACTATCCCTTTGTTAGTCCCAAACAGAGACGCTGCACGTGGACTATGCCCACGCTGGCATCGGTACCTTCTTTATCTGGGCGATGCATTCCCCCCGCGGGTCAGCTGACCACTGGCGCGTATATAAGTTTGTCCAGTCTGACCCCTTAGTCATATTCCTATCTGACGGCGAGGGGCACAGACATATTGAAAGCTAGTACAAGTAGTAGTAGTTAAAGTTCCATTTCATATATTGGGTAAGTTGGCATAAGGATTCTACAGGTGTACAGTACTTAGTAGTTTTATGTGCTTTTCATTGTTGTAGTTTAAGTTGAGATATTGTTTTAATGTCTCATGTGCAGATGCTGTACTAAATTATTTTGTGACCTTGTGCACTGATCACAGAGTGGAAGTATCGTGTAATTCCGGTGTAACAGGCCAAAATATACTCCCCGCCCAGAATATACCCGGGGTTAAACTGGCCTAGCCCAGAATATCCCCCGGGGTATATTCTGGGCTAGGCCAGTTTATACCCCGGGGTTACTTTGGGCTAGGCCAGACTATACCCCCCCAGTCCAGATTATACCCCCTGCTTTTTCTTTAAAAACAAGTCAAGACCACAGTTTATTTCAGCCTGTTCTTCATCACTGTCATCAGATATCATATTAAGACATACATGAACACATTCTTGACACCAACAAGTCATAATGCAATTTAGAGAAAATAATAATAACAGTTTATTTCAGCCTTAGTTTACTTTGGTGTACATACATAGGCCTACATTCTCGACTCCTGTAAATCATGATACATTTTAGAAGGAACAAACATGCCTTAAAATGCATTGATATACAAAAGAGTTGAGTATCCATTCAAACTGACATGATTAGACTTCAGCATTAATTTCACTCGTGAGTGTTGATGATATTATTATTATTATTATTATTTTGATAGTTAGTTGGCCATGAGTAAAACATGCATTGTATTTTTTGTTACAATGATGTAGGGAGAAAAGGCCAGAAAAGAACACGCAGAAAAAAATAATAATGATAATCCAACTGACAGATAGTGCAATTCCATCATCCAGCAGATATAAAACTAAATAGGCACTTAATGTTTGCGACTGATGAACTCCACCTGTCCAGATCCACTTGAAACGTTACAGAATGCTAACCAGTAATAATGATAACAATAAGAACACGAAATCATGTTATTTACTCTTGAAAATATAGAGACATATCAATATCAGAATCATCATCATCATCTTGGAAATTGCAAAGATATGAGAGGGAGTGTAAAAATGGCAGCGTATGCCTACAAATCATTCTAGAATTTATAAGCAGCAATGTATGTGTATCAACTATATATAAAAAACGTGTTAAATCTTTTCAAATATTCAAGTAGAACTGGACAGAAAGCTTTAGTGAAATACTAAATAGCCTTGACAGTTGTGTAGGCCGACAGAGTAAGTCCACTGAGACAAAAGTAGTGCATTATAAAAGGTAATTAGATCTATAGCATGTTGAGGCAAAATTCGATGGATCATGTTACATTAACAGTATTTCTTGTTAGTGAGTATCATTCTTTGATAGGTTATTTGTAGAAAGATATACATTTCATGTACATCACGGTTTAAGACACGATTAGTTTGCAAGGTATTTGAAAGACTGAACTTATGTGTTATAACTTATAGTGAGTAAGGGAATGTCACTCGCGAGTGAAATGAAATAAAAAAAAAAAAAGAAAAGACCTTGTCCGTCTTTACCTTCCTAACTTAACACGTCCCTTGTCAAGGGATTTAACAACTGTGTATTTGTACACAAAAAAATATTTAAAATGACTTCATTTTTATGAGTCCGTTAATTATTTCATCCATTGGGATGTGTATGTCAGTGCCAAACAAACAGTACCGTGCAAATTTTACTCAATGGCAATCAACTACAAAAACAACTACAACATGCCAACGAACGTGAGTGACACTAATCCAGTGCCTTAAACCATGAGCTACATAAAATGTATACATTTCTACAAATACGCTATCAAAGAATTTACTAACAAGACATGTTCATGCAACATGATCCATCGAATTTTTGCCATAACATACTATAATTACTTTCTGCAATGCACTGTTGTCTCAGTGGATTTAATCTGTCATTTTACATGGCTATCAAAGCTACTTCGCTAAAGCTTTCAGTCCAGTTCTACTTGAATAGTTGAAAAGATTTAACACATTATTTTTTACATGTACTTGCACATATATTACATATATTATTGCTGCTTATAGATTCTAGAATGATGTGTAGGTCATTTTTATATTCCCTCTTATCTTTGTATTATTCCAAGATGATGGTGATTCTGATATTGATTATATTCTCTTTATTTTCAAGAGTAAATAAGATGATTTGGTTTTCTTATTGTTATTATTGTATATTACTGGTTAGCTTTCTGTAACGTTTCAAGTGGATCTGGACAGATTAAATTCATTATGTGAAACAATTTTAGTATGTATTTAGTTTTGTGTGAAGTATTTAATGTTTGCTGGATGATGGAATTGCACCATCTGCCAGTTCAGCTGTTAAAATGTTGTTGTTGTTTTTTTCTCTATGTATTCTTTTCTGGCCTTTCTCTCTGCATCAGTGTAACTTTGTATATAGATCTAATTGTTCCGACATATCAAGCACATTTCTTATTTTCAAAAATTATAATAAGATTCAGATAACTTTACACTTATGAGTCTTATAATTAGTTCATACCTTGCCACTAAGTATATGTTAGTGGTGCCAAACAAAAAAAATACAATACATGTTTAACTCACGGTCAACTAATTATAAAAAAACCAGAGCAATAATAATACCAACGGACACAAGTAAAATTAGTGTTAAAGTTTAATCATATCAGTTTCAATGGATTTTCAATCCTTTTGTAAATCAATGCTTTTTAAGCATGTTTATGTCCTTTTAAATGTATCATAATTTACAAGAGTCAAAAATGTATGCTTCAATATGATATCTGATGACAGTGATAATGAACAATTCAAACTAAAGTTGAAATAAACTACGGTCTTGACTTGTTTTTAAAAAAAAGTAGTGGGTATAATCTGGACTGGGGGGTATAGTCTTGCCTAGCCCAAAGTAAACCCCGGGGTATAAACTGGCCTAGCCCAGAATATACCCCGGGGGATATTCTGGGCTAGGCCAGTTTAACCCCGGGTATAGTCTGGCGGGGGTATAATCTGGCCTGCTACACCGGTAAAGGCCTATTGTGTGTCCGCGTATATTTACCATTAATAATGCGTTTCAATTTAGTATTCTTAACCAGGCCTAGTTTTATTTTAGTGCCATGCATTCCTTCCAGTCCAGTTAAGCTACAATGCTGTTCTGTGCAGGTTTTATCATCTGTATCTGCTTGCGTGCACGTGCCGTGCCACGCGCTCTTTTATAAAATGCATTTCAAACTAACGTCATACCAAAGTGATTGTCCAGTTGCCTGGTACATAGTAATTGCCTAATTTAGCCAGCTTTAAGCCTAGGTCCATACTGTGTAATACTATTGGATTGGAGTCCCCATAAATAAGCTTTCATTATTGTATGATGTGTTCCCATATTCTGGACACTGTTCATACCCTTGGACCCGCCTTGATCTAGTCACTAGATCCACGTGATTAGCCCCTTTGTTAGGTTAAGCTGCAGCTATGGTCTGCTTGGCAGCGTCATTGGGTTTGGCCATGTACTAGCTACCTAGATTCTATGTAACCTCTAGGGTGGGATGGTCGTCCACCCTGTTTAACACCTGTAAGGTCCGTGCTTCGATTATTATTTATGGATTGCTGTAGGCTATCAAACGGACTTAGCCACCTTATTTGCTTCGTATGGTTTGGTTCTGTGCTCTAGGGCTGTATGTACATGTATGTATATTAATTTGCATGTTATCTATGCATATATGTTTGTAGGTTTTCTATGTATGCTTTTACAGTAATTATGATCAAGCTGTTGGATTTAGCTATATCGACCACGTGGCAATGGCATTGTTGCCATGGTGTTGGGGTATCCAGCTTATAATACATACATTAGTTATGTTGGAGTTCGGATCCAATGCCTCTGGCTTGAGATCTATGGGCCTCCACTATGATCATAGATACTTCGGTGTATTTTCTTACGATCTGAGTAAATTCTTGCATTTATTGATTATATTCTAGTTCTGGAACCTTATATTAATTTTGATGATTAACGATGGGCTTATAGATTCTTATATGGTCACCAGCCTAGCTGTTTATATGATTAAGAAGGATTCAGATGACACTTCCAGGGGGACTTATGAATTATCATATGGTGGTCATCCTTGTGTGGTCCACGTAAAATAGTAATGCTTGTAAATAATATTGGCTACATAATCCATAGCCTGGGTCGTGCTTAATTGCCATGAGGCCTGTTAAGTATTACTTTAGAACAGTCCCTGTGTTTTGGTTGATAATCTAAGCAGTAATATATATGCTTCTAGGGGCAGTTCCCTGTGCATATTGTGTCGGGATAGCACTTGGTTGGAATTTGTCATCGGGCCGTAAAGGGCGCCCTGATACTTGTTTAGGATGCCGGGGAAACTACTGCTGGGTTATGTTCCCTTGCTATTTGTCATTTTTATTCTTATTAAGCCTCGGATGTTCATTAGTTTCTGTATGCAATGTGTTCATGCTGTATATATATATAATATTATGACGTGTGCTTATGATGCTTTATTCTTTTTGTCCCTACAGCCTGAGCCGCTGTGTTGGTTCGCTTGGTTTCTGTTGGTTTCTGTTGGTTTGCTTGGTTTCTTGGTTTTGTTTGGTTTCTGTTCCCTTTTTTTCTGTGCTCTGAAATAAACGATAATACGTTTACGACCCCTATATATATAGCAGAGTGAATTATTTTGTTTTTGTGACAACCGACCCCCATCAGCATTGTCGTCTGCTAACATATACTTTATTGTAAAAACTGAAGAAGTTTATTTAAAAAGTGTTTATTTTATGTCAAACTGATGAATGTAACCTGTATATTGTCATTCTCTCTGTATAGGCCTCTGGAGAAGCTGTGTACACTAATGATATCCCATCTTTCCAACGGGAACTGTTTGGTGCCTTTGTACTTACTGATGTTGGATGTGGAACTCTTGTTAATGTTGATCCATCAGCTGCATTGGTAAGAGTTGTTGCTATCTACAAGGAAGGAAATTTAATTCAAGAATGTTTCACGTAAATTATCTCATTCAACGTTATGTTGTACATGCAAGTCAGAAGTCAAAGTATTTATATTCATAAATTTTATATTTGTTCTGTTGTTTTACTCAATGTTCATAAGCCGCAGATCAAAGAATACAGCTGTTGCAATAACAGCAGATATTATAGCCTTAACATTCTTGTCATATCACCATTATCACACACCAAAACATACAGTTTTACCTCATCCTGCCATAATTCTCACAGTTGTCAACATAAATTCCCTGAACAAAGAAAGCTGGCTATGGGTACAAAGCACAGAAATTGTGGAAGATGGAGATAAACGTCGATAAGACCGTTTATCAACTCTTCACCAACGGAAAACACGTCCAGAAAGCCACCATCAATCTTAAGATCAATGGCCAGACACTCAAAAGGGAAAGCGCACCACGATACCTGGGAGTCGAACTTGACAGCAGGCTCAACTTGCAGACGCACGTCAGCAAGCTCGAGACTGAGGCTAGGAGGCGATTGACACTGTTAAAAACGCTCGCCAGTACCAACTGGGGTGCCACTGGGAAGGTCCTCAGACAGCTATATCTAGCCTACGTCCGAGCAGGACTAGAATATAGCCTACCACTGCAACCAATGGCCAGTGACCGAACGCTGACGGCACTGGACCGAGTTCAGAACAGCGCCTTGAGACTCATAACAGGCTGCCTCAAAACCACTCCTACGAATGCTCTCGAAATCATGACCAATGTGGAACCACTGGCAAACAGAAGGGAAGGAAGCGTACTACAGCAGTACGAGAGGTTAAAAAGGCTCGAGCCGGACTACCCGGCGCGGAAGGCGATCGAAATCGAACCGCCACCGAAAATACTCCAGAAGAAGTCGTTCCTGGGCGAAGCCAAACGGCTAACTGAGGAGTATGGGCTAGAACAAGACAGAATGCCCCTTCGGTTATGGACGAAAGAGCCACCTCACGCCTCCCTGAAACCCCCAGTGGTCAAAACCACGCTTCTAGATACAAACCTGACAAAGGAGGTCAATCCCACGATCCTGAAAACGGCAGCTGGCGAAACTATTGACTCGTACCCAGCACACATGATTAAGGCATATACTGACGGTTCGGCAGTACAGGCGACTACGAATGCGGGGTACGGGGCAATAATCTACTACCCTGACGGCACCGACACCGATAAGATCTATGGGCCATGCGGGGCGAATGGCTCCAACTTCGACGCTGAGGCGACAGCGATAGGGAGAACACTGACTACGGTTTTCAACGGCTTTGAAAACGGAACAGTATCGCCAGAAGATATTGTTGTGTTCTCAGACTCAAGGGCCACACTGATGGCCGTCCAATCGCTCAACCATAAGCTCGAGGCACATGGCGCAGATAAAATCAGACATATCTGCCACCAGATCATAAGTGGATACGGTGTCGAGGTCCACCTCCAGTGGATCCCCGCGCACATAGGTATCCGGGGCAACGAGGTTGCTGATAGCCTAGCTAAACAGGGTACCAGAGGCGAACAGCCAAAGCACCCAACGTCTTACCCAGCAGCCCGAGCCAGAATCCGCGCTCACGGACGCAGGAAATGGCTATATCAATGGGCAAACTCGGATAAAGGACGTAGGGTGTATCATAATCAAACCAAACCAGACATCAAAGACCCGATTTTGTCACTAGAACGCAAATACGCGACTATCATACAGCGTATGAGGACGGGGCATGTCCAGTTGAACGCACATCTAAATCGTTTCAACCCACTCCGTGAGCCAGTATGCCGGCACTGCGGGTCCCCGCAGGAGACTGTCGAACACATACTCGCGGAGTGCCAAGGACTGAAACAACTAAGAGCCCGCCACCTCCCAGATACCCCGACAGTCTCCAATTGCCTTTATGGGGACGTTAAACAATTAAAGAAAACTGCCATGTTTGCCATTGCCGTCACGAGTGAAAACTCGATCGGCCAGGGATGAGCACTCAAGCACAGAAATAATGGAACGAGATTGGAGAGGCTTATATGAGGAAAAGTAAATGAATATAGCATGCATTGAGAAGCTGACCTGATGCGACTGGTTTCCGAAATGGGATGGTATCATTTTAGCTGTTGAGACTGTGTTGGATGAACTACGAGTGGCTAATGTGGTTACTGCGTGGGTTCAATAGTAACTCCCTTAAGGATACACAGGATTAACAAACACAGGGTTCTGCTGGCAATCTTATTTATTCAAAAAAGCCTAACAAAGGTATCACTACCAAAAAGGCATGGGAAAACCCTACCAAGAAAAAGAAAAGAAGCCAAGAAAAAGAAGCCCAACCAGCCATAAGTTGGAACAAGAGAAAAAGACAAAAATATGATTAGGATATAATGACAACATTAATCAGGCAATCAAAATGCGCGCTTTTCCTCGTGATGTGAATAACGGGTCCCGCGCTAGTATTACAAGGGAAATAATCCAATTAATGGTACTCTGCCAAGTGTCCATAAACTACTATGAGTGGCCGTCCCTCACTCACGCACCAGAGTTACCATGAAAGCACATATTAAAAATAGAAAATCGTTCATCCTCTCACAACTGAAAGAACTGTTATTAATGTCAGATTATACTAGCTTGCCATAACTCATTTTGCTGGTCTCTCATGGATAATTTAAAGTCCTTGAAAATAGTGCCTCATTTTGGCAAGCAATTTGAGCTGATGGAAGGTTTTAAGGCTGTAACATTAGCTCTCATCACCATGACATTCGTCACGCCGAAGACAAACAATTCCATGAATTTTTCTACTTGAGAGTTTTGGAACAGCTGGTATAAAATATAGACTATTGTAGAATAATATCACAACGATATCATTTTATATATAATGGATTTCCAGCCAGCTTCTCAGTGTAAGTAAGGGCTCTGTCAATCATGAAATGATCATGGATGTGCATCCAATTTATTAATAGTCCTGTCTATCTGGTTGTCTGGGGTAACATCATCTATGACTGTGGAGACCGAAGTGAGAGTGGCCGTCTCTTTCGCAGATGTCACATTTATGAGCTGTCTCTGGTCTGTGGGAGCTGATGCTTTCCTTTCTTCGGGCCGGCTTCTCCACCGCAGCATTCATCAGCTTCTCCTCTCCCAACCTGAGGTGCTGGTTCAGTGTAAAGAGGCATGAAAACTAGTGAATGTATGCATGTATGTTTCTTGCATGGTCAAATCCTGGTTCAACAAAATGAAGAAGAAGAGTTTCCTTCAAAATCATTTGTCACTTACTAAGACTTTGGGTACCCTTTTACTTTTGTTACTCTCTTGAATAGTTTTAGTCAAGCTACAAGAGAGAAGCATAACTATGAACACAGACTATAACAGAGTTATGCAAATACTTGCAGGCAATACCTGGAGTTGTGAGGTACATTGATGCAGAGGACATTCCAGAGGGTGGAAAGAATAATTTCATGGAAAACATGTTTATACCTGTCATGAAGCCTGAAGAGGTATGGCCCTGTGAAATTGAAAAGTTTTCGTTTTTCACCAAGTGGAACATTCCTTCTATTGAATATTGTTATTATTAGGTCTTCTTCAACATTATATCATTCTGTATTTCAGTTTGGAAATAATGTATTAATAAAATCAGATTATTTGTGTTGTCTTAACAGAAAGAGGCAAAATGTTAATCTCTGATCATTCTCATTTCCTGTTGGATGAACCAGGCACACATATCAAGTATCAAGTCAACAGCTACATTTGCAGCAATAACTTGATGTGTAGACCTTTTTACTGGTTTAAAACAATGCAATTAAGTTGAATTCATGAACTCGTATTCTAATGCTGTGTATAATTTACAAATTTTGTCCATTTGCTTGAATAAAAGTATTATTTTTGACTGA
The DNA here is from genome assembly GCA_963931925.1 of Onchidella celtica. Taxonomy (NCBI): domain Eukaryota; kingdom Metazoa; phylum Mollusca; class Gastropoda; order Systellommatophora; family Onchidiidae; genus Onchidella; species Onchidella celtica. Next base: position 19,685,751 of record OZ007568.1, read on the forward strand.
TTTACTACCAGAGCATCTTTAATTACTTGATTTCAGGTTTTCATCACTAAAAAAGTGGAATATGCTGGTCAAGCAGTGGGACTTATTCTTGCTGGTATGTTTTTTATAGGTTTTGTTTTGCTGCAACATTATTTGGAAATGGTCCAATGAGAAGAGATCTTTAGTTTCCATGAAGTAACTACAGGTGCTGAGTGGTAAAATCTGAGCATGATGTATTATAAAATATCAAACATTTCTTGCAGTAGTCAAGAATGAATCATGTCATTTGCAATATCTTAAAACCACTTATTGGCACTATTCTGAACATTTTTCAATTTCATATCTACTTCAATTTTCTCTCATCAGAGACACAAACATTGGCAGATCAAGCAGCTCAGGCAGTCGAGGTAACATACACCAGTGTACAAGAACCAGTGATGGATGTGCAGGATGGGATTGCTAAAGGACTGATATATGATGAGAAAAAGGAAGAAAAAATTATAGGCAACCCTGACGGTGCGTTTGTTTTTCTTATTCAATTCTCTTTCTTTTTATTTTTCTCTCACGTGAAGCTTTGTTCACCTGTGATAAAGATTTAGCGCAAAGTTTTGGAGTCAAAACATGAAAGATTACTTGATTTGAAAGAGCATGACAATTATGTACTCAAATTCATCATTACTCATGAAAGAACATTTCTTTCTTAATCCCTCTCAGGTAACAGAAAATGATTATCTTAGCTGTAAGAAGTAGTGCAGCGTTCCGGCGTGAAGATCAAGGTTACATATTGAAACCCTGAAGTATTTGTACATGAAATAGTGCCAAGCAAAATTTATACACAATAAAATTTGGCTTTTAATCTTTCTTTTGTTTCTTAAGTTACATAACAACAGAGATATATCTTAAAGCACAAAGACAGATGGATGATTTTTAGTATTTTCTGAATAGATGCCATGAAGGAATGTGAGTTGAATATCTCTGGTGAAGTCAGAGGAGGAGGACAGTACTTTTTCTACATTGAAAACCAGGCAGGTGTTTCTCATTACTTCTGATGTTGTTTTCATGGATTTTTTCTTTGAATAACATTATAACTCTATTGGTTTGCTTATTCTGTTGGCAGATCAGAATTTGCTTAGCTGTGTCAATACATTTTATCTGTAATTATTTTAAAGAATAATCATCTACCAATGGATTGGTCTTATGATACCATATTTCAGATTGTAACTGTTTGAGCTGTACCATAAACATTCTTACCTCAGGTCTCAGTAGCTGTACCTACAGAGGACGGCATTGATCTATACACAGCCTCACAATGGTCTGACAATAATCAGAAAGTCTGCGCTGAGTTTCTTAACAAGCCAAGTCATTAGTAAGTCTTGGACAATGTCATTTTGCATTGTTTTTCCTTTTGTACCATTCTCATTTCTGTTTTTTTATTACTCCACAAACCTTTAGAGCCAGTCACTGACCTGCATACCATAATTAACCACACATCCATCCATCCATTCACCCACCCATCTACCCACTATCCATCCATCCATCCACCCACCCACCCATCCATCCATCCATCCATTCAGCCAGCCATCCCTCAATCTATTCATCTATCATTCATCCCTTATCATATTCGTTTGTTTTGTCCACCCTTATACATCTAGTTAGCCAGCCGACTAACATCTGTCATCTACTTAGTCCAGTCTCAAAGTTATGATATGGTCAAGTTCTGGGATGTATCTGTCTTTCTGAGTCAATCATTTAGATTGTTATACTCAGTATTTTCAGAGAAATACTGAGAGATTAGTTTTGTGTTCTTTATTATCAGTAAGTTTTCATCCAGCTGTGAGCAGTGTGGGTTTAGTCTAATAGATAATATTTGTGGTGGATATTCCAAACCAAGTTGTCTGTCGCCTTTCATCATCCGTTTTATGCACTGACAAAAAATTTACTCTAATCAGCTCCATTGTTTCCAAAAGGAAGATTTTGAGGACATGTAAATCTTTAGCTTCTTAAAATGTGCACACCTTGTCAGGAAGACATCTGATAACATAAACAAGATAATTTCCTTCAATCTTATAAAATGCAGTACATATATCTATTCTGAAGCCTGCTAGCGACCTTAATATTTCAACAGATAAAAGTTACTACATGTATATTAAAGCTGAATTGAGTTATCAAAAGTATAGATTAATTCTTTTTCTTATATATTTTACTTTAGTTTCAATGTGATCACAAATCGAATGGGTGGAGCATTTGGTGGAAAACTTTTGTACTCTGCAAATATCTCAGCAGCAGCTGCCCTTGCCTGCCATGTTACCAAGAGGTTCGTACACATTTTTGTACCTCTATATTAAAATATTCAGATTCTGTCATGAAATAAGGAATATAATATGAAGTAATCTGCCGGAGTAAACCACAAATTTAATCTCCTTTGTCAAATGTGGATAATTTAGAGAATTGATGATGGAGAAAATGAAAATGGAAGTATTGTCATCATTTCCTGAATATCAGTGATAGATTGTGAATTTAATAAACCGGGTAGAAGGATAGTTTTTAATAATTATAGATGAGGCTTATTTTTGTGAACCTTGTCCAGCAAGTGCCAACAAATCAAAGTACATAGCCAATTTGAATACAGTGAAATTTCTGATTCTAGTAGGAATATCTAAATAATTGTATACGGTTAATTCATGTGGTGGATATGCTGTCGTGTCTGTGAGTTGATAGCATTTCTTTCATTTCGGAAAAATAATGAGAATTTTTGAAAATCAAAATCTTTGTGCATGTAAGAATGTTATAAATATTAAAATTTAGTGTCCTGTTCTATGCCACAAATGCAGACCAGTGAGAGTGAATGTCAGCTTGTCCTCCAATATGAAGCTTATTGGCAAAAGATTTCCCATTTTGGCTAAGTATAAGGTAGGTTTTGATTTTCATTTTATAAACTGCATATATTGGGGTGGTTGGATTGAAAATATTGAGAAAATGGATGGTGAATTTTTGTTCACAAAGGTAACATGTTTTAGTGGTTCAAGAGGCCATGCCAAAAAATAACACCTGTAGAGATATCTGCCATCTTGTGTGACATCTTTGATAGAGTGTCTAAATGTATTCACTGCAAGTAATCTTAAGAATATTTATCACTGTCATTGTGTTATTTTGGTAGTAAATTAATTGGTTTGACAGAAAAATTAAGTGGGTTAAGTAGTCAGCAAAACAGACATTTTCTATCAGGAAATGAGCTGTGAGTGGTAACATAAGCTGAGAAAATGCAAATACTTTTTAAAATCTTGATGATTTTTTACTTTATTTGGCTTATATAGTTTGAAAATAAAAAAAATTATTTGCTGAACTCAGTGTAATGATTCTTGTCTTCTAAAATTGTGGATAAAAGATATCAAATTAGGTACTGTTTCGTGTGAATTTCATGGTGAGGGTAAAATTAGCAGTGCTGTGGAAGAAATTTTATATGGAACTTTAGGATGAAAGGTAAACTGACAATTTTGAGATGGATGTATTGTTAGAAGAAATTCATGATTTACAGCTTTTGATTATATAGCATACTGACATGCCTATAAGATAAGTAAAATTTATTTGTAAATTAATTCCTTGCTTCACAAAAAGATTATCGCATTTATCTGATCAACATGCCTTCATGAATAATACTCTTAATAGTGATACTGACATTTCTGTTGAAAACAACAAAAGCAACACAATAGCAAAAGCATGCAAGGCACACCTTTTATTTCTGTGAGGAAAATGATCAGCAGTAAGAAATGTAAAAAAATAAACAACATTTTTCTTTTTGTGATTCCGAAAATGAAATTAATCCTTTCTGTATTCTGATGAAGGCTGGTTTCAATCGTGATGGAAAGATGAAAGTGGTTGATCTAGAACTATTTATTGACAGTGGATTTAAACCAGCACCTTTGGCTGATGAATTTATAAACATGGTGGATCAAGGTTAGTTGGCTGGTACAAAGTGAGGCTTTTTTTAAACATTATTGTTTTCCATACGTCAGTAGAGAGAACAATTTCAAATGCAATTAGAATTTCCATTTCTTTGTGGAAATTGTACACATCCAGCTAGCAAGCCTGCAGGAATTTGACACACAAAATTGATGTCAAGTTTGCTCATAGGTAAGATATTGTTTTTACATAGATCCGCAGGTGACGACATTGCGCTTACATCAGTTTGATGTAGAAAATCAACTCCTGTGGTAATCATACTAACCCTATGGAAATCCCATAGAAATCTATGTTGGATTGATGTAGGGATCGATGCTGGTGGGGAACTTCTATGCAAAGACAATAACTTCGGAAATTGCATCTTATGGTATTCCATAACTTGTAAGGATATAATCAGACAATATAAGACATCAGGGAATCAAATGCCTGTTACTGTTACAGTGCAAAGACCAACAAATTCACAACTTTTCAATATTTAGATACTGTATTGGAATAGTTATCCAATGTATCACAGTTAATGTTTTATATTTTTTAAACGCCAGTGTTATTTTATGGCTGCTGAAAAATGCAATTTTTTAATAAGCATAGAGGATAAGAACCAGTACTATATGTAATAATTGTGACAGCATCAGTAATCCACAGTTTTGTCATATAATGTCTAGGGTATTTTGTCCCCAACTGGAGAATCCGTAGCGCCCTAGTGAGAACAAACAAAGCAACCAGCCAGGTATGCAGAGGTCCAGGTAGGTAAACCTATGTAACAGAATACTTCTACAACAATATATAATTTCATAACTATTATGGGTAGTCGGTATGAGCCATTCTTCATTCAAAACTGTAATTGTCTTAGAGACATTTAAACTCTTTGGTTGACGTGTCAGTTAATTCAGGACTGCAAAAGAATAAATACATAATAAAGCTGTAATGTCTCGAGAAATACGATTAATTTACTAACCCTGACATGTACTTGATGCCTTGTGCTATATTGTGTCAAATATAAAAGAAAAATTAAAATTTTATTCTGTCCTGATTGAAAGGACACTCATGTTTCCAGGCATGTGCACTTGGTAGTGACATCTGAATTTTTTTTTTATTTGTGATAAATTGAAAATCTCATTGTCTTTTCATCCTTTAGGTTCAGTGCCAGCTGCATTAGTAATGGAATCAATTATGGAACATGCAGCCAAGGAACTCAACATGCATCCAATCCTTTTCAAGGAGTTAAATTTGTATGAATCAGGACAGGTAACTATTGGAATAGAGGATGCAAAAATTGGTGTGTTCAGGCCAAGCTGAGATGGGGGTTTTCTTCAGAAGAAATTGATTGTGCCTTCCCCAGTTCACTCGTGGTCTTCTCAGAAGATCACGCCATCATTGCTTTCATTATTTTCTTAATTTCTCCTGTAGATGTAAATCCCACCAAAACTAGCACAGTTTATTCACATTTTACAGCATGAAAAATGCTTTGACATACAACTACCCGGTGTTATGTTCAGAAGAAGACTGATAATTACCAAGTGGTTGTTTAGCTGTGTACTATCTTTGCCAAAGTTGGTGAAATTTCCTAAAGCTAATGTTCTTTCACACATTTATCAAAAAAGCCAGCTCAAGTCATTTTAGTTTATGTACAAATAGTATGCTGCAATTGGAAAACAATTAGAAGTTACAATATTTTTCCCTCCATCATAGAACAATTTTGTAATCACAATTTATTTCATTGTTTTCTTTTGTATAATGACACATTTTATTTCTAACTCCAGTGGCATAAAGTTTTGAACTGTTTTCGCCATGCTGGTAGTGTGCATCGTTGGCACAGTTTATTTTCGCATTTCCAGCAACCCCACATCAATCTGGCGTAGATTTCCATAAGATAGGTAGGATCACCATAGGGGTGTGTTCCCTGCATTAAACCAATGTCGGCATAATGTTGTAAGCAGCGGATCAATGAAGGACTGACGTCATTCCAATGTGCAAACTTGGCATCAAATCCTAGGCGCTGGATTTTCGTAAGGTTCCTGGCTGGGAAGATTGATTTGATCATGATCTTTTTCCTATGTGAATGTTTAAGTGTTTGCATCATATCAGACTGACATCATGGGCATCACTCTTGAAAAGTGCACCTTGAAGGATATTTGGAAGAGGTTGAAGCTGTTTGCTCAGGTAGATGCCAGAATGAAAGACATTGAGGACTTCAACAAGGTAAATGCTGATAATAATTTATAAACTCCTCTGCTTGAAGACTACCGTGAAACAGTTTTGAAGTTCATTTCCCAGTACTGCCTAACAGTTTGTCATGTTTATTACATTATTATGCCAACCCCTGGTAATGGTGGCAATATACAATTAAAATAATTCTGAAATCATATTTATCCGTTGAATTACTGCTTGAAACTTCCACAAAAGATAGGAAAATGATTAAACTTTCAAAATCCAGGGACACCTCAGAATTCATAAATTGTGACCCTTGGCTCCCATTCAGCCATACCTTCATTCCTCTCATTGTAACTTTTATTCCTTTTACATTTGACAGGTCGCATGGCTTGTGAGCTGTTCTTAAAAAAATACAATCTGATTTTTCCTCATTTTGATATATTTAAAATTTATGAATCAGAGAAAGGTGAGGCAAATCTTTGTATTTTCCACGTAAGAAAAAATAAAAAAGCAAAAAGAGAAAGCACTTGAAGTGTTTCTTATCTGGCCCCCAGGACAACCGATGGCGCAAGCGAGGAATGACAATGACCTCAGTAAAATATGCTATTCAGTATTTCCCACCTGGCCAAGCAGTCAATGTGTCTGTCTTCACCTATGATGGCACAGTCAATGTCATGACTACTGGATCAGAAATGGGTCAAGGTCTGTTCACGAAGGTAAATGAAAACTACATCTATGATTACAGATGAAATGTTGCATTTTCAAGCAATCTAGCGATAAGAAACAATTCAATATCTTTGCAATACGGAATTTATGTGTGCAACATAAATTTTGTCCTTGTCTTTGTTCCTGACTTCTCACGCCAAATCTAGTTTTTAAATGTTTCCTGGAGTGAATTCAGAGTAGATATGAAGTGTTTAAATTTCATGAACTCAATTTTCATTTGTATGTTTGTGCCGACAAATTTTTCTGGTAACTGGAAATCCAGAAGGTGCCTGTCCCTTTCACTTTGTTTTTTGAAACAGAAGCGACGATCTATGAGAATTTAGTAATGGGCACAGTTTTGCATCTCTCTGAAGTAATGCTTATGATATGAACTTGGATATTGTACTCGTAATATTAAATTCATAATGTCAATGAAATTATTTGCTGAACAGAAAAAGTATGTCATACAGTAGCAGATTAAAGTCTATCCATGAAGGCTGTTGATATTCATGGTCAGCATTTTTGTTGACTCCCCTAACTTCTCTGTAATCCAGGTGGCCCAAGCTGTCGCTGCTACACTGAAGATCCCACTCCACTATGTAAAGGTCAGGCCCGGCCAACACAATGTTAATCCCAACCCTAACTTCACTGGAGGCAGCAGTGGCAGTGAGATGTGTGTTGAAGTAAGTTTGCATTTAGTTCTTAATAAAGTTGGAAAAAAACTCTGGATGGTATTTTCATAAATTTGTTGAAATATTCATCATTTTGTGAAATAATGGTCACTTTGATCAAAATTTATTTTATTGATATTTGAAATAATGCTGATATAAAGTCGCAGTAGGTGTTTTAGAGTCATATATGAAATTATATGATAGAATTTACAATAAATGTAACCCCCAAAAATAAAATAACAGGTGACAGTGCCCTGGTATGAATTTATGAAAGAGGCTATTCATATACCTGGTGGGCACAGACTAGAGTCCGTGTACTTTAATGGTCATGGTGTTTATGTTTGCTGTCCATATTTGAAAGGATCTGTGGATTCAGTTCTGGTTAACCAAAAATTCTTCAGCCAAATCTCTTTTCATCAGATTTCTCCTCCTGACTAACATTGGTTAATATATAATCAGTTTATCAAACTTAATTGCTCATTGTAAGGGTTTGTTCTTTTGTGCACACATCAATTTTTTTTTTATTTTTTTTTTTTGCTTTTTTAATTTTAGTAAAATAAAATAATATGAATATAGCATGTGTCTCATTAAAAATGTGTTAATAATGTTAACTTAGCTTAAGGTGTAACATCCACCCAGCCAGCATCCCTATGTCATTCTGACATAGATTTCCATAGGATTGGTAGGGACGGATTTTCTTTATAGTCGACCTCGGCCTGAGGTCGTAACCAGCAGATCTATAAAGCAATGATGTCATTCCTATGGGTCAATTTGTCATCAATCCGAGGCATCAGATTTTGATAAGGTTGCTGGCTGGGCAGTTTAGGTCTGAGGTAGTGTTAATTGACAAATTTATGCCTTTATAATTTTATCAGTATATTCTTATAGAATTCATAAGGAAGGGAAGGGGGAAATGATCATGTCCCTTTCAAGTATAATTCCTTGATTTCATGTTGGTTAATTTTACTTCAGGCTGCCATAAATGCCTGCAATCAAATCAGTGAAATGCTTCAGCCTTTCCGTGAGAAGATGCCTGATACACCCTGGCCAATGTTACTGACTACAGCTCACTTTGGCCGCAACCAATTAGCTGCACGAGCAATGTGAGTAGAAGTGTCTTTACAAGGGCTGCTTGTGAATAGTTTTATGTAAGTGTTCTGCAAAATCAAGTCATTTCCTTGTGTAACGGGAGATTTTTTAATGAACTTAATTTGATGACAGAAACCAGAACCCTAGCACATCTAGCATCCCCATTAAGTGCTCCTCTTCCCATCCTAAGATCCATTCAAGGGTTTTCCTATGTATGGTCCTAGTGGCCAGGTGGTTGTGTATTTGTTGGGTTTGTCTGGCCTTGTTGCACATCCTTCGGTCACTCCACCTGTAACTGGAAAAGTACAAGGCAGTGGTAATCACGATCATTTAAGAATATCTCAAGACTTACCTGTCTCTTCAGTAAGAGTCACAGTTTGCGCAAAACTGAAAATGTTTTTATTTTTTAATGTATTTATGTTTTATGTGAAGCGCTAAAATTTGTAAAGTGCTTTGAGACCCCTCTAGGTGATAGGGAGCTATATGAATACCTTTACCATTACTCTTGCATCTGTCTTGCTGGATTCTTTTAGTATGGTACTTTCCTTGACACAGGTGTAGCAAACCAGACAACATGTTCCGCTATCATACATACTGTGTTGGTGTGGTGGAGACAGAGGTTGACGTACTGACTGGAGAGCATCAGGTCAAACGTGTTGACATCATGTGTGATTTTGGTGACAGGTAAGAGCCTACAGGAAACAGCACCTTAAACAAATTGATTTACAGAAACAATGATGGGCCAATTTCATGAATATTAAACGAGTTGTTACTATTAGATAGTAAATTCTTACACTGAAATGAAAAATGGTTTGATTAATTGATAAATTATAAAAAGAAGTAAAAGAGAAAAGAAGACAGAAAAATAGAAGATAGAAAGCTATGAAAATGGGGAAAAAAGTGATATTCTATAACTGATAGCAATGAAAAAAAAACACCTGAAAAAGTATGAAGCTGGGAGAAATGATGTAAGAACTTCTAAATAGCATGAGATGATGTCTTGCCACTGTGAAGGTGTGAATATCAATGGCAGATGAGGCAGAAATGACAGTTAAATTTTACTCATGTCACAAATCCCAGACTGGGAGATGTAATAATGATTATAACAAGACAACAATCACGAACGAACAAGTTTAACACTTAACAGAACAACCCATCAGACTCACACATTTATTATACATAAACATATAGATAATAGCGCAAATACAGACATTATATTATTCAATTCAACTGCCGTACAACGGCCTTCTCCCTTACGCACACTTCCTCGGGTCCACAACCCGGTAGTTACTTTCTAAAGACACTTCGGTCTCAGCTTCTCCTCTCCATGTCTTAATAGCACATTAATATTTCAATGGCACCGCAGTCTCTCAATATCCCCTTCCTATTGCCATAACACATTAGCATTCCAATAGCACATCAACATGGCAATAGCACATTAGCATTTCAATAGCACATCAACATGGCAATAGCACATTAGCATTTCAATAGCACATTCACAATCATATATACGTCCCTGTCGTTGGCCAGACTGCCACGACTCATGTGCCTCTACTGTCCTGCACCGACAGCTTCACTTCTGGCCTATGTGTGGCCTCCGGCCCTATGCTGGCCTATCCCCTGAGCTCACCGTAGGTGGCGCTCTTCGGCCCGACCTCGGCACCTACAAGAATAACATTACATTGGTATAATACCATACCACTTCTATTCACTTCACCCCTCATTACAACTCATGAAGCGGACACACAATAGTTCACATTTCACTCACCAAACATCTTACGGTAACACACCTCCACCGTAGTACACAATACTCACTCTCGCTACAAATCCATGAACTCAACTTACATCTATCGCTCATGGCGCACATTGCTATATACAGTATCAAGGACTTCCACATTCCTCACATATACTTACTTACATCATGCTAATAGACGAATATAATACATCAATCATAATTATTAATCATCGTTCCACCTACCAGTCATCACTGGAAAAAACACTACTCCCAAGTCTTCCGACTGCTCTCCTTATGTTCGCCCTCTGGGGCTTTCTCCCGCGTCCGCTTCCTTGGACGTCTTAGTGTGCAGTGGTAGTAATACAGCGCTCTTGCCTCATTCAGACCCCCCAACTCACAACATGCACGCTTTAACGTTAACTAACAGAAGTCAATATAGGTGAGCAGCCTCACTATCCCGTGAGTCATTCCCCCACTTCCATGCCCCCGTAATCTCTGAATTCCGCTCACTCCACTCGTGACAACTCAGCTAGACAAAACCTGGTTGTTTTGGTCCTTTCAATCTTCAGACAATAAAAATTAAATAAATATTGACAGACAGAAAGTAGAGAAGTATACTATTGATATTAAACTATGTAACAAAAAGGAAAAAAAAAGACTGCAAACAAATTATTATATTGAATGTTCCTGTGGCTGTTTCATATGAACCGGGGTCTATGGGGAGGAGAAAGATCACAAACTCTGTGATGGGGATCTGTATGGAGGCAGATGAAGCATAAGCAAAATATTTCTGAACTTCCCTCCCACCCTCCCAATCCCCCCACTCCCCCAAAAAACACCTCCCTCACACACACATTTATACAAACACACTCTTCAACATGCAGACACACACAGACACACCTGCCCCCATTTTGAATTTCATAACAATAGCCAAACTCCTTCACATATGCGAAAGATGAATTACATGTATGTAGGTCATGAACATTTTCTGCTATTCAACTTTTTAAATGATGCTTTAATTATTTATTATTGTTGTATTTGTGATTGTAGCATCAACCCAATAATAGATGTAGGTCAAGTTGAAGGTGCATTTGTGATGGGCCTGGGAGCTTACTTGACTGAAGATCTGATCTATGACAAACGAACTGGTCAACTTCTGAATGATGGGACATGGGTAAGGCATTTGACTTAGAACATAAATAAATGACTAAATGCATTGGTATTTACCCAGTTTAAAATACAATAAGCTCCGAAAATGTTTGGGACAGCTTTTGATTTTATGGATATAAAGGTGTTAATATGTATGAATTATGATTTGGTTTCTATACGCTGTAACAAGTATCAAAGTGTTGATCTAATTTTGTATGGAAAATGAATGTGAGAGAAAAACAGTAAGATACTAAGACACTGCACAAGTAATAAATCTGAGATGTGAAGAGAGTGAAGTACTTTTACTGCAGTGGAGAAAGTCATTATTTATGGGCCATTATTGCAAACCTCTGCTTGTTTGAGAAAATGCTACATTTTAATAGACTTTATAGCTATTACTCAGTTACTATTTTGAATGGCAAGTGGAGGAAGGTAATCTGAAATTGAATTTGTTTTTGTTCACCCTCGTTCCGCGTTGAGTGAACTTGTCCACGTAACACCCCGTGCGGGGATAGCCAGCGGCCAGTCAGCCGATCATTCGTGTGTTGCCGATAACCTCGCCGGTTGGGTCAATCGGGTCGTTGTGAACACCTGTATCGCGTATACATCAGGACGCAATAACAACAATAGTGGTGGGTAAATCGTAAGTGACCCCTATGATATTTGGATAAAGTACTTGTGATGATATGCAGTAGGTTTTATTGTGAAATGGAAGGCTCAAATCAAGAATTTTCTGCATTTACATGCCGTTTAACAAACGTATTATCATTTTCCCAAGACCTCTGCGCTTTTTCTGTCCCTAAGTCAGGCCATTCAGGTGAACAAATTATTTTCTAAGCCATTCGTTTAATTTACTAAGCACATGTATCGTGACATTGCTTCTCCCTCCTCTACTATGTAAAGCGTCCACTTACTATAATGTTAGTTTTAGCGAGAGATTTGATTTCCAGTTCCAGGTCGTAGAGCACATGCATGTACTGAAAAGTGGTTTAACCAAAGGAACACAATATCTCTCTAATTACCACATCAAATAAAGACAACGACCAACAACAAAGTCGGTCATTTTCTCCCAGTTTTCCCTGATGAAAAACCTACTGACAGACGCCCTTATGCAGTATGCCCTAATATTACATCTGAATTCATCATTACAGACATAGAACGGCGTATCAAATACGCATGTCACAAATCCCAGACTGGGAGATGTAATAAGTTATGACAGGACAACAATCACGAACAAACAAGTTTAACACTTAACAGAACAATCCATCAGACTCACACATTTATTAAACATAATTATACAGATAATAGCGCAATTACAGACATTATATTATTGAAATTAACTGCCGTACAACGGCCTTATTCTCACATACACTCTCCCTCGGATCCACAACCCGGTAGTTACTCCTAAAGGCACTTCGGCCTCAGCCTCTCCCCTCAGGGTCTTAATAGCACATTAATAATTCACTGGCACCGCAGTCTCTCAATATCACCTTCCTATTGTCATACACCTTAGCATTCCCCTAGCACCTCAGCAGGGCAATAACACATTATCATTTCAATAGACATTATCATTTCAATAGTACATTATTAGTTCACTAGCCCATCAACATGGCAATAGTACATTATCACATTCACGCTCATATCTACGTCCCTGTCCGTGGCCTGACTGCCACGACTTTATGTGCCTCTACTGTCCTGCACTGACAGCCTCACTTCTGGCCTATGTGTGGCCTCCGGCCCTATGCTGGCCTATCACCGTAGGCGGCGCTCTTTGGCCCGACCTCGGCACCAGTCATCACTGGAAAAACTCTCTCACTGGTCTCTCGACTGCTCCCCTTATGTCCGCCCGCTGGGCTCTTACTAGCGTCCGTTCAGTAGGACCTTCTAACTTGCAGTGATAGTAATACAGCGCTTTCGCCTCATTCAGACCCCCACCACTCATAACATGCACGCTTTCCTTACTTGTCTTCGTGCGTTAATTTTACTCTCTTCCTTTCCCGTCTTTCCCTACCTGTCTGCCGTGAGCCCTTCTTACTCTACACCCGCTCTGTAGCAATCCCCTTAATTGCACTCACTCCACTCGTGACATCATCCCCCACCCCAAAAAAATTAATGCAATTAATTTCAAATCGCATCAAGATGACTGTCAACGAGTGAGCGTGAGCAATACCTACACTAAAAAAATGACCTAGCAGTTCCCCTAGTATATAAAATACCGAAATCAGGGGAAAATATGGGGATCAATATGCCCTGCAATATGCATATATGTGTCACATCATGAATAGCTAACTAAACACAATATCTAATACAGCATCAAAAACCAGTCAACCTATCAACCATTCCTCATATCATATTTATAATGTCAATATTTTAAAGTCGACTCATTCACACAGATCCTGTCAATGTTCCTGTCCTCCGATGTATAAGCTCCTGAACTCTTCCCCTAGGCTCGACTAAGGTAGTCGGCGATATGATTGCTGGTTCCTGGAATTGGTTGAATAACGAAGGTATACGGCTGCAAAGCCAATGCCCATCTAGACAAGCGTGGGCCGGACGAACGATTCTTCGACAAAAATGTCAGCGGCTTGTGGTCTGTCTGGATACAAAATTCTCGTCCCATGAGACAACGTCCTAATTTCTGGACGGACCACACAATGGCAAGACACTCACGCTCTATCACAGAATACTTTCTTTCTCTCTGCAATAACTTCCTACTGACATAACATACAGGATGGAGACATTCGTTCTTCTGTAGAAGACAAGCGCCGACACCAGAGTCCGACGCATCCGTTCTGAGGATAAAATTAGATCGAAAATCGGGTAATATCAGAATGGGTGACGATGATAATGCTGTCACCAAATTATCAAATGCTGTCTGACATTCAGACGTCCACTGGACCTTATCGGGTTGTCCCTTCTTAGTAAGGTCAGTAAGAGAAGATGACAAGGAGGAAAAATTTGGAATGAACTTTCTGTAATAATTTAAAATTCCCACTAAGCTTCTGACTTGTTTCTTTGTTTTAGGGATTTGCAACCCTACTAATTTGTCAATTTTTGTTACTTCAGGTCTCTGAACACCTCTACCCACGATATGTCCTAAGAACACTATCTCCGGACATGCCAAATCCATCTTTGCGGGTTTAGCAGTTAACCCAAAATGACGTAATCGTTGAAAAATTACTGTTAGTGTCTGAATATGATCAGACCATGTCGACGTATGACATGCTATATCGTCAAAGAATGACACGACATTAGGTATGTCCTTCAACACCAGTATGAGAATACAGATACTCTGGTCTCTCATGAAACCTCCGCAGCATATCAACGTGGAAAACCTTTACTGATCCATCAATGTGGATAGCGTAATCTACCTTCGAAACAATTCGCTCAATAACATAAGGACCTTTCCATGTCATAAATAACCTATTACGGTCCGTAGGTAATAACAATAGGACCTTGTCTCCTGGCTTAAAAATTCTCAGTTTGGAACCTCTATCTTTATAGTCCATTGCTCTTTTCGAAGCGATACTAGAAGCTTCTTCTGCCATAGTGCGCGCTGAAGATAATCTTTCTCTTAAATCAACAAGGTCTATCGAAACCTTTTTAAACGGTTCCGAAACCGTGGGGATCTTTTGAAGAGGAGCCTGGGGTGTACGACCCTTATACGTCGTCCTTTGGCACGCACTGCACGTCTTACAATATAACCGTACATCTCTGTATACTGACGGCCAATAAAAATCTTTCAGAAGTCTCTGCTTGGTTCTAGCACTTCCCATATGACCCGCTAATGGAACATCATGGGCCAGACGCAATACTGTTGCAATTAACGACCGTGGCACGATGACCTGCTTTTGAACGGAAGCCACTGTGACGTACATATGGAACAGAATGCCCCCCTGGACAAAAAAAGAAGATGACCCGTTTTTATATTTCCTCGTTTTCTCGGTTCGCGCTTCCCTAAAACATGGGTTTAATGATGGATCCTCCCTTTGTAATCTCGCCAAGCGCTCTGGCGTGATATCTAGGTTGACCGCTGGCGTCGCCAAAGGTCTAATCTTATCCTTATCAGCTACCTGTCGACGTGTCTCGACTGCGGCACAAAAGTCAATACCTTTTGATTGCGACCATGCCTGCACATTCTCCTCGGAAGGGGAAACTACCCGTGATACATTCCCAATGATGAGCTGGGCGCCTGGAAAACAACCAACGACTGCTTCGACTTCCCCGCTAAGGAAAGGTGTATCTATCACTATTCTTGCCATGGGTAATTTCTCAATGGCCCCCGAAAATTGGATGCACGGGACAGTTTCACCTGTAAGCTGTGAATCCCGAATGCAGTCCCTATGCACTCCCACAACGGTAGATCCCGTATCTCGTAAAACCGAGACCGGTTCGTCCCCAACAAACCCCGGATAAACCCTAAGACCACCTCCTGTATGACATGAATTTATAACGGGGATCTTTCTCCCACAAGGTAAAACACCGGAAGATAATAACTTCTCACAACTGGGACACTTAGAATACTGTCCGCCTCCGTTGTCCGATGTAACACACGCAGCCGCATGATGAAATTTATTAGGGGAACATGGACTGGAGCTACTGTCCACGTTCGCCGCTATCCTACCTGCAGGGCAATTCACGCTGATGTGATCTGCTCTTCCGCAGTTCCAACACTTCGCGGCCCTACACTCGCGTGAAAAGTGACCCACGCGTCCGCAAGTCCAACACTCCGCTCTCTGTGCTGCACTAGGCCTGGGTCCCCGTGACCCATCGCGACCGGAACTAAAGTCCCTATGCCGTCGGTCATCGGCAAAGGTCACAAATCGCCCCCGGCCATTACCGCGACCTAGCCCTCCTGCTCGGTCAAACTTACCGGATCCATATGCAGGTGATTGGTGATAGCCCCTACGCTGCCCCTGGGCTTGCCCACTATAGGCACCACGCTGACGCGACCTGTCCTTAAGTCCTGCCGGCGACCCCTCAACCACGGCGACGTACCCAGCATCTTGGACGTACGCCCTGGCGACTGGTTTGGACGGATGGGCCGTACGGTATGCTTCCGCCAACTTAGACGCCTCCTGCACCGTCGCGGGTTCGTTTTCTTTCAGGAAAGCCACCAGATCTTTATATCACGACGCGTACAGCTGGTCACGGATCATTAGGTCTTTCAGTTTAGCAAAATCCGCGCCCACATGCGCCAAGTCTACCCAGTTCGCGAAATATTCCGTTAGTCTCGCGACGAAGGCAGCAAAGTCCTCCCTGGTATCCGCACGTGCTCGCCTAAACTGCTCCCGGAAATATTCCTCGGTACGCGCAAATCGGCGAAGCAGCAAAGCCTTCAGCTTATCGTAATCTTGCACGTCTTCGCGCTTTAGCTCTTTAAAGTAGGTTAACGCTCGCCCCTGCAATAGAGACGCCAGGTACGTGGACCATAATTCCTTATTTTCCCCCCATTGCAATTGTGCGTTCAGTTCGAACCTGTAAAGGAAGGCGTCTATGTCGTCCTTCCGGTCGTCGAACGTAGGGAGCTTAATCCTAACGCCACCTTTATTGTGTACCTGCCGCTCAACTGTTTCTGTTGGCGTATTCTTTTTGATTTCCAACTCGGCGATTCTTATTCGCGCCTCTCTCTCCTGTTGCTTATCCCTAGCCTCTATCTCCCGCTCCTGGGCTTCTATCTCCTTTAACTTTAACTCCCTCTCCTGCTCCTGAGCCTTAGCCTCTCTTTCTTGTTGCTGAGCCTTAGCCTCTCTTTCTTGTTGCTGAGCCTTAGCCTCTCTTTCCTCTTCTCTCTGTCGCTCTTGAGCCTCTTTTTCTCGCTCTCTATCCTTAGCACGCTCATCGCGCAAATCCGCCTGCTGTTCTTTAATCCAGCCGCGTAGCTCCTCTCCCTCCAGGCCAAGTTCCTTACCCAACTTCATTAGTTGTTGGAGTTCCGCCATTTCACAGATTTATGGTTATGGTATGTATTATAAAAACGGCTAACCTGTCGGTATGATCACTAACGACACGACCAGAGACCTGAGATCACACCAGATATAACAATACCCAATTGTCTCAAATAATAATTCAGAAATTTACCTACTTCCTAACTAATTCTATATTCATTAATTGTATAGCACTATTAATAATAAAAGAAAATAGAAACGACAAGAATGAAGAAATTCAGTAGAAGGACCACAAGTACGTCAAGGACAACGAACCAGACTAGGACAAAGCTTCTACAAAAAAAAACTATAATGGAAAAAAAAAAATGCAACCTACTACGCCGATTACACTACAAGGTACGAACAAGAACAGAGTCTGAAAAAAAAGAACGTATCTACAGAAAGGTAAGAGAGGGACAAGAGAGACGTCTTCCTAAAACAACGAGGAAGATGGAACGGCACAATCTAAACAAAAATACAGGTCCCTATAGAACTGTTCACTGTGATGAACGAAGTTCCAAATTTAGCCCACCTCCCGAAGAGGATAAACTACGCTCACCACAGCAAACCCGCGCCACCGCCCGTACAATCAATTACAACGAAAACAGCAAAAACAGAGAAAAAGACAGAAGAAAAGACAGCCCTCAATCCAGGGCACAAATTTTTCACTTAACTTTCACCCTTGATTTCAATTTCTCCCCTTTCTCGGAGCTCTGGCTGCTTGACCTCTACAGGCTGGCACACACACTCTGCAGAAATTTAAGTACACATTAATACATATTCATCAAAATACATGCATCAATACATATTCATAAACATACATAAATCATATCATCATGAAATTTCCATTCATCCCACGAACAAGGACAACAGCACGAATTCCTAGCACAACAGAAAAACAACTAGATATAACGAATACACAATGTCAAAATGACCACAGGTAAACAGGACGAGCCCCCAGTGTCACAAATCCCAGACTGGGAGATGTAATAAGTTATGACAGGACAACAATCACGAACAAACAAGTTTAACACTTAACAGAACAATCCATCAGACTCACACATTTATTAAACATAATTATACAGATAATAGCGCAATTACAGACATTATATTATTGAAATTAACTGCCGTACAACGGCCTTATTCTCACATACACTCTCCCTCGGATCCACAACCCGGTAGTTACTCCTAAAGGCACTTCGGCCTCAGCCTCTCCCCTCAGGGTCTTAATAGCACATTAATAATTCACTGGCACCGCAGTCTCTCAATATCACCTTCCTATTGTCATACACCTTAGCATTCCCCTAGCACCTCAGCAGGGCAATAACACATTATCATTTCAATAGACATTATCATTTCAATAGTACATTATTAGTTCACTAGCCCATCAACATGGCAATAGTACATTATCACATTCACGCTCATATCTACGTCCCTGTCCGTGGCCTGACTGCCACGACTTTATGTGCCTCTACTGTCCTGCACTGACAGCCTCACTTCTGGCCTATGTGTGGCCTCCGGCCCTATGCTGGCCTATCACCGTAGGCGGCGCTCTTTGGCCCGACCTCGGCACCAGTCATCACTGGAAAAACTCTCTCACTGGTCTCTCGACTGCTCCCCTTATGTCTGCCCGCTGGGCTCTTACTAGCGTCCGTTCAGTAGGACCTTCTAACTTGCAGTGATAGTAATACAGCGCTTTCGCCTCATTCAGACCCCCACCACTCATAACATGCACGCTTTCCTTACTTGTCTTCGTGCGTTAATTTTACTCTCTTCCTTTCTCGTCTTTCCCTACCTGTCTGCCGTGAGCCCTTCTTACTCTACACCCGCTCTGTAGCAATCCCCTTAATTGCACTCACTCCACTCGTGACAACGCACATGGCCCCTTTCTTCTCATTTCACATGTAGACGACAACCAGCATCAAAGTAGAAGTTTCCCCAAGATTTTCCCCACTTCAAACTTCAGACCGTCAGTACCATTACACGAGTATGACGAATAGTTGCGAATAGTTGCATCGTAATAAACATGATCGGACGATACCATTTTGTTAGATATGGTAGGGGTGACAGGATAGATAAACACGCGAAAATAGTGTGGAAAAAAAAAACGTGAAAAAAAACAAAACAACGACAGCCTTGGCAACCTAATATTAATAAACAAAGCGCAAGGTGCACCGTTGCTATACAAAAATGTGGCCTCCCGCAGGACCCGCGGTTAAGCGTGTCAGACAAAATAATGGCCTCCCGTGTCTCGCGTGTTGCGCGGGGAGGCCAATATAGTTTGACCTCCCGCAGGACTAGGGTTAAAATAAAGAAAGAAGAATGGAAAAACCTGGGAAAAAGATATATAATATTGGTGAAATGTAATCTCATATTGAGCTGAAGATTTCTCACACAGGCCTACAGACAGTGGGTTACCACAAAATCCAGGGAACACAGTATGAGCTCAGAAAAATGCAGATTGCCATTCACTATCTCTCAGACTCTAATGAAAAGAAAAACTTGCAAAAAACATCTTTGTTTTTGTTTTTTCGAATTCAGAGTATATCTTATGTGACTCTCCACTATAAACTCTTTTATTTTCATTCCTTGCTGGCATGGGTTTTGGCTGAATGAAGTAAAATATTTTATGACTGAATTTTATCAGTGAATGAGAAGAATACTTCGATATTGCTGAATTATAAAATGTTTTATTTACCATCTTAGGAATACAAGCCACCCACCACAAAAGACATCCCCATAGACTGGAGAATTCATTTTCTGCCTGACACACCAAATCCAAAGGGTTTTCTGAGTGCCAAAGGTGACATGATGATTTCATTACCAATGAATGTTTTAAATAAGCTAGAAGACAGCCAGTGATATTGGTCAAAAATGGAAAAGGAGAGGCTATGAAAAAACTGAAAGCTCTCCACATGATTTTGTAGTGTATGTTGTAATAATAATTGCCATGAGTGGCTAGTTTTGAGTAACATTGGTGTAACACTGACATAATCTTTAATTCATTTTACATTTGGATAATAATGAAATATGATATGGCAATCACCAAGTTGGATGAGGCAGTACATTCAATCATCCTCACAGTTTACTAATCATTAACTCGCTGGAGATTGACCCAATCAAAGGCTATAAGTCCTCCACTGTGACTGACCTAAGAAGAAAAATTTGCTGCTTTCCACAAAGATAAATTTGACTCTGTTTTTCAAATTGTGCTTCACATTTACCAATGAAACTAATTTCATGATGTACGAAATAATGTTATAAAAGTCTTATAAAAGTTATACAGAATCAAGTCTCACAAAACTAGACTAGATCTATTAAACGAAGTTGAATTCTGAAAGATGTCAGAATGTGTCATCAGTCTGCAGCTGGTTTGATCAGGAGACAAGATAACCAATGTCATTAATTTTCCTGTGATAAATACATGTAGCTAGTAAACATGATGCCAAGGTTAGTTTCCAGCAAGGTAACACAGTGAGAAAATATTTCATACAGAAAGTGTATAGTTGTACAATTAGATTATTTTTTTACCCAGCCAGTCAAAGAACATTTTCTTCTTGTCTCACTCTACAGCTGTAGGAGAGCCCCCAATTGGTCTAGCTGTAGGTGCCCTCCTCTCAATCAAGAGCAGTGTAGAAGCCGTTAGAGAGGAGTTGACTGGAGAGAAGACATTTCTTCCTGTTGGTGAGTTCTGTTACTTAAATAATAATCTAAAACCACAACTAAGGTAGCTACAAATTATTTCGTGAAATATTTTTGTCTCCTTTAGAATGGAAACAAAATTAGTTTGCATTATAGGTAGATCTACCTCTTCAGACATTCCATCATACTAAACTGTCTTAGTTTATTAATCCCTTCTCAGTCCTCTGGACTTACATGGTGCATCCTAAAACCAATAATTGCAAGTGCGGTGTAGACGTACACGGCACATCCTAAATATGATGGTCAGGGTGCGCTATTCAGCATACGGTGGGGGAAAACACGCAGAAGTGAAGGGATTAGCAATACAGTCTTTGTTATCCCGTGACCACAGAAGATTAAAGAAACTGACATTGTGCTGAAATTAAACATTTTGTGCCTTTCTTTTTTTTTTGTCCACAGATGCTCCATATACTGTTGAAAAGATACAGCAAGACACATCCATTGGACTGGAACACTTGAAAGTTGGAGAGGTCTCACCTTAGATTGATGAAATATTTTTGGTACCCGCCAGACATTGAAGAGATGCTAAATTATGGAGGGATATGTTATTATATTACGGGACAGTCATTACCATTCAAATGAGAACTTTGTGAATGATACCTCCAGGATTCACAACTAAACATCGCATATCCTGACAACAAGCTCAGCAGGTGTAGTTTTTAAAGTACATTTTCAGGATCTGATTCCTTCACTGATACATGCACCTTTAATTGAGAAAGTTGTTTCTGTTTCTGGTAGTTTTAGGCATCAGATATGTACACAAAAATAAAATGCACTGATATAACAAAGATACATTTAACTATTTACTTCAGCTAATAGTATTCTGTCTATGCTCCAGATATGCTATACTTCAGATAATAGTATTTTAAATATGCATGCCTATTGATAAATCTTATTGTTGTCATTTTCATTGTTATGAGCAAATGTAGTAATGACATTCAGTTACACAAAGAAACTAAGGCTGAATGTGGAATATTCATGATTTCCTTAATTTCAACATCAATTATAGTCAGTGTTCATGAAATTCTGTGCAGGTTAAAATGTGCACAGGTGTATATCTCATGCCATGTCTGCAGAATTTGCCAGATAGTTCAGGCAAAAACAATCTGAAGGACTCCAAAGACAGGAAGGCAGCATGCAGGGAAACTCTTGGCTGTTTCTATTTAATGTCAACAGTTAATTAAGTCAAATATTTTTTTATAAATCGTAAGAGTGTTGTACAATTATATTTCATGCTTTAAGTCTAAGCCTGTGGTTTGATATTCATCAGTGCCATATCATCGGCGGAATGATAGGATCGGCTAACTGCATTTGATGAAACTTTACAGGAGAGAGAAAAAACTGTTTCATTTATGACATGGCAGGAAGTTTTGGCTGAACCACACATATATTTTATAGTTTGAAGATAGGAAAATGACTGTCGTAAGGTGTCATCATATATTTTTATTTAAAGAGCCTTGTGACGGTTAGCTGACTGTGAGTGGACAGTTCGGGAATGATAGAATCGGCTAACTGCCATGCTGCGGTTTAGCCGAGCCTATCATTCTGGCCACCACGGGAAGCGAATGATTGTGGGAATGATAGATTCAGCTAAGTGTTGCCGGGCGTTAGACGCTATGTTAATTGTTAGTTGTTGCAACAACAACAACGACGAAAACGGCTCCGATGAGATTATTAATGCAGTATGAAGTTTAAGTAGAACGTCTTTATTATTCAGTTTAGCAAAAGTATTAAGATGGGTTATCGTACTGACAGAAAATAAAAACATTTATTTCCATTCACCTTAACTGCAGATAGAAATGAAGATGACATGGCAAGGACGGTCGAAACTCTACCAGCATGGCAGAAAAAAAACACACTCTGGAATCGATATCTCTAAATATAAAAGATAAAAAGAACAAGGCATGGAAACACAGGCATCGCGACACAATCCTAATTGCATGTGTATAATCACTTATCTTTCAATGATCAAGCGATTCACGATCTCATTTTTCATACAAACGCATAAGCAGAGAAGCTTAGAAAGGTTAACAGTAAAAAAACATTTGAACTGATGTCTTAACTGTCAAACGTTTTTGGATTTTTCGGGTAATTTGCTGAAATGTCCATATCGGTTTGTTGATGAAAAATATTTTGCTCCATGAGTAAATTAGACTTGAATGCTATAATTATATCAGTCTTTTCACCATTGAATATGCTATCATTATAATGTGGTCTAAGGTTTGTCTTGTATCATTATGTGTAGTTTTATGCTTTGTTTTACAGACGCAAACAGAAAAATATTATGCTCACACCGGATTACAACAAATGTAGTAAGAAGGAAAAATACATTGTCATACTAGAAGTAAAATTTATAATTTTCATAAAGCACAACCACTTTTGTGACAAATATCCAAATTCTGTTGACATTTTACTGAAATAGAATGTTTTTAATAATCCATGCAAAACGCCAAAATCGCCACGTAAACGTGTAAATATGAAAGAAGAAACATAATATCAGAAAATAATGTTCAGAGCAGGATCTCTAAAAGTCTTTAATACATCAGTACTGATCCCGTTCCAATGCATGATAATAAAACCATGGCTGAAATGGACACATGAATTAAATATTTTTATTATACTCTATGATAGTCAACAAGACAATTCCTGTCATCTTGAAAACACAGACAGACATCACTCACAGAGTAATAGGGCCTAGATTTTCTCTCAAGATTATATTCACCATAACGTGTTCTACAGTTTCTTCTCTGGCTGGATTGGACCATGCCAAGAATAATAGCATGAGTTGTATTTATCTTTGGTTTAGCTGCTACTGGTACATCATCTAATGGGTTGATTTCTCCTAACTGTTTGATCAGTTCTTCTGTAATTGCAAGCTGATTGTATTTTGAACCAGTCCAGGTCTTTGTTCTGTTCCCTCCAGTCATTAAAAAGAATACATGTATAACTATTAACTTGGATAATATCAAAAAAAAAGAAAAAAAAAGAGTCTTCCAGTACTTATTTGTTTTCCGCAGCATGTTATACTTGGTCAGCAGTTGATCATTTTTATCAACCCTTCCCATGTTTACATTGTAATCCCTAACTAGTTGTGGCTGCCTAACTTCTAAACTTTCAAATACACCATTTACTTCAGATCTCCTTCTAGCTACATTTATATCATTTGCAGAATGAAATAGTAGAAATGAAAGAGACAGTTTTATTGTCCTTCCTCTGAAGTCTCAAAATCGCTCCCTGCCTACTCCATCTCATAGATCCCCTATCTTTGCTCCTCTCACATTGCTTCACATTCTTCAGTTCTGCAGGAAATCCCTTTCCGTTGGACAAAATTGTGCCACATGCTGCAATTCCCTTTTTCAATAGATCAAAAAACAATTGAACACTTGTATAAAAATTGCCAACAAAAAGACGGTAACGCAAAGGATCTGAACCAAATTCATTGCAACATCATAGGCTAAACCATATTTTGAATTTTCTCTTCCATTCTTCCCCAAATAAACATCAAAATTAAATGTGTAATCAGTTCTAGAATCAGCCAAAACCCAAAGCTTCATGCCCTGAGAATAATACAACGCTTACAACACATGCCCCACCGCTCAAGTTGCAGATAGCTGATCCTATCATTCCCGGCTATTCGAAGCGCGTGGTTAGCCGATCATAAAATTATCAAAATAAATGTTTTTCCACTGCCCTGTGTTTTATAAGATTTTTACAGGATGTAGAGGGTTGCATGATGATTCAGATTATCCAAAAAAAAAATTTTTGAAAATTTTGCAGTTAGCCGATCCTATCATTCCGCCGACAATATGTCAGTTCAAATATCAGATTAGGAAGATTTATGAATGGCACGCTATCCATTACTCCCATGTTGATTACAAATTTGCTTTGCTTTTAAATGTCAGTGTGTTTGTTATCCTATTATTATGGTTCTTTATTTTTATTGTGGCAAACTCTGAATATAGCTGATTTAATCTTGTAATTTGTTGTTGTTTGAACTGTATTTTGGCATTAGACCACACAAAGAGCAAGAAGCAACGGAAAATTCTGCTCTTTGCATTCACCTTATTTGATTGGGCAATTATTGCATGCAATAAATAGCTGTGACCTTTGGCATAATGATTAAGAAAATAAATGATTAACAAAAAAGATGTGACCTCTGGCAATTAATGCAATGAACAAAATAGAAATGACTTCAGTAAATTAATGTAGTTAACAAAACAGATACTTTTCTGTGAACTGAGACAATTAACAAAATAAATATGGCTTTCGGCAATTAATGCAGGTAACCAAATGTAGGCCCCCTATAATATATGGCTTTGGACAATTAGGCCAGTTAACAAAATAGATGTGGCTTTGGGCAATTAATTCAGTTTACAAAATAGATATGGCATTGGGCAGTAGGTGTAGTTAACAAATTAATGTGGTTTTGAGCAATTATGCAATAAAAAATACAAATATGACCTCAGGCAATTAATGTAGTTAACTAAATAGATATGATTTTGGGAATTAACAGAACAGATATGGCTTTGGGAGTTAACAAAATACATGTAGATATGATCTTGGTCAGTTAATGCTGTTACCCAAATAGATAATCCTTCAGGCAATTAATGCAGTGTACTAAATAGATATGACCTCCGGGAATTATTGCAGTTAAAAACATAAATATGATCTCAGGCAATTATTGCAGTTAAAAAAATAGGTATGACCTCAGGCAATTAATGCACTTAACATTTTTGACATGTACCCAGGCAATTAATGCAGTGAACAACATAGATATGACCTCAGGGAATTAATGCTGTTCAGAAATAAAATGACCTGGACAGGTAAGGCAGTTAGCAAAATACACATAACTTCACAGTTTATTGTATAGTTGCTTTTTCATTTATTTTTTGTATTTTGTATACTTCTTTAATCCCATTTGGGAAATTTGCCTTGTGTCGTTGCAGCCAAATTACAACTGGAGCAGGCATGTCGTTGCCACAGTGCAGCGCGGGTCGGCGGATAAAAAAGTCGCATACAAAATATTTTGTAGTTTTTTTTGTATTTTGTATACTTCATTAATCCCATTTGTGGATTTTTTAAAATCACTGTTGGATTTTTTAAATCTCTGTTTGTTAGTTTCAGTAAAGAATTCTGGTGGAAAAATAATGATTTTCAATGAAACAAAGATTCTTCTTTGCGTCCTACCTCTGCTCGTATCATGACCAAAGTAGGCCTTTATCATGACACCTCCCATAATGCGTAAAAGGTTAGCATAGGCTAGAGTCTAAAAAATGTTGTTCCCCTTTAAATTTATGAACAGTAAAGATATTATTACACGCTTTATTTCTTGCATTTCTGTTTTCTGCAATCTGCACTGGCTGTATATTTTATATTTAGATCTCAATAAAAAAGAAATGCAACATTTTTGAACTGATGTTGTTTTATGTTGTTTCGTTGTTGTTGTTTTTTTGTTTGTTTCATATGTGCAGGAAAAAGGAAAGATTGTAATACCGGTAGGCAAGTAATTATTTCATTACTCACATTCCAAGAGGTACCGTAATAGCGAACAGTTCTGTCCATGACTCCCAATGGCGGAACTACATTTTTGTTATTTTAGTTTTCTTTTTATATCAAACTAGCAAGGGTGCCGGGCATTTCACGGGATAAACTTGGGTTCTAGAACACGCAGTTTTTAACATCATTTACAGGCATTAGAAACACAGAGAGGAAAGGGTAGGAATGTTAGATAAAAATGCGGCGTAGAAAAGTAGGCTCAACTCTGAACCTTATCCTAGCTGAGCACAGTACAAATATAAACCCATAATAAGTTTATTTGTGTATCAGACACGAAACAACTTTTACGGATCTGGTATACGTTTCTGTGCGGTTGTCTAGGAGTTCTTGGCGTACGTTTTTGCAACTCCTTTTTATTCAGACCCCAAACTGGTGTATATAAAGACAAGCCCTTTTAATTATTTAGTGTTAACACAAATTATGAAGACTCACCACATCAGAGGCACAGTACATACTACTGGCTATAGAAATGAAATTTATTATGTGAGAATATTTCTGTATTCTGCCAGTGGAAGACAAAAAGTTCAAGTAGGAATAAAGAGAAGAAAATGAGAAGATGATGATGCTATACGATGATAATGTGAGGCATAGTAATATTTTCACTCGCACCGCAAAATTAATATAGAAAACAAATGTGATGAAACGGCACTTTTGCAGTCAACGTTGAAGATTTGTGCAAGGCTTAAATAAGAAAATGACTCGGCATTATTGATACCGGTGCTATTATTATTTTTCATAACCAGTGCCAAGTTGACATATAAATACCTGGATAATATTTGAATTTCTAATATCAAAAGTAAACACCACAGCTGATAAAACCACAGCTGCGGGTAACTGAGCACAGCTTATGTCCACCAAGTGATAAGAGAAATTTTTATCATTTGTCATAACCCAAACTAGGGCATGCTGCTCAGTGTAGGGCTACAGAGTTAACTATGGTTTCCCTTAGTATGTAAAACACCAGTGTAACTTTCCTCAGTTGCCAAATTACTTTTGAGAAGCTCTGAGTGTGCCCAAAGGGGTTTTTGAGACTGGCGGATTATGGTGGAAGATTATACTGCTATTATACCATTGATTTGACGCATCATTGATTTGATGCACCACTTTCGGCCCATTTGAAAATCTTAGAACTCCCCCCCCCCCCCCCCCCAAAAAGGGAAGAATTTGAAAAGCTTACCCTCCCTCAGACGCTGGAGACCCGTTCCCCTACGCATAGCACCAAGAAAAGAACAAAAACTAAGTAGAATCTAATGTACTTTTAGGATCAGGTCGAAGACGGCCGGTCTACGTGAGAGATACCACCTGGCGGTGTCAGTTGCTCTGAGCTACGTCTTATAAAATTGTTTTCTTCTTATTGGAATTCATTTTTTTAGAGTCATTCTTGATCTATTTGTATTGACTCAGGCTGACTTGCATGAATTTGTGCACCGTCAGCCTTGCTAATTGGTACTTTTCTTTTCACCTCCAGCGAGCCCCACGATCCCATTTCGAAGTAAGAAAAGCAAAATTTCTGCCTCCACCCAAGCGCCCACTCCTTTGTTTTCTGTGTATCACTTGTCGCATGCCCATAATGTGTTATGGCTGTTCTAGACACTAGATCCTGTCCGTTGCTCTTTTTAAATGTATTCTTTTTCCTCTTTCTGCCTCTCGTTTTTTCCCCGCTAGCAATTTCTCTGTTGTACCCAATGTTTTTAGACTTCCCTCTGATTTCCTTTCTTACTTTCTTTCTTCGTTCTTTTTTCTATTTTCTTTCTTTCTATTCACCTCTTTATTTATTTCTTGCCTTTCACTGTTTTCAGTTTTTCTTTTATTTTTTCATTACTGGCGGTATTATCAGGTTTCCATAATGTGATCCTCAATTTACTTCGTAGGCCTATAGTCCAAGTCCGACTCTCATCCCCCTTCCATGATCTCACACTCCTGTCCTCCCAGTCTCCGTGCACATTATAATATGCCCTTTAAGTCTTGCGTTGCCGACTTCTTTGGTTTTATTAAGTACTGAACTTTATTTCAGCGCGTTTGTAAAATAAAAAAATATGTATATATTATTATATATATTTACGTTGTATAGATAGACTGTTTTCTTCATTTATCTCATTCTGTTTACATCCCACCGTTTACATTTCTGT
This sequence comes from Onchidella celtica, assembly GCA_963931925.1. Taxonomy (NCBI): domain Eukaryota; kingdom Metazoa; phylum Mollusca; class Gastropoda; order Systellommatophora; family Onchidiidae; genus Onchidella; species Onchidella celtica. The sequence goes on from OZ007568.1 coordinate 19,714,504, forward strand.
CTCCCCCTTTACTTATCTGTGTATTTCTTGTTCATGTAATGGTCTCCATAATGGGTGTCTGAATGCGTTTTCTAATCCAAGACTGTGCAGTATCATAGGTGTGGAACATAGGGTAGCACGAGAACTGGGGGGTTTCATTGGAAGATGGAGTCCCGGTATCATGAAAACTGAGAGTATTTAAATGAAAAGTAAATAATGACACTGCAACATTTTCAGTATCTGAATGTAGGCCAATGTCCGGACATGCAAAATCTTGATGGTTATCACGTTATGAGAACTTCGTGATACCGAGTCCAGATCAATCCAACGCATTCACAGATTCAAAATTGTGAGGGCAGACCTGTGTTTTCGAGGATAGCCATCAGAATGCTTATGGAAACTTAAGAATTCCGCTTAGTCATCATTCAAGGCCAGGCCGAAGATTAGTTGTTTTGCCAGTTGTGTTTTAGTGGACCATAGTTTTTCATTTATATCTGGAGTGTTCGTAACGCACGTAGACTCATTTCCGAGCCCGGCTGGTTCCATGGCATGCAGGGATATTTAAATTTTCAGCCAGTGAGGAGATAAATTAAAATTCATGACTTGCAATCACTAACTTCGTCTTGTGGTGGAATGAGAACTTGCTAATGAAACTTCCTTCCGATGCTTATTACTGAAGGTGCGTTTTAATGGCTAATTGAAAAGTTATTGTGATAATGATGTTAAATCTAATCCAAGGAGGGTTAAATGCAAAGAATAATAGGCAGTTCTTCAAAATTAATGTATTTTAATGTGCTGTTTTCTATTGACTGTGTTTTCAAGATATTCCGACATGTAGTGGGCGTTGTCGATAACATGCTTTTTTAAATATTATTATTATTATTATTACTACTGGTATGCAGAGTTTTCTGTCTTCCTTCTGTTGAGACAATTCTCAAGACTGCAGTGGTATGCTTGCATTTATACTTTGAACGACCTCGTTTCTTTAAATTTCTGTAAACCGTGCAAAATGTAATATGACCTTGATTATGGGGAAAGGGGTCAAATAGTATTAAAATCTCTTATTTCCTATATCATATTAAGTTAATTTTGTTTTTATAAAGTTACAAGAATAGGGCCTACCGTCTTATATTATCAAAATATATTGTGTACATTCCCCAAACCTCACTCCGCTTTCATAGGCATAATTCTCGGTAGGTCCAATGTTTGAGTAAAATCTTGCCCATTCAGCACGGCTTAAAGATAGCCTAGATGACGATGTACCATGTAGAGAATCTTACACAGGGTTTAGATCAGACAGAGTTTGCTGTTTCTTTTCTAATAATTATATCATTGACGACTGTGGCGACATGGCTTACCCCATAGCTTTGAAAATTTAAAATAAATAGATAAATAATAGATAAATTTTAAAAAATACACACACACATTTTAAATTGATAATATTATGATGTAGACGGTTTAAAAGTCAACAGTCAAATTTGGTGTTGATGTTGGAAAGGAAAAAATTCGTTCCTAATGACTTTTAGGCCTGCCTAATCCTCCATTCCTGTCTTTAAACTGGGGGCTCTCTCATTATAGGAGCATATCCTTTGACTGCCATAATGGATGAAATCGAGATTGTGACCACACGAGAATTCTCAAGAAAGATTTCTGCGCAGGTAAAAGTCCCCAGTTTATTTACATGCTTGCGCGAGTTTTGTTTCCGCTCGTTTTGAACAGTGTTGATAGTAAAGTTAGATAGTGTCTTCTCTTCGTACTCTGGTCTTGTGCGAAAGATTTTTGTTCCTTTCTTGTGTCATGTATGTCCACTTTGACTTGTTTCACAGAAATACTTGTAGAGACAATTCGGGATGGCTAAAGCATTTTTGAGAAGGTGAGACAATTTCTGCTTCAACTCTCCCACTGTAGATTAATTGATATCAATTTCAGTAGAATATTTTAAACCCATGCGACGGCAACCGTAATTTGCAGCATAACGAATTCAATGAGGCTACATGTATTCAGATTCACGACTTATGAGCCTGATATCTGGCAACACAATTAGAGAAAAGTTACAAAATATTGAATGTACTGTAACGATGTTCAAGGTGACAGAGCAAGTAAAACAGTGGCTAGGTGTATCTTTTTTTCCAAAATGTAAGAATATACGCAAATTCTGTTAAATGGAACTCTTGGTCTGTCCCACATATCGTATCATTTAAATGAACTTCACAAGGGTGCACATAGAGACAGCATTATAAAAAAGTCTAAGAGAATATCAATATTGTTTGTTGTGTGTTACTGTAGCCAATTTGTTTTTCTTGTGCCTACTGAAAGATATCCATTTATTTTCAGACCTGGAGATAAACACTATATCACGTTTTCCATTAATGGAGAAAAGCACACAGGTATGTAGAAAATAAATTTCACAAGTGTCGTATTGTATGTGTTTTCAGGTAAAAAGTGAGGACTATTCTGAAAACAACATTTTCTTCAAAATACATTACGTCAAACTCCCTCACATATTCTTAAAGTGTCTTTTTCTTTCTTCCTATCTCCATTTTTGTGTGTGTGTGTGTGTGTGTGTGTGTGAAATGGGCCTGTCATTTATAGATGTTTCAATTTACTGTCTTTTCTTTTGTTCTTCATCAAAATATTCTCTTTTCATTCTTGTTTTTACCTAGTGTATGATGCTTATCCTGTGACCACCAGCCTGAATGACTACATCCGAGATGTGGCCGGACTCAAGGGGACAAAAGTCATGTGTAAAGAAGCAGGGTGTGGCTGTTGTGCTGTTACTGTCAGTTATGTCCCAGAGGGAGACAAAGTAGAAACCATGAGCATCAACTCGGTAATGCATATGTGTTTCCTAGGCCACATGGACAATAATAATATAATATATTTTACACACTTTTTGCATTGAAAATGTAGGCCCATTTCGTAAACCCAAGAATGAACTTATTATGATAAGATCAGCCAAATCTAGAAAGTTCCTGTTATGCAGCGATGGGTGTCAGTCATTTAAGAACGATTATACAAACGACCACAAAAAAACGAGCACACATACGCACGCACACACACATACAAACACACATAAACACATACGTACATATACAGAGAGAAAGAGAGGGCGAAGAAAGAGAAAGAGAGAAAAAGGAAAAGAGAGAAAGACAGAGAGAGAAAATGAGAACACGTGAGAGAGAGAGGTGGGGGGGGGGAGAGTGAGAGGGAAAAGGGAGATAATGAGAGAAAGACAGAGGAAGGCAAAGAGGGAAAGAGTGAGAGAGAGAGAGAGAGAGAGAGAGAGAGAGTATTTATCTTTATTGTCTGGAGTCTAATTAAAGGCAGGTGAAATTCTAAAATATGCCCCTACCCCCCCCCCCCACCCCCCTTTCTCGGTCGGTGTCAACATTTAACACTGGCTTATTGCAGTCTTTTGTCATTACTGTTGTTTATCAGTGTCCTGTTGTGATCTTCCCCCTCCCTTCCACCAGTGTTTGTGTCCTTTGTACACTGTGGACGGTTGGCAAATCACCACTACTGAGGGCATCGGAAGTCAGTTCAATGGTCTTCATCCCATACAAGACAGGCTCGCTAAATACAATGCTACTCAGTGTGGCTACTGCACACCTGGATTTGTTATGTCCGTATATGGGTAGGTTTCGGCAAACATCACCTTTTTCTCTTCAGTTCATAAAAACGTATGATCTTAATATTATACCTTTATTTCTTTGGGAAAGTGAAGGCCATGATGCAGGGTTTGTGTAATTCTTCCACTCATTCCTATGCCTACGCCTTGCTGATAAGAAAAATAAGCCTATTCTGTAATAATTGAATAACTGTAGTCCATTTCACGATAGGGGAATTAGTTCTTGCATACTATTTATTGATATCAATTAGGACAGTAGTCGATAGTGGAATGACACTAAAAGTACATTATGTGAGACATTTGAGCGATACGAGCGGTCACCACTGGGGGGGGGGGGGGGGGGGGGCGCGAACAACCAGATACTTTTTTTTTTTAATGTGCCCCCCCCCCTTTCCCGCGCCCACTGAAGCATATTGCCTGTGGAGATCCCGCCCGTGGGTTTCACGGCTCATGTTCTTCTTCTGCTCCACAGGATTCGTGGTGTCGAAGGATTCTATTATAGTGTCTCTTTTAATGTGTTCAACCTTTTCCATTTTAAATATTTTTCTTTCATCATCACTCTGTCTTCCTCCTTTTCCCTCTGCCCTCAGTCAGTTTGTTTATTTTGATTCACTTTTTTTTTGGGGGGGGGGGGGTATACTTATGTTGTGTAATTTCACCACCACCCACCCCCCCCCCCTCCACCAATCCTAAATAGGATAGGCAGGCCTCTGTGAGACAGGAGTCATGATTACCTCCCTCCATCGCTCCTCTAGTCTAGGAATCTCTCTATTGTACCGCAGCCTATGTTCACATCTCTCTACTCCCACGTCGTTATATCTTCCCCCTTCCCCCATCATGTCATGTAGAGAGGCGGTGGACAATGAGTCAAAACAGAAACGGAACAGATAGGTCCCTTCCATTCTCATACTCTCGCCAAAATAACTTCTGATTCAAGGAAGGCACGTTCGGCGACCGCAGCACCTCATATCAGCCAGTAAGAACAGTTTACATCACTTTAAGATTCAATGAGTACTTTCTTATTGTTTGTATGAGCCGTAAAACGAAACACAGGAGTCTTATTACTGTCTCATTTATGACGAAGATGCTTTGGTGTGAAGCTCAGAACTCAACCAGCATCTTAGTCATTGCATATTATGACCCCTGTTTCATGTAATGCTTCAGACTCCTGCACCAAGATCCCAAAGCTACTCAGCAAGAGATCGAAGATTCCCTGGATGGTCATATCTGTAGATGTACTGGCTACAGGTCAATTTTGGATGCTATGAAGTCGTTTGCCTCAGACTGTACCTCGGGTGATGCTAAAACACTTGATATTGAGGTAAAATCTCTTGATTGTCAGCGATTAACATTTTTTCAGCCAACATGCATTACGAGGTCTCCTTTGGATTATCAAATTACTAACCCTCACATCTGGAAATCTGACGGATACAATGACTTAAATGGTCGAAACAGTTATTTTATGGCATACCGGTACGTTTATAAGGGTAACAACGCATCGCACATTACCATTATATACCACCTATTTTCATGACAGAACGAAATATTTTGTAGGTGACAAAGTCCACTTATTTCAGTTGATATATTTGCTATGAAATACGTAATGATAATAAATATTTTAGACAAAATGTTTGATAAAGAAATTCACTATTAACATGATATTCTGCCACAAAATGTCTATGGGTTAACTATGACGGGAGTTAGCAATATTCTTCTGGCACAAAATGTTTATAAATGAAACCCAGAAACAAAATTGCTTTTCTGCCACAGGATTTAAACAAACACTTATGTCTAAAGACGGGAGAAGTCTGCAAAGGAAAAGATTTTGGTTCTGGATGTCACCCACCTACATCACTAAATCTGGACCTGAGAGAAAGTCAGTGGTACAGACCACTCAGTCTGAAAGAGCTGGGAACTCTGCTTGTACAGAACAAGGACAAGTCGACCAAGATGCTCTTCGGCAATACTGCTGCTGGTACAACATGCTGGCTGCATCCATAACTAAGATCTCAGTATCCAATACATGCACTTCATGTTATCAGTTCCTTATCCACGGATGGCATCTAATATTATCTAAACTCAGTTCCCCTTTACACAAAATTGAGAAAACGAAGAGGAAAATAAGGGGAGATCACATCATGATATCAAGGCGTTACCTTTGTTTTCCTCAGCTCATAATGAGACATAGTGTAATCCTAACATAATTATATTACAGCTTTTTTTTCTATAGGAAATTAAGGCGATAATGCGATGTTTATGACTTCTATGTCTGTGCCCTGCTGAGGACAAAAGTAAGCCTGTTCTATTGATTATTATAATTATATGCTCTCTGTTCCATAGGCATTTTCAAGAACGATGGCATACATGACATCTATATAGATCTTCATGGAGTGCAAGAACTGTACCAGTATAAGGTATGTGATCTCACAGACCATCTGCAGGTTACCGTGGCCCGTTTGAAGAACAATGAACGGATATATCAGTGAAATTATAGACTGCGAATCATGTGTGCTAACGCCAGTGGAGCCAAGCTAAGCACGGACAATTATTATAAGCATCAAGGACAGAGTAAACTTATGATGAATCTCCATGACCTTATAGTATACCGTACATAATTAAGCTTAACTATGAATGAAAATAATAATCTTCTCGCCAACAGAAATCACAAAAGACTTCCTTGATTACGCAATCGTCCTTTCATGACTTATAATTGTGGTTCTGAGTCTTATGCCATTGCATATTGCCATTGCATTATTGTCATTTTTTAATTTGGAGTGAATCTGTTTGCATCTTGACGGAGAAACATTGGCATATGACTGAATGGCATTTATATTGGTTGCAGGAGTCTGCAGATTCTGTCACTTTTGGAGGCAACACAACACTGACCAGGCTAAAGGATCGCCTGAAGGTTCTCCAGCACAGACCAGGATTCTCTTACTGCACCCGAGTTATCAGACATCTTAAAGTGTTGGGCAGCGTGCTCGTACGAAATGTATGTAGTGAAACTCTTCCAATATCCACAGCCGCAACTGCCCCCCCCCCCCCTATTTCAGAAAGAAAAAAAACTATTTTTTTCACCCGATCTAGATTGTTTAGTATTCTTGAATAAATGTGACCAGATTAGAATGCAAATAGCACTGGTTTAATATTAGCATAAGTAACGTTACCACTGTTAAACAGACAAAAATAATCCTCGGTTCCGTGGAAAAGCTTAATCACTGTAGCACTTCTATGTCCTTTGATAGGCTGGAAGTATTGCTGGGAACTTCATGATCAAACACAGTCATCACGACTTCCCTTCTGATCTTTTCACAATGATGGAAGCCATAGGGGTACGAGTTGGAGTTTATGGTGAGTATTTTCAAAAATGTGCAAATTTAAAAAGGCGTTATGTTATAACCAGGCCAGTATTGTCTCTTTTAGTAATGTTCGAATAGAAGTGAATCACTCTAACAGATTTGTTGCATTACGCCAGAATGGATTTCTGTTAACATTAAAGGTTCTCTACTGGGAAGTTCTGGCCGCCAAAGCTTAATTTTGAGGGAACACCAATGGGAATCACAGTAATTATTTCAGTCCTATTTACCGGCTTTGTCATATCATGAATGTGTTAATGCAAGATCTTGTGCTGATTTCTTTCCCTTTCAAGATCCCAGCACTGACGGAATGACCTGCCACAACCTGTTGGATTTTCTGTACCAAGTTGACATGACTGGAAAAGTCTTAGTTTCCTTGGAGATGCCTACATTTGACAAGTCTGACAACTTTCGGTCATTCAAGATAACTCCGCGCTGGCAGGTTGGGCATTCATTCGGTCTGTCAATCGTTCTTCTGCCATTCATGTAATCATTCATCCCTTCTTTTTCTCGCTAAATCTGTTCTAAAAGTTTCTACAGTCAGGGCAGTCTATATGCATTCTGTATCTTCAAATCAAATAACTGTACAAAACTATTTTCCAAATCACTGATCGCCGTGTGATTGATTTTATGAGCAAATCGAAGTTCGAAGTGAAATTGACACAATGTAGATAGAGTGGATGGACAGTGACTTGATTGGTTTTATGTTGTCGTCAATTCTATCCACGTCCGTCAACAACTGATCTATTTAATAAATCATAAATGTACTTATCCCTTTGTACCTCTGTCAGCCGTTGCATCCATCCATCACCCATCCATTATCCACCCATCAACCAATATGCTCGAAATGTTTCTATGTGAAGGAACATTTCTTTACAATGTCACACATCCCCCACTCCATGAACACTGTTATCCCAGAATGCCCATGCCTACATCAACGCCGCCTTCAGGATCCGACTGGAGAATAGAACAGTCACCGTGAGACCGGCCCTTATTGTAGGCGGTATCAATGGAGAGACGGTAAGATATTGTTCATCATAGGATTATTCAAGTCATTTTTGTTTTTCAGTGTTCGGATCATTACGAATGATTTTTGGTTTATGCTGCCTTCAGAATTTTGTTATTGTTGTCTTTGTTGGAAAAAAAAAGGAACGAAAAGAATATAGGAAGCCGTAGATTTTACACTTTACTGAACAAGCAATTTCTGCCTCGGTTATGATTTGGGTCTACAGTTTGTCACTTAATTAATTAAGCGATCTTCTGTGTACTTTTAAAATTGTACCTTAAAGTGAACACTTTGATTTACTCCACTGCAAGGTGGCTTTGGTTTTTTTTCCTCTCGAACACTTAATAACAGGCTAGAGTTAAGATCTGAATTGAGTCTTGTATAATATTACTTTATGTTCATTTATTATAAACAAGATTTAAGAACGGTAAAATCACAATTTAATAGCTAAGCCTATGCGGATTTGGAAATTTCAGGTGCATGTCAGTAAAGCCGAAGAGTTCGTAACGGGAAAACGTCTGAGCGAATCGGTGGTCAAAGGTAAGTGACTTGTGCTGAGCATCGATAGATGTTATGGTTCCTTTTTTTTTACTGTCAAACTTGGTCAAAAGATTTCTTTCCTGATTTCTCTTACAAAAAAATCATGTCGTGTAGACTTTGTTTCACTGCTCCACCAATCTCAGCAATCCATCACCAATTACAGGATAATTTTGCAAGCTGGCGACTGTTATTTATAATGCTTTTTTAAAATCAGTGAATAAGTATTTCTATAGATCAAGAGTATACATTTTAATCGTAGAGGCACAGCAGCAGATTGACGCTCTCTGTCCAAAATAAAGACCTTCTCAGTGCATAATAATTCTGATTATACCTCTGAGAGTCACAAAGCTAGTCAATTTAATAGACTACAACACTAAAAACAGGCATTATGTTTTTAATTTCTACCTCATCAATCTATCTGTGCAGAAACACTTAAAATCATGTCTGCCGAGCTGAAGCCGTCCACTGGTGATCCCGTTTTGGCTTCTGGCAAATACAGACACGATCTGGCTGTCAATCTTTTGTACAAGGTAGGCCACGGCGGCCTTAGCTGAAGTATTTCACATAATATTATTATTATGAATAATGGATTTTCGTGCATTGCGTTAAGTGGAACCATATCGCCCTTAAAGCCACTATGGTAGGCAAGAATTTTGATAGGAATGAAAAGAGGGGGAAGAAACTGGAATAGTATAGGGGTATCATCACAAATCTGATGTATCACATGCATAGAATAATATATTATGATGTTTCCTTTATGTTATCAGTATTTTGAATTGGACAGAGGTGAAAAGAATCTGGTTTATGTATATGTTTTGAACTAGACCTTGCTTGAGTTGGTCCAGACTGCTGACAATAGAATAAAGTGTGGTGCTGAAAGTATGGGGCGGCCACTGTCCTCTGGTTTACAAACGTTTCAAGAAAAGGAAGCAGAGTTCCCTGTGAAACAGGCATTGTCCAAAGTGGAAGCTCCAGTACAGGTATGCAATAGTGGAGTCAATGCTAAGAATATGAACAGTAATTTTAATGATGTAAAAGAGATAGCATGTCTTAAATTAAAAACACGCCATAACCAGATAATCCCCAAGCTGTTGCTCACTTCCAAATTTTGATGTTTGTGAGTCATTAAAAAATGGATAGTATTGCAGTAAGCAGAAACGTCTTTTTTTTCTTTTAATATAATATAATCTTAATGAATTCTCCTGGGCATCTTCAAAGACGGCTTCGAGCATTACAGCCCATTCTATAATGTACATTATTTATTATTGTAAGCTTTTTAGTGGCAGAAACCTTTGAACATTATTATTATGGAGTTATAAACCAACACTGTGGCAGCTCAACTAGCGGTCTCAGTTTTAAGGTTACGGTTTTAATTCTTAATGTTTTTAAGTGGCCATTTATAGTACTTAGTTGTTTCTTTTCATGCTCCACCCCTCCCCCCCCCCCCCACCTTTTTTTTAAAAATAGGCAACAGGTGAAGCAGTGTTTGCCAATGACCTTCCAGCTTTCCAGCATGAACTTTTTGCTGCCTTTGTTTTGTCCACGGTAGCAGCAGGAAACATTGACAAAGTTGACACGACTGAGGCTCTGGTATGGTTTGCTTGACTTCCATTTGCTCATCATTCTTAATGTTGGATGAACTACGAGTGGGTAATGTGGTTACTGCGTGGGTTCAATAGTAACTCCCTTAAGGATACACAGGACTAACAAACACAGGGTTCTGCTGGCAATCTTATTTATTCAAAAAAAGCCTAACAAAGGTATCGCGGCCCAAACAAAGCCAACAAAAGAAGAGAAACCCAGAAAAGAAGCCCAAAAAAAAGAAGCCCAACCAGCCATAAGCTGGAACAAGAGAAAAAGACGAAAATATGATTAGGATATAATGACAACATTAATCAGGCAATCAATGGTGGGCATACATAGTAATAGTATTAAGTATTAAATCAAACAACAACAACATAATATAGAATTTAAGCAATAACCAACTGGATATGTATGCATGGAATAAAATAGCGCTAAGGTTAATGAATAACAACTACAAGTGGCTATATCATATACACAAGGAGTTTCCTAGTACACTGGCAACATAAACTAACTAATGTACTAATCAAAGTATGACGGACATAAATGAAGGGGCAAGAACACAATAGTTTCGCTCCACTGAGCCGGTGTACAGCACATCCAGAGTGGCCATTCCATAAAATAATAACGCAGTGGCCAACATGGCCCACTGACCGTCCATAACACAGACGCTGCATCCCAATGCAGGCCATCCTCATAGGCTCACTCCCATTATTAGTACTAACCCGCCCCAGGGCTATTGTATTGGTGACTTCCCTTCCCAATCGATACTGAAGGGTCATGCCCTTTGACCTTAGCCGCGGAGCTATGCCGCCAGGCTAACGTGTATGACACACCACTAGATACATACAGTAATGTGTACATTCCTTAAAATGAAACTGTCCTTCACACACTTACGAAACTCATAGAAGCATAATACATCTGGATAACTATAATACATGCACATGATATATATATATATGTCGGCGAGACTCATTGCAACATGTGTAGACTCATTGAAACATTGTTCATCCACCGCCGCACATAGAACAATCCTGGGGCTCACCCATGTGAGGCCCAACTAATATTATACATCTCCAATACATGTAATTAATTGCACATCTTAAACACTAAACACGCAATCACAATCACACTGCTCTCTATAGCATAGTGGTACTGGCAAGGTACACAAATACCCGTAATACAATCAAGCGTATAGTGCCGCTCGCTGTAACATAAGCCATCCACATCAACATGTCAGGAAATCCTCACTGCCTACCACAACAAGGCAATGCTACACATACACTATATATAGGCACACAAGCAAATCGTGATAGCTTGGTTAGCGAGCCATCATTATCATCTAGCACCGCAAACGTTAACTTTGACAATAAAGACACAATATCAAGACACTGTACTGCAAAGCGCATCCTACACGTCCAATGACAATGGCAATTACCGTTGAGCCGGACTCATAATAGTCTCTGTAGATCAGCATTCTCTACGTGGCATCCAAGAAAAAGGGGGGGGGGGTGCGCAAATTAAAGTCACTTCTAATATAATAGTCTCCAACTTACCCAAAGTTTCTCCGGGTCCTGTGCTACCGCTACATGCCTTATGGGGCGGGGTGGCGATGGCAAGCGTCGGCTCTGTCTCTGCGTCTATGATGGAGTGTCTTGACCACTCGAACCGCATCTTATTTATTAGCCCGCGCGGACGTCCGAGAGAGCTATTACGTAGCCCGTGTTGCACAAGTGAAAGGCTCGGACATGGAGTCCAGCCGAACAACATAACCGGTTAGGGTCCTAACACAATCGAATTTACAGTACGGTTAAAAGGGTGCACACAAAAGTCAATTAGGTATCCCAGTAAACTGCAGAAATTTCTCTAACGACCCCTCCAGCAATAATTGAATAAATTTGACCCAGGTTGGATTTATCGGGGATAACATGCGTCTAACTCGTGGTTTACTTTAAATCCGAGATCCTCTTATTAATCATTTCAATAGGATATGTGCATCAAAGTACAACAAAATTGGTACCATTATAAATTGGAAACTTGCTGCTAAAATTCTAACTGACTACTTATACCAGAAACTCGGTAGTAGTTTTAATATAAATTTTCAAAGTGTCAGGACTAACAACATTCGACAATTTTGTGCGGGATACTTTCGTCCATTAATACGACGTATCTCCATTGATAACAAACGTTATCATGAGTACCTATTTTGTACCGATCGGGTATTGTCTACTCTCAAAAATGAATTCGGGTTCCCGTCTTTCTGTCGGTGGATAACAACGAAGGAGCGAGTTGTAAGAAACTTAAAGCCATGATATAAGAGTTGGAAGCCCGGTGGTCAAAATTTCCAATTGACCAATCAAAATGCGCGCTTTTCACCGTGATGTGAATAACGGGTCCCGCGCTAGTATTACAAGGGAAATAATCCAATTAATGGTACTCGGCCAAGTGTCCATAAACTACTATGAGTGGCCGTCCCTCACTCACGCACCAGAGTTACCATGAAAGCACATTAAAAATAGAAAGTCGTTCATCCTCTCACATTCTCCCCTGCTAAGTCACGTAGTCCCTTACGTGACACATACATCAATTCAAAGGTTTACAAAAGACCACTGAAGGTATAATCAAACTCTAAGGGGCTATGATACCATCACTTAGAGTAGAACAATCGCAAATTACACACAGTGAACCGAAGTACAACAATGGTCCATCGTCTTTATAACTACTAACAGGTGGCGTGAACCGGCTAAGTTACTACTGGCATCCTGAAGATGTACACAACAGTCTCAGCTCTGGCTGTAGCAAGTTACATCATATGGACAAAACAACAGGTCCCAGACCTGAAACGGTGGTCCCAGACCACTATCAGGGTTAACGTAGGATCGAACAGTACAAAAAAAGACAATATGCTATAAGGGCACTAGTGCAATGAAAAAGGTAAGGTCAACATAGGCATAAAAGTAATTGTAATTAAGCTGTGGAGAAAGCTAACACGGGCATACTCTCTAACTTAAAATCTTGAGGCGGAGCTCCCTTGGATTCGGTGGTCCATCATCTGGCCTGATGGAAACTCGGGGGGGTCTTGATGGGTGCGCTCCCCTGCTCTTTCTGCACTCACAGTCAATGTCTAATGTTAATCACTAATGAGAGTCAGAGGTCCAATCTCTGGGGTTGTCTGTGTGGGCGGCTGGACCTTCGCACAGGAGGTAGGCGCTGGGAAGTTGTCATCCCAGGTTGAGGGTCCGGTCGGGCTGCAGGTGGCTGGCAAGGGTGGTGAGCCGGGAAGTACCAGACATCGGTCGACGCAGGCTGTGGGGGCGGATGTTGCGGATACGTGTAGATTGCGGGATGAAATACCCGCAACGGGTCCCTGTTGACTGCAGTGGGATGGGTGGTGTACACAGGACTGGGATACAAGTCCTGAATCTTGAGTTGATGTTGGAGGGCGTTGGTCTTCATGGCTCCATGGTTCCTATGGGGTGGGGCAGGGGTTGGCTGGCTGGCTGGGCTTCAAACTAAACATTTCCACGGCTGGGTTCTCTACACTACAAACTAACCCTTCTGTGTATCCCACTTCTTGAAACCAGAAAATGTTGGATTGACTAATGGACCGAAGTATCCCACTTCTGACACCAGAAAATGTTGGATGAACTACGAGTGGGTAATGTGGTTACTGCGTGGGTTCAATAGTAACTCCCTTAAGGATACACAGGACTAACAAACACAGGGTTCTGCTGGCAATCTTATTTATTCAAAAAAAGCCTAACAAAGGTATCGCGGCCCAAACAAAGCCAACAAAAGAAGAGAAACCCAGAAAAGAAGCCCAAAAAAAAGAAGCCCAACCAGCCATAAGCTGGAACAAGAGAAAAAGACGAAAATATGATTAGGATATAATGACAACATTAATCAGGCAATCAATGGTGGGCATACATAGTAATAGTATTAAGTATTAAATCAAACAACAACAACATAATATAGAATTTAAGCAATAACCAACTGGATATGTATGCATGGAATAAAATAGCGCTAAGGTTAATGAATAACAACTACAAGTGGCTATATCATATACACAAGGAGTTTCCTAGTACACTGGCAACATAAACTAACTAATGTACTAATCAAAGTATGACGGACATAAATGAAGGGGCAAGAACACAATAGTTTCGCTCCACTGAGCCGGTGTACAGCACATCCAGAGTGGCCATTCCATAAAATAATAACGCAGTGGCCAACATGGCCCACTGACCGTCCATAACACAGACGCTGCATCCCAATGCAGGCCATCCTCATAGGCTCACTCCCATTATTAGTACTAACCCGCCCCAGGGCTATTGTATTGGTGACTTCCCTTCCCAATCGATACTGAAGGGTCATGCCCTTTGACCTTAGCCGCGGAGCTATGCCGCCAGGCTAACGTGTATGACACACCACTAGATACATACAGTAATGTGTACATTCCTTAAAATGAAACTGTCCTTCACACACTTACGAAACTCATAGAAGCATAATACATCTGGATAACTATAATACATGCACATGATATATATATATATGTCGGCGAGACTCATTGCAACATGTGTAGACTCATTGAAACATTGTTCATCCACCGCCGCACATAGAACAATCCTGGGGCTCACCCATGTGAGGCCCAACTAATATTATACATCTCCAATACATGTAATTAATTGCACATCTTAAACACTAAACACGCAATCACAATCACACTGCTCTCTATAGCATAGTGGTACTGGCAAGGTACACAAATACCCGTAATACAATCAAGCGTATAGTGCCGCTCGCTGTAACATAAGCCATCCACATCAACATGTCAGGAAATCCTCACTGCCTACCACAACAAGGCAATGCTACACATACACTATATATAGGCACACAAGCAAATCGTGATAGCTTGGTTAGCGAGCCATCATTATCATCTAGCACCGCAAACGTTAACTTTGACAATAAAGACACAATATCAAGACACTGTACTGCAAAGCGCATCCTACACGTCCAATGACAATGGCAATTACCGTTGAGCCGGACTCATAATAGTCTCTGTAGATCAGCACTCTCTACGTGGCATCCAAGAAAAAGGGGGGGGGGGTGCGCAAATTAAAGTCACTTCTAATATAATAGTCTCCAACTTACCCAAAGTTTCTCCGGGTCCTGTGCTACCGCTACATGCCTTATGGGGCGGGGTGGCGATGGCAAGCGTCGGCTCTGTCTCTGCGTCTATGATGGAGTGTCTTGACCACTCGAACCGCATCTTATTTATTAGCCCGCGCGGACGTCCGAGAGAGCTATTACGTAGCCCGTGTTGCACAAGTGAAAGGCTCGGACATGGAGTCCAGCCGAACAACATAACCGGTTAGGGTCCTAACACAATCGAATTTACAGTACGGTTAAAAGGGTGCACACAAAAGTCAATTAGGTATCCCAGTAAACTGCAGAAATTTCTCTAACGACCCCTCCAGCAATAATTGAATAAATTTGACCCAGGTTGGATTTATCGGGGATAACATGCGTCTAACTCGTGGTTTACTTTAAATCCGAGATCCTCTTATTAATCATTTCAATAGGATATGTGCATCAAAGTACAACAAAATTGGTACCATTATAAATTGGAAACTTGCTGCTAAAATTCTAACTGACTACTTATACCAGAAACTCGGTAGTAGTTTTAATATAAATTTTCAAAGTGTCAGGACTAACAACATTCGACAATTTTGTGCGGGATACTTTCGTCCATTAATACGACGTATCTCCATTGATAACAAACGTTATCATGAGTACCTATTTTGTACCGATCGGGTATTGTCTACTCTCAAAAATGAATTCGGGTTCCCGTCTTTCTGTCGGTGGATAACAACGAAGGAGCGAGTTGTAAGAAACTTAAAGCCATGATATAAGAGTTGGAAGCCCGGTGGTCAAAATTTCCAATTGACCAATCAAAATGCGCGCTTTTCACCGTGATGTGAATAACGGGTCCCGCGCTAGTATTACAAGGGAAATAATCCAATTAATGGTACTCGGCCAAGTGTCCATAAACTACTATGAGTGGCCGTCCCTCACTCACGCACCAGAGTTACCATGAAAGCACATTAAAAATAGAAAGTCGTTCATCCTCTCACATTAATACAGCAAAATTGTTGGCAAAGATTAAGATTGCTATTATATCGTTGTGCTGCGAAATTGTGGATTAGAAATCAACCTCAAGTGATGTTCACTCCTTGGATGATAAGGAAGACTTTGCTTTGTTGATGGTGTTGGTAATCTGCTACTTTAATTGTAGTGCATGCTCTCAAGAAGTCTTAATTTTTTTCCCTCACATATTCGAATTTCTATGACCTCCTTTATGTTCTACACTTAAATTAATATTTTCTATATTATATCACTAGGAATACTTAGTGTTTGGTAAAATATCAATCTTTTTAAAGAAGAAAAAAAGTATATTGAAAATAAAACACGTTAATCTGTGACAACCATGAATTCCATCCAGTCCATTCCTGGCGTTGTGAGGTACATAAGTGCCAGTGACATCCCTGAGGGTGGACAAAACAGTTTTATGACCAGTCCATACTTTGCCAAGATGGAGACTGAGGAGGTAAGCTCATATTTTAATGCGGTTGCTTAAATATTCATTGCCACATTTCGTGGCTTGTACTGCAAAACTAAACCATCTATTAGTTTAGAATGTTTTATTTAATGTCTGAAGATCATATAATAATATCTTATTCAGACAAAAAGCCTGGGAAAAGAAACAGGATAAAGCAAAGGTCAGGAGATATGAAGAAATTATGGGATAAGGTAAGATAGTGTGTGAAAAATCTGAGGAGACGTGACTGTAGTGTGGCAAGTGTAACACTGCTTTACATTTGTTAGGACAGGCATCTTCTCCCTACTATTAGTGTCAATCCATTAACCACACTAGATACCATATATTACAATGTATCAGGCTGACAGACAGTCCACAACAGTATCGGTGCATCAATCACATAACACAATACAATGTCTGACAAGGGGAAGCTGCTTGCTGCTAAAATGTCCCCTATATCCAGAAACCACTACATTCTTTCTTTCTTTCACAGGTATTTGCCACCAAGGAAGTAGAATACGCTGGGCAGGCCATTGGGCTAATTCTTGCCGGTAAGTCCAGAATGGTCTAATTTTATTAATATGTCCAACATTTGAACATAACAGAAATTAAGACGATGCTGCGAATTGTGAAAAAATTGCACACCAATAGAAAAATCACCTAAATTAATTGCCGGGAGATTGTCTAACATGACCAGTTGAATGCAGTCATCCTTTTTTGCTTCTCACATCGTAACAGTTAAAAGTTTCCGCCAACTTATTCATACTCCACAGAGACACAAAGTATCGCAGAAGAGGCTGCACAGAAGGTAAGAGTCACCTACAACAATGTCAAGGAACCGGTGGTGTATCTGCAAGATGCTCTGGACAAAGGGAGTATTTATGAACAAGGACAGGATGAGAAAATCATTGGAAACCCTGAAGGTGAAAACTTTGATTTATTGAACAGTGCAATTATTTTGTTTTTCCCTCAATCAACTTTTAAAATAAACATTTAGAGAAAAGAATCATTACAGGTACAAGACAAAGACAGACAGTGTTGAATTGTGACTAAGTCAAGTTTATTGATTTATTGATGGCGTCAGTGGTTTCAGAAGGTCTGCGTGGGAAATTCTTGACCTTTTGCATGATTCATTGTAAGAAAATAAGAAAAGGAAGAGCTGTTTCTGAAGATGAATTATCACAAAGGGAACAAATTTAAGACTTTAAAAAATAGAATATTTGTAAGCCCTTGATTTATCTTCTGTGCCGTTTTCTTATTTCAGAAGCCCTGAAAGCGGCTGAGGTCACAGTGTCTGGTGAGATCAAACAAGGCACCCAGTATTATTATTACATTGAAGATCAGGTAAAACTACTACATTAAAGCATTTTTCTTTGATAAGGAGGGGGGAGAAAAGTGGGGAAGAAAGGGTGGGGGTTAAATTCAATGCTTTGTACCAAATACCTTTTAATAAGTTTACAGTTAGTTACAAATAAGGCTTTTGGGAGCAAATTATTTACAATAGAGGCTTTTCAACAATTATCTCACATTAGCACGAAATGAATTTTTCCATAACATTAATGAGTTTCTTCATTATAACTCGCCTTAGCGTAAAATGGTTTGGGATTGGAATCACTGTTCTCACAGTCAATCACTGCGGGCAGACCAGTTGATTAATCTTTTGTTTTTGTATTTGTGCCAAGATTTCTGTGGCTGTACCTTCTGAGGACGGGATAGATCTGTATGCAGCAACCCAGTGGGCAGATCTGAACCAGACAGCGGCAGCCAAGCTGTTAGGAAAACCACACAACTTGTACGTTTTTGTTCCTTCCAGTTCAGTCATTTCCAGTAATTTTACAGTTTCTCTTGGACACAGCTGCTTGAAGCTATGCGAATCCACAGACGGCTGTTGTTGTTTTTTTGGGGTTTTTCTTCTTCTGTCATGACATTCACAACTGAAAGATCATGACTGACTAAGGCTAAGTCTGGCCTTGACGGAAGTCTCTCCTCTAGACACTTGCTGTTACTTGTTCATGATATCGTGCTGCCTTCTCATTTACTTTTGTACAACTGCAATTTTTAATTCTTCTTACTTGAACAACTATATATTATTATTATCTTATTCCTTATTCAAGAGTTAAATTAAGCTCGACATCCATTCCCCTTTCTGTCCCCTGCCCCCCTCCACATTAATCCCAACAATAATAACTGGACATACAGCATTAATATCTTAATGACATGACTGACTTTGTTGTCATGTGGAATTTGTAAATAAAATGTGGGCATCAAGTAAGTTTGAGAAAGAAACAATTTTCAGGCGCAAAATGACTGGAGAAGGCTTAGGATTCGTATTGTCCATTTCATCGTAGCTTCTAAGAGAAAAAAAAATAACTAAAGGTTTGGATTGGTATAGCACACATTGATCTCGAGTAACATTCAAATTTGTTACCATCTCACAACTAACCCTTCACAGCATCAATATGATTGGTCCACGAGTGGGCGGTGGCTTTGGTGGGAAAACTTTCTACTCATCCAACATTTCAGCTGCTGCAGCTTTGGCTTGTTATGTCACCAACAGGTGAGCTAGAGATTGTTTAAAATTGATCACAATTAAAGTTTGTGGTGTTTCGAATAAATTTCTTGTTTATGGATCATTCGGTCATGGAGAATACCATTTTTTTTATTATGTAATCTATCGCCTGATTATTGCCTTGAGACTTTACAGAATATTTTTTACGTGAGAACTGAAACTAAATCCTTAAGAGTTTGAGTCTGACTACAGATGAAAATGATAATACCACAGCTTTGGGTTTCATTACTGGGGCTTTACATAATTATTACAATGGTTTGAACGTCCAGTTTGAATGGAAAAATGTGCATTTTTTATTTCGGTCCAGGCCCGTCCGAGCTTGTGTCAATATGTCCACCAACATGAAGATGACAGGCAAGCGGTTTCCAATGCTGGCTAAGTACACAGTGAGTAGAGC
The DNA here is from genome assembly GCA_963931925.1 of Onchidella celtica. Taxonomy (NCBI): domain Eukaryota; kingdom Metazoa; phylum Mollusca; class Gastropoda; order Systellommatophora; family Onchidiidae; genus Onchidella; species Onchidella celtica. The sequence goes on from OZ007568.1 coordinate 19,734,152, forward strand.
TCTTACGTTCGACAAATGAAGTTTACATTGAAACTGGAGGCACTACTTTCCAGTTTCTGACAGAAGTGCTCAATTCCTTTGGCTTTAATCTTTGATACAGTAGGGTGCCCATGACTAGCTCTAGCAACTGGATGAAGACGAGTTGATTATTATTTTTATCATTACAAAGAATGTCTTGCAGCTTGATATGTCACACTCTCCATGCTGCACAAAATGCAGTTAATGAGCATTACAAAAGGGAGACGATGGAATGAAGTGGAAATAACCATAGTTTACTTGATTGACCCTCACCTCTTCTAATGCCATTCCAGGCAGGGTTTGGTCGTGACGGAAAGATGAAAGTGATAGATGTTCATCTTTATATTGACAGTGGCTTTAGAACAACCTGTATGGCAGTTCATTTCCTACACCAGCTGAGCCTTGGTAAGACATGATGCTCTGATTTCTTCTTCTTTTGAACAAAATTATTTTGGAACATATGAGTTTTTAAAATGCGCCTTGTATCACATATCTTCAACCTCACATGATTCAACTATGACTGAGGTCTAAGTGCTTACATTTATTTCACATATCTTTAGTTATCCATGTCCATTTTTTAAAAGTTGAATACTTGACGGGTCTTTAGATATTTGAAGATGGAAAAAAAAGTAACTGGAGTTTGTGAACGGTAACCGGTAACCGTGTTGCGTTCGTTATAGTGTTGTGCATCATAAGGTTATGTTAAGCACAATGATTTATTAATTTGTTTTCAATTTCAAGGTTATTATGTCCCACACTGGAGGATAAAATCTACCTTACTGAAGACAAACAAAGCCACTAATCAGACAATGCGTGCTCCAGGTATGTCTAATATCCAGGCTTACCCTATTTTCTTTCTTTGGGAAGTTGTGAGAGAGGGATACAATGAAACAGAAAAGAAACTGAAGTACAAAACTGCGTGTTATCAAGAGATCATGAACATTTTTTCTTTTTACGTGCAAGTTTGAATTTAATTTTGTAACTCCTTTTGATAAATAATATATTTCGCAATAATGTCCCATCATATTTCAGGTTACTTAATTCGATGGCAAAGTTCATGTTTGTTTCTCGCTTGGAAAGGAAAGTATATGATTGGGGTGGGGGAATACTGAGATTAAGAAGACACAGTTCTTTACATTCATACTATGAACTGCAGTAGTGATGAAATCTGTATTTCTAGGCGCCGTACCTGCAGCTTTAGTCATAGAGTCAATTCTTGAACATGCAGCAAAGGAGATCGACATGCACCCTATTGTCTTGAAGGAGAAGAATTTATATGAGAATGGCCTAGTAAGTATATTTCTACCAATGACAGCTCGTTCAGTACCGGCAATGAAACAATTTAGTTTCATTTCATTTAGTCCTTGCCGTTTGTTCCCTCTTTTTTAAAAATAATATCTCATTTTCAGTACATGTTTATAGCGAGTCACCATTGTTATATTACACACATGTAAAAGAGAAATATCCCTAACTATCACTTCTTTCCACCTTGCAACCAACAAAAAAAAAATTAAAAAATTCAACTTTCTAGTTGAATCCTTTTTTCTATTGTCCCATTGGTGAAAGAAATCGATGTGAATTAAATGACGTCTATCGCTTCTGTATCCTCTGTATAAAAGATGCGATGCTCTGTGACAGAAAATTATTCGGGAATATGAGCATCATTGGTTTCGTAATTGTAACAAAATCCACTTCAGACTACCCTTGGATCACAATGCCTATCACGCAGAGATTATTTTGATACTCCAAAGATACCCACTTTTTGATGCCAATGCACATGCCAGGTTCTTCCACGAATGCACATATTAACATAATTCCATTCTCTTCTAGCCAAATTTTGCTGGTGTCCCAACGACAAACTGTACCCTAAGAGACATATGGCAACGACTGAAACAACTAGCCCATGTAGATGATAGAATGAAGGAAGTCAACAACTTTAATCAGGTTAGTGCCATCGGTTCTTTTTGACAGAGCCATATTGTGAAGATAGACTGTAAATATCTCCATAATGTTCAGTACTGTGAATTATTCTAATCTTTTAGGGGTGAAATCGACCAGGGTTGGCGTAGGCCCCAGGCAGGTGGCTCGCCGCCAGCAGATTTTGCTCCACACTAGCACAATAGGCACCGCCCGCTGCATTCCTCTGGGTCATGGTGCGTTAATGTGAAGCAAAATTTGTGGGCTGCAAGGGACGGGTCTAGCGCCTGCACCAGTCGTGGTCTGTTTCACCCTTACGGTTAGTTTTTTGGTTTATATAGTTCCCAATGTGTATCGTCTCAGTGTAGTATTGCATACTTTTAGTTCCATAATCAGGTTTGAATCTGTCATGCTTGGTTACTTATTCTTTCAAAGAAAAAGAAATGACACACTGGCGTGTTTTTTTCCCCCGTGTTTTCGTCTCATTGAAGCGGACTATACTGGGGCGCTGCAATTCATGTTCAACTTAGCAGATGAATAAGCTGAATAATTATATAATAATCTATGAATAAAATGAGATTAACTCAACGAAGAAAGTCAGCGTATTCTCTGACTGATACCTGCTTTTCTTATTTTTTCACAATCAGAAAGAAATGTGGGTGGGCTGAATTTTATTACAATCGGCCAATGCCTTCTGTATTTGATTCTCTGGTCTTTTGAACCGGCCCCAGTACTTTTTGGGGTCGTAACGCGTCCATTTGTACCCATTTCTGTCTATCGCTAACTTCATGTAATCCAGAGCAACCAATGGCGGAAGCGAGGCCTGACCATGTCCTCAGTCAAATATGGGATTTTTTACGCCCCACCTGGCCACACAGTCAACATTTCGGTCTTTGCTGAGGATGGGACTGTCAGTGTGATGACCACTGGCTGTGAAATGGGACAAGGACTTTTCACAAAGGTGGAGTTTTGTTTTTTTCCTTAAGTTTCTTCTCTCTCTACTTATTATCGAAGAATACCTTTGAGGTATATTCTGTTTAAAAGCAGCCAACTTTCTTGTAAGGTACCTATAGAGGTCTAGTTCCACTATGATCTTTTTCCTCCTTTTTACAGTCTCGCAGAGAAGTAGTATTACACACGCAACTATTACTTCACCACCCAGCCCCCCCCCCCCCACCCCACCTCCTCACATACACACATCCGAACAGAAGGCAAAGATTGGTGCAACACAGTAGATCTACACAGTGAAATTATTATAGAATATTAATTGACGAAATATCATAAAAACCACAGAAAAACTGTGGGGTCGCAGCAGGGCTATAAGCAAAGTCAAAATTGAGCAAAAAGAAAAGGTTGTATGTTGCGAAGCCCCGCGTGAGAAATAAAACCCAAACAGTACAAAGCAAACTAAAGAGAAGACAGAAAATGCATAAATTTTCGGCTTTCGCCTTTGTCAAGTGAAAAAAAAAACAAAAAAACGAACAATAAAAGACTTCAACAGGAACGAAGTGAAACAGTTTACTTAGCTGCGAGTTCTTGCTTCTTTAGCAGCACCAAAGCACGTCCGTCCGCCAAAAGCATGGAAGCAGGAAGTGACGCAATTGGTTAGTAACCAAGATGAAGGCGCCATATAGTGCCTCACAGCACAAGACAGGGATGGTGCGCAATGTCAGGAGTCGCAGTAAATGAAAAGAAAAAGAAAAAGAGATTAAAAAAATAAAAATAAATAAATAAATAAATAAACAAATAGATAAATAAATGAAAGAAAATAATAATAATAAAGAAAATTATATATAATATATATATATTGATATTAGCAACAGTGGAATTATCGAAGGCAATGTTGGACATTGATGCCATGGGGAGAGATAGTGCCGAGCTGGAAAATTAATTGTTGTTCGGTTTCAAAGCGTACATCAGCGCCTGCATGACAAGACTTGAGCCCCAGAATTTGAATGTCGTTGGATGGCTCATGGTCTGGTCGATTAAAATGGACAGAAACATCCTTTCCATTTCGATTTTCAATGTCACGGAGGTGCTCCCGAAACCGAGTGTGAAGCTGACGTCCCGTTTCACCAATGTACAACATATGACACCTGGCACAGCGGATAGCATACACCAGATTGCGACTATGGCAAGTGAAACCTTCCTTAATGCTGAACGTCGACAAAGGGCACTCGATGGAAGACGATTGAAGGACATGTGTGCACGTGTTGCAACGACTCACGCGGGGCTTCGCAACATACAACCTTTTCTTTTTGCTCAATTTTGACAGAATATTAATTGGTATTTGAAATTATGCACCGTTCACACTTTACTGACAGCAGCAAAATCACAAGTGACTATCGTTAATGCTTTACAATTTTTGGGTCTCTGAAGGGAATGCAAATGCGACAGTTGATTCAACGTATCTGCTCGGAATTGTTACTCATTTCATGTTGGCAGTAAAAAGAGCATGGTTGTTACACGATTAGGCCTATAAAGACATAGCTAAGTTTATGGTATAGGTTGTTTGGGGTATTATTTCATTAAGAGGAGGCATATTTGCTGTATACTTTTTATGATTTCTAGGGGGATCAGTGAAGCATCGAGTTTTTAATGTGTTTTTGTTGTCCTGGCACTCAGAATTTCTCTGTTTAGTAAACATGCAACATTTTTCAGGTGGCCCAGACCGTAGCGCGCACTCTGAAGATTCCACTCCATTATGTCAAGGTCAGATCAGGTCAAAACAACGTGAATCCCAACCCTTTGTTCAGCGGGGCGAGCTCAGCAACTGACATGTGTGTGGCAGTAAGTCCACGCTTTCACCTTTATCCTTGGGTATCTTGAGATTGGAAAATGTCCTCCCCAATAATAATTATATGGAATTTCAACAGCCAATTGAGCAGAAACAATTTAATACAGTAATGAATTAGCATTTTTAGCCTGCCGTACTCTTTGGTTTTCCTCTGTCAATGAACAGGACTGGTGCCAAGTATAGAGATATAGATACTTACAGAAGAAAGATTTGCAAAATAGTATTTTTCCCAGATCAGTTTGTAGAAACGGGCAGTTTCTTGGCATTAACATAATAACTAATCTTTCACAGGACTGTGCCTTCAATAAAATAATAGCAGTCAAATCTGTCGTTTAACCAAACACTGTTGTATCAGACACAATTGTCAGCATCAAACTCTCTGTTCCAGGCTGCTCTCAATGCTTCCAATGAGCTGAACGAGCGCATGCGACCAATCAGAGAGAAGATGCCAGATGCTGATTGGCCAGGTCTCCTGAAAGCTTGTCACTTCAACAACATCAATCTTGCTGCTAGAGCCAAGTGAGTCTGTCTGAAATGCAAACGTCAGAAAGTTGAATAGGAATTCGATTGGAGAGCAACATATAGTTTTTGTGGGCTTTAAACAAACATTTTGATATCACCATTTGAAGCGTTTTTATATTTTTTTTTTACAAATGATACTGCTGTCTAGAGCTATAGCGATTGTCCAATTCACCTTGAAGTCACCATAGTTTGGAATTCACCTTGCAAATATGTCACAGGGCCTTCATGATTGTGCTAAAAATAATTTCAGCTCCTAAAATTGCAGTGAATTATGCAGGGACGAATATTTGGTCAGGTGTTCAAGTGGATGAATGCTCCCTAGAAACAAGATTACTGGATCAAGACAAAAAATAAAATCTTGCAGTTGTTTCATGGGTCTTAAATATTTACAAAATACTATCAGTCAGTAAGGCCATGACATTTGCAAAAGTAGATAATTTCAATGAAAGTACATACAGAAACATACATCCACTTGTCAGTATGTGCCTGGACTGACCGGTCAGAACAGTGAAAAAATACTACTAAAGGGCTTTATTGACATTCGGGTCCATTCTTTGATAAAACAGTCAAGAAATATATTACAAGTTCCTGAACAAAAAATACAATCAGGCAAATTCAGTACCAGGTATTACAAACGGGCCATAATTTACTGTGTATCCGGGGCTGTCTTAACCTCATGATGGCCCCATGGGCAAAACAATAGGCTGTGACCCGTCTTCTACGCAGCCACACGTAAAATTAATTTGCATGCATGGGGCCCCTCTAAACCCTTGGGGCCTCCGGGCAACTGCCCAGTGCGCCCATGCGTTAAGATGGCCCTGAGTCTGAGTGTATCGTGACTTAGAAGTAAGAAATTCCTTGTGTTTTTGTCATGATTATTTTTTAAACCAGCTCTGATAAGCCAGACAACCCAAATCGATACTACACATACTGTGTGGGTGCTGTGGAGACAGAGGTGGATGTTCTGACTGGGGAGTATCAAGTCCGACGGGTGGACATCATGTGTGACTTTGGCCACAGGTAGGCTGGACGGCATAGAGACGCGAGACAGGCATGAGATTGGCGGTTCCAGAAAGAATTAGGGAAACGCAAGGCTGCAAGCAGACAGATGAATGATAAACTCAGAATGCACTAAAATAAATGAAACGTAGAGTTTTGTTACTCCAAGTACACGGAGTTGCCAGAGGTTTCATGTCTGGGAATTATTTGTCAACACTTTTGGACTCAGGTGTAAACACGACAATAATATATTGTGCTGCCATGAGCTTATGTCAGTATGGAATTTGACCCGTTTTTTCTCGGCACTTAGTTCTGGTTGTAGATTTGTGTTATTCTTAACAAATTTTTAACTTACGTTTTGTTGGTAGCTTGAGTCTCACTGCTTAAAGTTAGTTTACAGGTTACTTGATTTTCAAATGGTCCTGAAACATTTTACATTTCCAGAATTTGTTTCTCTTTTGAAGTATCAATAAGTTACGTTCCGAATCACCTGTTTCAGTATCAATCCAACAATTGACATAGGCCAGGTGGAAGGATCCTTTGTGATGGGTCTTGGTGCTTACCTGACTGAAAATGTGATCTACGACAGAAAGTCTGGACATGTGTTGAATGATGGAACATGGGTGAGTGTATTGTATTATCCTCGTTATTAGCAAGGTTTGCAGCTCTTGGGAAATCAAGTGCTCATTGTTGTACCCACAATATATTTATTTCAAGCGGCTAATTTTAAGAAGCACCAGTGTCTTATTGGTGAATTGACGGGCATAACAGAGGCCGGGAATCTGGCACTTGACTGATGTATGTTACAAGGATCCTCCCTGCAAACAGTGAAAGAGGCAGTTGTAGAGTCTTTTGTTTCTCCTAGCCAAAAAATGTGCAAAAGGCACTGACCTCTCGGGCTCCCGTATTATTTAATTTCAGTCTATATTTTCCCAATATTTGGTCATGATTTAAATGGACTTTTTTGGTTAAGTTACGACAAAGTTGTTATTGTTGTCGTTGTTTTTTGCAGGAATACAAACCACCCACAACCAAAGATATTCCCATAGACTGGCGTATTCACTTCCTGCCTGATTCACCAAACCCAGTTGGTGTTCTCAGTTCGAAAGGTAATATTCAGTTTGTATTGCCATGTTATTCTGTGAAAGAAACATATTAGCGCAAGTGAATATGGGTAATTCTGAAGCCTGGAAAAAAATAAAACTGTACCTAAGTGTGATGCCATGGATTTACACTTCTGAATCACATAACAAAAAATCCATTATTTAACTTATGAAATACCCTTTTTTTTTTTTTCCATCCATACATAAACACAGGCCAATTGTTATGTATGTAAGTCCCTAAGAGGGCCTGCACAGCAGATGATGACATATCACATGGCTTTTGCATAACGTTCATCTATCTTCTTTTCCCTACAGACTCTAATTAGATTCTGTAGGCTAGGCATTTCAAAGTCTGTAATTTTTCTTACTATATTTTTTAGAATCCTAGCAAGGCAATGCTAATGAACACTGGAAGACCGATACATTTTTTTTTTTTGTGTGTGTGAGAAGGCCAAATCCAAATAATTAATGTGATACTGTTTGTTCTTGGGCAGTAAATTAATTTGGTGTTATTTCAGTGCAAGAATTAGTCATAAAACTAATTTAAATTATTCTTTTTTTTTCTGAAAAGTCGTGAAAAATGTCTTAGAATTTGATCACAAAAATGTGCTCAAATTAAATAATTAAATCTGGTTACAAGATGGCACGAATACGGCAAGATGCTGTTTGCGGACAACATCAGACCAGACCCGAGGGACCTCCAACAACCAGACTCACAACAGATAGATAAAGAACCAGAACCTCTCTTGGAGGAAGTACAGGCTGCAATAAAACAAATAAAGAATGGAAAATCCCCTGGATTAGACAACATACCAGGTGAACTCCTGAAACATACCAGCGAATCAGGAATAAAAGCACTCCACCAAATGATCTGCAAAATTTGGCAGACAAATGAATGGCCAACAGACTGGAAGCTACAAGAATTCGTCATGCTATACAAAAGCGGCAATGTCAAAGACTGTGGAAATTATAGAACCATCGCCCTCATCAGTCACACCAGCAAAATCCTGCTCATCATCATACTCAACAGAATGAAATCTAAGGTAGAAGAGGAACTATCAGAATGTCAAGCTGGTTACAGGACCAACAGAGGAACCGCTGACATGCTCTTCATACTACAAATAATGATTGAACAGATAAGAAGCAATGGAAACGAAGCCTTCATCACGTTCATAGACTACAGCAAAGCGTTCGACAGCGTTAGGCACCATCACCTGTTCGATATAATGATTAAGATGGGATTCCCGAAACACCTTGTGACCCTCATCGCTGCACTATACCACGAACAAAAGGCAACGATTAGATGGAACAATGAGAACTGTCCATATTTCAACATCGAGAAAGGAGTCAGACAGGGTTGCATACTTTCACCTCATCTTTTCAATATTTATACTGAGCAGATCATGAGAAACGCAGACATAGAAGATATGGGAATAAAGATCGGAGGCCGAAACATCACAAACCTTCGCTACGCTGATGACACAGCTCTTATGTCAGATAACATCACCAGCATGAAAAGAGTGTTGCACAGAGTGGATGAAGCGGGCAAGACAGCAGGCCTACACCTAAATGCTAAGAAAACGAAAGTCATGCATACTGGAACAGGGCACCATGAACACCAGGAGATACTAGTAAACAAAACAGCACTAGAAAAAGTGACTGATTTCAAATACCTAGGATCACATAAATCGCAAGATGGAAGCTGCTCAAAGGACATAAAAACAAGGATAGGAATGGCAAAACACAAAATGGTTCAACTAAACAACATTTGGAAGGATAGAGGCACACCAACGGACCTCAAAGTGAACATACTTAAGTGCTTGATCTGGCCAGTCCTACTATATGGTTGTGAAGCCTGGACACTCAAAAAGGCAGACATAACAAGATTGGAGGCAGCTGAAATGTGGCTTTACAGAAGGCTACTCAGAATAAGTTGGACAGAAAGGAGAACAAATACAAGCATCTTAGAACAGCTTGGCACCACCAGAAGAATAACACCTGAAATAAATAAAAGAAGACTTGCATACATCGGCCACGCGGCCCGAAACAAAAGCACGGCCCTTATGATATCAATCCTTCAAGGAAAGACAGAAACAAAGAGAAAACAAGGAAGACCACCCATTACATATCACGATAACATCAAGAAAGTCAGCCAGCTGGAAATAAGTGAACTAACTAGGAAAGCTAAGGACAGGATTGGGTGGAGGAGATTTTGTCGTGACATCCACTGTAGCAGCTAACATCGATGACGATGAAGCCGACAGGTGACAGGTGACAGTCTATTCACGGAATATCAGTAAACCTGTCTGTTTTAATTTTGGTTTTGATGAGTTCACTGTTAATTAATAATATTCATTTGTCTTCTTTCTTCTGATCAAATATCTTTGATGCTGATGTTCAATGTGGAGTTTCTTTAACAACTTTGAACCTTTTATCTATGACAGCTGTTGGTGAACCCACTGTCTGCCTAGCAGTCGCTGCTCTTCTGGCTATCAAGAGTGGGGTGGAATCAGTGAGAGAAGAACTTACTGGCAAGAAGGAATTTTTAACTGTTGGTGAGTATTAGTTCTCTACAGGAGAAATCTGATGTATCAACATACTGCACACACAGCCATTATTAGTAGTTCATTGGTTTGTACGTCCTTGGCACACTGTCAGATTTTCTGTCACATAATATTATTATGTTTTTCAGTGCTTTGTCTACAAGACTGGTCTTTAAAACTATTAGTCAAATGTGGGAAAGCAAGCTGCTGGTTAATTTTCAAATGAATCACAAGCTTACTCTGACAACCTCTTATTAAGATGCTTTTAATATTCCTAATGTCCTTATTTGTTCAAATGCCACTGTATATCAGTGCAAGAATTTTGTTTGATTGAAATAATATTCAAACAGCGGGGTGTCTAATATAACATACATCTGACTGTCACATTTCCTAACATTCATCTATAGCAACAGAAATAGCAAATTCTCACAGGACAGATTAAAAATTCGTATCACATGATAATAGTTCAGATACATGGGCCTTGAAGAATGCATTTAGTTTCAGGTAATGTACAACATATCTTATCCCTGTTCGTGAGCAACTTCTTTTACCGTGTTTTAGCTTACTGATTTCAGCAGCATCTAAAACATGGCTGCAATGTATTGTACCAAGAGACTGAATTCATAATAATATTAATGACCACGAAATGTCAGTAATTATGTCTTATCTTGCCAGACGCCCCTTACACTGTTGAGAAAGTTCAACTGGACACAAAGATTTCCCTTAACGACCTTGGACTTGTGTCTACTACAGTACCTACGGCACAGTGATTACTGCCTCTGTGGATGCACTTTTTGTCAAAAAACTATTGGCCTTTCGTCATCTTTTTGATTTAATTTTTTAATTCTTAGCTGGCAAATCGCCTTTAATGTGAAAGTGCTTGTATTCACTCTGATGTTAGATTCATTTTCAATTATTTGGCTTCGTGTTGCTCCCAGCTAACTAAATGTCTTCATAACCAGCTAAGTTAAACTTGCACTGCTGTAAATCCATTTGGATTAACAAATATGCTTTAATGCCAAGATCATCTATTGCTAATGTTGCTTATAGTAAACAAAGGTGTTGTATGAGATCTTTTTGTCATCGTATACAATAGTATTTTTTAAAGCCTTTTCCGTTGTAGACATTGTAATGCGTGTTTATACGTTCATTATGCAATTGTCTCTTATTTCTCTCACATCTACAAACAGCAATAAGGAATTGATGTAATCATAAATATTATTTTGTTTCTGTTTGTACAGTCATGCAGAGTGATTTCTTGGTATTTTTGTTTGCTTCATAATTAATTTAGCACAATGGTTTACTTCCAATTTCAATTTTTTTTTCTCAGGTAATTACGAATTTGTGGCATTAAGTCTTGAAACATTTTAGTGTCCGAGGCAAAGAAAACATCAACTTCCGCCGTATGAAAGAAAGTTCTTATTGATCTGGTTTGTATTGAATTTGTAATTAGCAATCGTTCACATTTCACATCTTGTACCGTGAAAGTAGAAAGTAAAAAAAAAACAACAACATAGTTTTGTGGCACCATTGTGAACAATAGCTGATTTACTTACACACTGTAGGGGCCGGGCCACATTCAGGTTATAAATCTGGGTGTCCTAGTTGGGGTTCTAGTAGGGATCCAACCCAGCTCGATGGTGGCCACAGTGATGATTTCTTAATTAGACGGGGACGGGGTATTGGTGGTCACGAAATTGCTGTAGCAATGCAGCAGTTTGGACAAATTGAATTGTAATAATTTTAAGTTTGTGTTGTTCTTTGTGTTACTTCGTTTGAACTCTTTGCGGCAACTTTGGACAGCGTCTTGAGTGCTGCTGACCTCTTTCGGCCTTTAATGGCAAGCTGCCTTGTCAGACTAAAACGAGTGCCCCAACAAATCCTCGAGCACTGATCCAAGCACTGATCTCGTTTGACTACCATCGATGAGCAGTCCGTTGTAACTTTTATGTTTCCCAAGTTGCTGTGCATGGTCAGCTTATTATCCAATGTTATTCAGCGTCAATATAATTCATAAATATAATGTGATCCAGTCGAAGTGAAAAATTTAGAATCTATCAACAGCACTAGAATGCACAAACATATGGATCGTGACATTGGTTCGGAAACAAACACTTTAGGTGAAGAATGTGCTGGAGATGACCCATTGCTTGATCTCCTGTTACATTTTTGTTGTTTTTTTTTTCGTGAAGAAGGTCGGTGGACCGAAAACTTGATTTGTCTTTCCTTTCCTTTGCAATGTATTATAGTTTCTGTATTAGCCTACTTCTTACGCCAAGCGTTGCTTCATACAACATTTCTTTTGGCTACATTTTGACTTATTCATCAGGTCCGTACTGTCAACATTAAAAAAAAAAATATGGCATCTTTTCTTTACAGAATAAACATGCACAATAAAGGTTGTATTATTACAAGACGATTTTATCCTTCATGTTGTTTCTGGCGAGTGATGGGGATCTTTATTTTGAGTGGATCTCAACCTAAAGGCTTTTACACCACGAATGTTGTTTCTGAGGACTAAGAAAGCTTATGTTTTATCTGAGGTATTAGACATTGGGAGCCAGAAATCCAGTAACCCAACAGGTTTCCTGCAAACGTTTACAAAGGAACTCAGTCCAATTCTTGAACCAAGGCAAGATTGGTGAAATGATAAAGCAATGTTGATGTAATTCATGTTCAATGTTTTACTGAACATGTTGGGGATTGGAGTCTGGTCATAATTGCAAATCAAATTAAAATAATTTGGCATTTTACCTATGAGTACCTATCCCCATGTTTTTAGTAGTTCATGGAAGTGTTATCGCATCCTGTTTAGCAAATGGTGACTCTAATAAAATTATCCACCCAGTCATTGACAATATTGGGGGACAAGGTGGTCTAGAGGCAAGGTGCTCGCCTCTCATGCCAAGGGTCCCGGGTTCAAAAGCCGGCCGGTGCAGGCATGTTGGAAGTTTGGGATTTTTCTCATATTTTCATGTCCCTGATCCTATTGAGGGTAGGATCGAGTACCCAGTCTTCTCTGATAAGGACGAAAAATTCGGAGGGCCCGTGTGCACGTTGCGCACGTTAAAGATATCTTGGCAGTTGTAAATCGTAAAGAGCAGGCCGAACAGGCCGCTGCCCGGGCAAAATTAAATAAAATTCATTCCTAACATCCCCCCCCCCTCCCTCATCTCCCCCCCCCCCCCAAAATAAAAAAAAATAAAAAAAGAACCGCCGACCGGCGCTGCACTGTGGCAACGACGTGCCGGCTCCAGTTGTAACTGGGCTGCAATGGCACAAAGGCAAATTTCCCAAATGGGATTAAAGAGTTATACAAATACAAATACAAAATACAAATATTGCAAAGTTTAATACTAAGGACACTGTTTCATTGTTTGGGGAATAATTGACGTAAGGAAGATTATCTTTAGATTTACACTTTCACACATACACTTGAGTGCACACGTTCATACCGAGGAAACACTAAATGCAATGCAAACCAACAGTGCATTCGGGAAATAGGAGACTCGAATAACCCCACTTTGTTTTCGCTTCCCTTTCCCTACAGGGTATTTGTAACATACATAAAAATTATTATTGTTATCACTAAAAACACTTTCACCACAGAATTTGGTGTTGCTGAGATTAAAATCGCCAAAAAAAATAAATAAATCATATTATTTGTTTGATGCACGATTACGCCGACACCACTGTCAGAAAACAGGAGCAAGTACAGTACCTCTCTTGCAAGTTGTTAAAAACGAGAAATAATTTTAATGTCTCAATGAATGTGTTTATAGATTATATTGACTAACAAATTTCTTAAGACAGCAGGACATAAAATTTTGTAGAGAATCAGTGATTTTGAATGTTTTGCTCTCTTTGGGGTAATTTTTCCACAAAATGCCACTCTTTATTTTGAATTTTCATTTTGTAACAGTCTTGATTCCTGGAGATGAAAGCAACATTTTTACATGATTATAATCAGCATTATCAATGGAGATATTTTATAAAACTGTCGTGTGATATGAATTCTTTCCTATAATTAACTGCCAAATGTTATAAAGGAAAAGCCCTGAAAAGGTATGCAGCATCCTAGAGCAACTTCTTCTTGGGACATTTATGACAAGAGGGAGAACCGCTGACATTTAACAGACGTTCTTCGCCAAGAACATAGTCTGACAAAGGAATTCACAGATCTGAGTTAATGATAATATAATACAGCAATGTGTTAGTCTTAGTCTAAGCCTGACTTATGTGTGTTTACGTGGAAAGCATTCATAATTATATTTTCCTTCGGAAATACGCAGCAAAGGTCATTGACACAGAAAACGAGAGTTTAAGAAAGATAAATGATTTGCATGACATGTTTTCGCTAATTGGTTTACCAGAGTGTACAGCCTGACCCTGTCTTTCATATCCTTTACTTAAAAGGACAGCACTGTACGCAAAAAAAAAACAATGTGAAATTCCCGGATTACACAACATTCATAGATTTTTTTTTTTTAATTCAAATACTTTTGTTCCAGAAATTTACACATTTGAATATCTCAGGGTTTTCCACATCAATGTCTAGCTTATGGGATTGGCGTCAGTAGGAAAACATCGCTATGTCTTAGAATTATTTAGAAAAATGGATAATGCCCCAGCTGAAAATCTTGATGGTATGCATGGCATGTCAACTATTCACTCACGAGAGCTTCTGAAACGTTGTCAAGAGAATCATTATATGGCCCTGTATCATTAAGATCAGGCATTTCTTAGTTAGAATAAGGCAAATATGGATATTTCGACATCTACTTTTACATCTTTAACAACTGATCTTGGCCTGGAACTAACAAGAACTGTAGATTATTTTGTTACGCACTTCCTATAACCACGCACTGTAGTTCTGGCCGTATGTACAAAATTGTGAACATTTTAATATTATAAAAGAATTACGGTACAAACGTTTGCATCATGTTGTCTGAGTATGTCATTTCACCAAGTACAAATTCAAAAACTAATCTCGAAATTTTCATAGTATATTGGCCTATTATTATCCTAATTGCTGGCTCTGTATTGAAAAAAACAACAAAAACGACAGTTTGCTACTAAACATTCGACCCTGACTTCATCTCTTTTATTGCTCTTGTTGTTCTATTAATACAAGTAGAGACCAAATGTTCTTTAGAGAAACAACTGTGAGAGGATGAACGACTTTCTATTTTTAATGTGCTTTCATGGTAACTCTGGTGCGTGAGTGAGGGACGGCCACTCATAGTAGTTTATGGACACTTGGCCGAGTACCATTAATTGGATTATTTCCCTTGTAATACTAGCGCGGGACCCGTTATTCACATCACGGTGAAAAGCGCGCATTTTGATTGGTCAATTGGAAATTTTGACCACCAGGCTTCCAACTCTTATATCATGGCTTTAAGTTTCTTACAACTCGCTCACTCGTTGTTATCCACCGACAGAAAGACGGGAACCCGAATTCATTTTTGAGAGTAGACAATACCCTATCGGTACAAAATAGGTACTCATGATAACGTTTGTTATCAATGGAGATACGTCGTATTAATGGACGAAAGTATCCCGCACAAAATTGTCGAATGTTGTTAGTCCTGACACTTTGAAAATTTATATTAAAACTACTACCGAGTTTCTGGTATAAGTAGTCAGTTAGAATTTTAGCAGCAAGTTTCCACTTTATAATGGTACCAATTTCGTTGTACTTTGATGCACGTGTCCTATTGAAATAATTAATAAGAGGATCTCGGATTTAAAGTAAACCACGAGTTAGACGCATGTTATCCCCGATAAATCCAACCTGGGTCAAATTTATTCAATTATTGCTGGAGGGGACGTTAGAGTAATTTCTGCAGTTTACCGGGATACCTAATTGACTTTTGTGTGCACCCTTTTAACCGTACTGTAAATTCGATTGTGTTAGGACCCTAACCGGTTATGTTGTTCGGCTGGACTCAATGTCCGAGCCTTTCACTTGTGCAACACGGGCTACGTAATAGCTCTCTCGGACGTCCGCGCGGGCTCATAAATAAGATGCGGTTCGAGTGGTCAACACACTCCATCATAGACGCAGGAGACAAGAGCCGACAGCACGGTGAACCTAGGCCGGCGGCGGCCTGCCGTGGCGCGCCTCGCCCAAGACATGGCCTAGTCCAGTTGCGCCAGTAGCAGAGACTTTGGTGATACCTTTGTTAGGCTTTTTGAATAAATAAGATTGACAGCAGAACCCTGTGTTTGTTAATCCTGTGTATCCTTAAGGGAGTTACTATTGAACCCACGCAGTAACCACATTAGCCACTCGTAGTCCCTCCAACATTTTCTGGTTTCAAGAAGTGGGATACACAGAAGGGTTAGTTTGTAGTGTAGAGAACCCAGCCGTGGAAATGTTTAGTTTGAAGCCCAGCCAGCCAGCCAACCCCTGCCCCACCCCATAGGAACCATGGAGCCATGAAGACCAACGCCCTCCAACATCAACTCAAGATTCAGGACTTGTATCCCAGTCCTGTGTACACCACCCATCCCACTGCAGTCAACAGGGACCCGTTGCGGGTATTTCATCCCGCAATCTACACGTATCCGCAACATCCGCCCCCACAGCCTGCGTCGACCGATGTCTGGTACTTCCCGGCTCACCACCCTTGCCAGCCACCTGCAGCCCGACCGGACCCTCAACCTGGGATGACAACTTCCCAGCGCCTACCTCCTGTGCGAAGGTCCAGCCGCCCACACAGACAACCCCAGAGATTGGACCTCTGACTCTCATTAGTGATTAACATTAGACATTGACTGTGAGTGCAGAAAGAGCAGGGGAGCGCACCCATCAAGACCCCCCCGAGTTTCCATCAGGCCAGATGATGGACCACCGAATCCAAGGGAGCTCCGCCTCAAGATTTTAAGTTAGAGAGTATGCCCGTGTTAGCTTTCTCCACAGCTTAATTACAATTACTTTTATGCCTATGTTGACCTTACCTTTTTCATTGCACTAGTGCCCTTATAGCATATTGTCTTTTTTTGTACTGTTCGATCCTACGTTAACCCTGATAGTGGTCTGGGACCACCGTTTCAGGTCTGGGACCTGTTGTTTTGTCCATATGATGTAACTTGCTACAGCCAGAGCTGAGACTGTTATGTACATCTTCAGGATGCCAGTAGTAACTTAGCCGGTTCACGCCACCTGTTAGTAGTTATAAAGAGGATGGACCATTGTTGTACTTCGGTTCACTGTGTGTAATTTGCGATTGTTCTACTCTAAGTGATGGTATCATAGCCCCTTAGAGTTTGATTATACCTTCAGTGGTCTTTTGTAAACCTTTGAATTGATGTATGTGTCACGTAAGGGACTACGTGACTTAGCAGGGGAGAATGTGAGAGGATGAACGACTTTCTATTTTTAATGTGCTTTCATGGTAACTCTGGTGCGTGAGTGAGGGACGGCCACTCATAGTAGTTTATGGACACTTGGCCGAGTACCATTAATTGGATTATTTCCCTTGTAATACTAGCGCGGGACCCGTTATTCACATCACGGTGAAAAGCGCGCATTTTGATTGGTCAATTGGAAATTTTGACCACCAGGCTTCCAACTCTTATATCATGGCTTTAAGTTTCTTACAACTCGCTCACTCGTTGTTATCCACCGACAGAAAGACGGGAACCCGAATTCATTTTTGAGAGTAGACAATACCCTATCGGTACAAAATAGGTACTCATGATAACGTTTGTTATCAATGGAGATACGTCGTATTAATGGACGAAAGTATCCCGCACAAAATTGTCGAATGTTGTTAGTCCTGACACTTTGAAAATTTATATTAAAACTACTACCGAGTTTCTGGTATAAGTAGTCAGTTAGAATTTTAGCAGCAAGTTTCCACTTTATAATGGTACCAATTTCGTTGTACTTTGATGCACGTGTCCTATTGAAATAATTAATAAGAGGATCTCGGATTTAAAGTAAACCACGAGTTAGACGCATGTTATCCCCGATAAATCCAACCTGGGTCAAATTTATTCAATTATTGCTGGAGGGGACGTTAGAGTAATTTCTGCAGTTTACCGGGATACCTAATTGACTTTTGTGTGCACCCTTTTAACCGTACTGTAAATTCGATTGTGTTAGGACCCTAACCGGTTATGTTGTTCGGCTGGACTCAATGTCCGAGCCTTTCACTTGTGCAACACGGGCTACGTAATAGCTCTCTCGGACGTCCGCGCGGGCTCATAAATAAGATGCGGTTCGAGTGGTCAACACACTCCATCATAGACGCAGGAGACAAGAGCCGACAGCACGGTGAACCTAGGCCGGCGGCGGCCTGCCGTGGCGCGCCTCGCCCAAGACATGGCCTAGTCCAGTTGCGCCAGTAGCAGAGACTTTGGTGATACCTTTGTTAGGCTTTTTGAATAAATAAGATTGACAGCAGAACCCTGTGTTTGTTAATCCTGTGTATCCTTAAGGGAGTTACTATTGAACCCACGCAGTAACCACATTAGCCACTCGTAGTTCATCCAACACAACAGTTTCAGTAAAAAAAAAAAAAAACGCTGAAACTGTCAAATAGGGAGCCAATCTATTCTTATTAGCTGAGAGGGCCATCAGTAACTTCCCATAGAGCAGCTTACCCGCTGATTTCTTGAGTGGGAAAGTGAGTACGGGGGCCAAAACAAAGCTTTCCACCTGAATATGAATGAATAGAGATTGAGGGTTGAAATTTTGCACGCACCTTAATCTTTCTCTATATTGTCATCCTGCACAGCTACACACTTCTGCCAACGACAGATGACCTTGAGAAGACCTTGGGAATAGAAGATCCCCTCTCTGCCAGAAAACCAGTCTTGTACCGTCACTTTCACCTCATCATCACTTTCAAAATTCTTCCTTTCAGATACTTTTTCAGTTTTGGGAACAAATACAAGTCTGATGAAACCAGATCTGGCAAATAAGGTGGATGTGGTACATTTTCAAAGCCACAATCTCGAGCAGTTTCTACTGCGTTCCTTGAAGTGTGCTCTGGGGCATTGTCGTGAAGCAGCAACACACCTTTTCTTAGCTTTCCTGGGCGTTTTTCTTTAATTGTTTGCGTAAAGTTTTTCTTTTGATTGTAATAATGGTCCCTAGTGATCATATGCCCATTTTCAAGATAGACTGTCATTATTATCCCTTTCTGGTCCCCAAAAATGGATAACATCACCTTTCCACTCGACGGCTGCACCTTCGCTTTCTTTGGTGCTGGTGATGAAGGTGATTTCCACTGCATTGCACCAGACTTTGTCTGTGGATCATAGTGATGTAGCTAAGTTTCATCCATGATTGTAAGTCTTTCAAAAAATCTTTATCTTTATTCATTCATATTCAGGTGGAAAACTTTTGGTTTGCCCCTCCTACACTGTCAACGGGATGACACATAGCATTTGTGGTTGTTATTTTGCATAGCCACATCAGATGCTGTGAATAAGACAAAACATTACAAAGATCTAAGGTGAGGAGGAAGAGAGGTCAAAAGGCAGAGTTTACGTGCAATCACACTCCCACCATCAAGGCGCAATACATCAGTTCACCTGGCGGCTCACGCTGGTACAAGCACACGTTGTACACTTGCCGCGCGTTTTGCCAGAGAAACTCGCGTGGTATGAGTGTCTGGATGACCAGAGAGGAGAAAGTGAGAGAGAAAGAGAAGAGCCGCATTATTCTTTTAACTCAGGTCTACCTCACACACAACGGGATATTCACCTTTTTGTTCAGTGAACTCCTGGATGTATAAATATGATCGAATAATATGATTATTCTGACGTGCAATTACATGAGTGAGTCATGGATATTCTGGGACTGATACTCAACTTAAAGTATTTCTAGGATTAAATCAAATTTTCCCGAGTTTCTGAATTCAACGTTGTTTATATTTCAATTTGCTGCCATGTTAGATATATACTTCTTCTTTTTTTCTTTTTTAAATTCCATCTTATCCTATGAATTCAAGAATTCTTTCAGGAACGCCATCCTCTCTGTCCTAATGCATCAACTCATTAAGAATTTTTATTTGATATCTGTGGTCTTGAATTCCATGTCCATTTAATTGTGAGGAAGGTCACGAAGTTTGTTTTAAGTGCTAGAGTCCTAGTCAGTTTGACTTTTGTAGAAGTGTTTATTTTCATAATGAGGGCAGGTATTGTTTCTGAGAAAATTAACAAACGGGCACCTATAATCACTGGTGGTTTTATTACAACGTTGAGGTGATTCTGATTTACCATATCAATTCAGGGAACAACTTTTTTTCTTTAGCATTCAAATCCATATTTTTTTGTACAGGAAGATCTGTTATCTTTGGCCCAGGTACAAGAAAAAAAATTTGTAGTAGATATAGTTTTGTTTTAATATTTCAATCTTTTGATATAATGAATGAGCTTTACAAACAGGATTATAACGAAAACATGATTTTCAAAATCTGATATATTTATGCTTAATGCAAATGGTTATTAAATTTGCAGCAATTTCCCTCACCGAGCACATATGCCGACAAATACATAATTATCAACATTATTAATTTATACAATGTAACGGGCCTTTGAGTTCTTTTGTTTCTCGGGGGCCTCAGCATAGTGCTGTTGGCCCCCTGTACTTGATTCTGTAAAACTTCTTGTTTTGTTGTCGTCGTTCTTCGTTTCTTCTGGTCGTGGTGCATGTGTACCAATGTAACGGGCCTTTCACTCGTCCTTTGCTTTATACGTCCTGCCTGTTATCGAGAAATTCCATGCATACAAGTTACAACGGTAACATATAAAATATGGAAAATCGATAGAAATTATAAACTAAGGGTGAAAGGTTGGTGCTAACAAGTTCCCAGTAGGTGTATTTATAACAATGGGTAATGTATGGATGCTAGTTGAAAGTATGTCCACTTTTGGGCGTTAATATGAAGTTTTAGTGTACCCTTCTGGCGCGAAAAAAAGTGTGATAATTTTGTGAAACTTTTAGTACTTTGATGCACCCGTGTTGTTGCATAATTACTAATAGATGACAAGTGTCATTTGCCAAAATTTGTCGTAATAATATGTGTACCACTGTTTCCTTGAAGTGTTCAGTAACCTGGAATGATCACACAACTTCCAACATTACTGGTGACAGAAATGGAATTATGACGATCTCAAGACAGAGTCAATTGTGTGGAATCATCAATTTGTGTATGCTATGTGGTCGCGGCAGAAATGAAACATTTAAAGTCATACCAACCAGTGTTATTGCAGTAAACATTGCTTAACTAAGTTGGCGAAAAAGTGGAATAAGAATATTATTTAAAGTGTGGGTTAAAATGGTAACATTTGTCTCTTGATATATAATTGCAACGGTCTATTTTGTAATTACAAAATGTCTAGTTAAGAGTTAGCAACCAGAATGAAATAAGCAGGTTAATGAAATACTGATTAGTTATCCCATTTAATCTTTGAAATTCCGGAATATATTTTGTATAAAAGATACCTCGTCGTCAACATTCCGTCTGGTGTTTTTACTTTTCATATTTAATGACGTTTTACCTTAGTTTATTTTCTCTACTTTGTGAGTACCACGTTCTTGGGCAGACAGTAATAACCTGTTTTTCTGTACTGAAATTCCAATTTCCCACCGGATTTACAAGCTGAACAAACAGCGAGCCGACAGGTGGTTCCTTTTTTTCCCACTGGTTCTATTTTGGATTTACACCAAAAAATTGAGAGAAGAGGGACATTCTGCCATCAGCCACAGGTAGGAGAATGCGGAGAAATTTGTGCATTTAATTTTTAGTTATTTATCAGTTGCTTCAGCGATGATGCATTGCTGCGCAACGGGTACGGTTTTGACATCTCTGTTAGGGAAAATTGAGCACAAATACCTGTTTATGAGGAAACACTGGCGTTGTCTACTCCCCCACAGCTATGAGAGGGCTGAGTGTTAAAGGTCTCACTCGAGTGGGTATCTCTACTATATTCATTTCATCCTATCAGAGTATAGATTACTCCGGTATTGGCACAAGCAGAAGAAGGGAGGCATGCATTTATTTACCGGAGGTTCACTGACATTTTACTCTCTTTACTGTAAAAATCTTAATTACCGACAAACTCCAGGCTTGCACTCCTTCTCATCTCTTCCTTTAACGCTCAGTAATTTGGGAGAACTCACAACAGAGACTGACAACGATGTCAATAATTCATATTTATTTATGACTCTTTGCAGATATTTATTGCTAGAAACCGTAATTGCTAACGACGCAATGTCATAATAATAATATTATGACTGGCACTTGGGCTAACGGTGCTCTTTAATGTGCATGTGAATGTTAGTGTGTACAATTATTGTATTTGAGCGTGGCGTGTCATTGTATACTATGACGCAATAATTTGTTTGTTTGTTTCCTGGGGCACCGAAAAGAAAAAAACAAACCTAAAACCGGCTGCTGCTTTGAAGCGATGACTATTTTTTGAGTATTTTCCTTTTTGTGTCATCGTCCTAAATAAAGGTATTATATACCAACTGGAATTGCTTTGGTGAGTGTCTCTCCAGAAAAGTGAGAAAATTTTATATGGTTTACAATGCTGCTAAAGCTACGCACTCCTCGTGCTGTAAAAATATTGCATTCATTTGTAGAACATTTAAAAGCCCAGGATATTAAGAAATCATCGCAGTCCAAATTTCAAGTCTCAGCCTTCATTTTCAAAGAGCTGCCAACCATTTCAGCTTCGATGATTTACCACATATCCTGCAAGGAGTTTGTTTTCATAATAATTTCCATTATATGTGATCTTTGTACATGGTACATAAAAAAAGACAATTCTTTAAAACTATTCGATGTGTCAAACCTTCAACAACAATTATGTCTTTGTGAAAGAAAACAAGCGATCTTCCAGTTGGTACCCATTTTAGTGTGGCTTAGTTTCAGGGTTGAATAAGAGGAGAAACTGTGGAAATCTATCTTTCTATCTATCTATCTATCTATCTATCTATCTATCTATCTATCTATCTATCTATCTATCTATCTATCTATCTATCTATCTATCTATCTATCTATCTATCTATCTATCTATCTATCTATCTATCTATCTATTTATCTATCTATCTATCTATCTATCTATCTATCTATCTATCTATCTATTTATCTATCTATCTATCTATCTATCTATCTATCTATCTATCTATCTATCTATCTATCTATCTATCTATCTATCTATCTATCTATCTATCTATCTATCTATCTATCTATCTATCTATCTATCTATCGCACTCCTCCTAGCTACGTATTCATGATTTATTTTCCTTGCAATCATTTTTTTGCACAGAACTACTGCTTTCATACTGAACTAAGAGGGGTTGTTTTGTTTTGTTTTGGTCCAAAAACAACAACAACAACAACAAAAACTTTGCCATTAGTGTAATGGCGAAAATTTATTTACTTGATTTATGGACATATCATTTCTGTTTCCCTTGACGTAAGAACTTTAAATAAAGAAAATCCCCATTGAGTGATTGCCCGTTTGTACACTGTGTAAATGGATGATTGAATGAATGAAAGAGTGAACTGATAAGTGAGTGGATACGTCGGAGAGTTAATCATTCAATTAAAAAAACAAATAATTAAAGAAGCGGCTTATCATACTCAAAGAGAACCTTTGATGGCCACTTAATAGACTGAAATATTTAAAATTTCCCTGCACTAAAGATTAATTCACGTCCGTTATCATGATGCTCAGTTATCTCGAAGTTAGCTACATCAAAGTCGGAGCAATACGATAACCCTTGTTCTCACACTCATCGTAGCGCACTCCACAAATAACCAACGCAGAACATTTCTTCACATTCCTACACCCGCCGTCTCAAGTGGAACTACTTGGTTACTGCGTCAAAAATCAAGCCAGATTGCCTTTATGTGCTGTAATTTGTGCTTGTAAGTTAACGAGCCATCATTTCTACGCTGCCGATTTCCCCTGTTGTTCTCTGTTCAACCTTGTCTGGTTAGAGAAATGGATAACAGGAAAACAAAATTCTCACGTGTGAGATGCCTGGATTGTCTCCTTCAATATCGCGCTCACACACAGTAGTGTGTCTTTGTTGTGGTAAATGGACATTCAGGGGGGGGGGGGGAGGGGGAGGGGAGAAGGTGCGAAATCAACTGCAGTTGAATTCATAACCAAAAGAGTAAAAACAAAAAAATGGTCAACGACCAGAATCGTTCAAAATGTGTCATGCCATTTGGCACAGATTCTGTGAGTAAATGATTGCAGAAATAAGGAAATAGCCTCAGGATTTATTACATTTATCAAACAAACTTTAGATAGAATCTGAAATACGAATACATTACAACTTCAAACTATTCCTCCATCTTCACTTCCTGCAATGTTCATTGATCTGGAAGAATAATAAACTGCAAACCCTAATCCACCAAGGGTTTCGTTTCATGACTGTGTTACTGCATAACAATTCTTAGCATGTGTCACGATCTATGATAATTAATTATAAAGTAGAAACAGACAGAGATAAATAATTTTAGCTCCACAAAATGTCTTTCGACAAGAAAAGCATAAACAGGCAGTAGACTGCGTCTTACAGAAATGGTGCGCAGACTTTTGAACAAAATCAGATTAAAAAACAAAAACACCAGAATTTAATTCGTGACCATTTTCACATGGAGATGGATAGGAGTGAGCATGTTGAACAGAAAAAGGAACACAAAGAAACAAAATAAAGAAAAGAAACAAAGAGGTTCAGAAATTCTCTCCGTCAGAGGATTCATGAACCGGTTAATGAATCTTCCCTTCCTGGAGGTCTGACAGAGGGGTGATATCGTTATCTCCCATAGCCTAGTAATAGATCCAATTTTTAATTTCTTTTTGTCGCTGTGTCCTTGAGACTGGTGTATGGTTTCTTTTACATTTTATATCAAACAAGACACAGTGCATAATAATATGTTCTATAAAAATCCGGCTCTATTAATCACTGCATTAATTTTGTCACTGGCGCCGAATATTGCATAAGGTGTACAAATCTTCATACGTTTTCCCGGCACGGACGACTTTTTGGTAGCCTTGTCCGTCCCCATCAAACCTTTGTGTGTGTATGTGTGTGTTCGGTTGCCCTCATCACCATAAACAATGATTTTAAGTATACTCTTCTGACGTGGAACGGCAGAATATCGTTTACGCCATAATAAAAGTTAGGTCAAATTCAGTGTTTGTCATCATTGTATCAAATGAAATGTAGTGTATTTTTCTATCTGTGATATAATTTTAAACGATTTTAATGGTTTTCTTTGGTCATCATGAAATGGGAACTGAACAAAGGCTAACTTCGGGAGATGTCAATATGTTTTTGTGTTTATTGTAAACTTTTGGGTTTTGCCGCATACTGTCTATTTCTCTGTCATGTCAGTATTAAGATATTACTTTACAATCTTCCTCATTTGCTCCATAAATTTTTATTACGTCCACAACACAGTTGTCATACATTAGTCCTGCATTTTCCCTTCGATCATATCATGGGTTCATTATCTGTGGAGGTACCATCTAAACACTGAAGGCAATCAACCGTCTATTGGCCACCACCGCACGTGTGGTACTCCCCGTGCGTATATTAGAGAATGTAGACTAGATCTAGTACTTACGAGAAACCAGGAACAACGTCGGAAGGTTGCACTCATTACTGAGAGTAATGAGTTTAATGATGAGTAACGTCCCTCTTTATCTCCCTGAGCACCGTTCCACGTAAGTAAATGGCCAGTAGACAAAACCACCCTGGAGTACCTACTTCATGTTCCTCTTAACAACGTGCACGCGTGACCTGACATGGCAACAAGAGTACAATGACGTGCTCCATCTAGAAGAAACGACAGGCTCTAATGCTGACGTGATCAGATTGGCTTTTCTTGAAAAAGACTTTGGAAAATGGATCCCTTGAACTGATTCCATAAGCTCAACACACAGATTTCTTTCATTGAAAGAAGAAACATCTTTAGCACAGTGTGCCGGTATTTTTAAACTTCAAGACAGGCTGCAGTGAATTGCAGGGTGGCAGTTTCAAGTTCCACAATGGTAAATATTTCTGTGTTGCTTTACCGAGCCACCGCACTGGTATTGCTTGGAAGGGGCTACAGACTTTCTGTTTTGTCTTTTGTTTACTATCTTCATGGGTGAAGAGGACAAGCGGAGAAAGCTAGAAAAAAAAACAACATATGTGAGAGACTCCTTGAAGTAATTTTAAGGAAGGAGGGGATATCACAGATATTTACTAATATCACTGAATCAATGAGATAATTATTATGTGGGTGGACTCCTCTTCGTGATATTAGGAGTGGGGAAAATTATGGCGATATTTTATGATTCGGGACCGGAAGGGGCTAAGAAGGATGGGTAATAATAACTATTCTACTGCTTTCTATGGGAGGAGTATTACGGTCCAGGTAGAATTCCTGATCTGCAGAGAGTAACAGAAGTGGAATGGAATATTAAATCTATATGTTGAGAAAAATGCACTGCTGCGATACCGGAGATATGGCTGGAATGGAGAGAGTCAAAATATTAATGTACTTTCTAGAACAAGGCAAACTTACAGTAAAAAAGATGTTCAGCTTTAAAGAGATTCGTTTTGGTTCTTCAGGCAGAAGGACGGGCTTTAGTGAATCAGAATCACCATTTCCTTGATAGAAGATCGGAAAGATCTGAATAAGTGAAGTTGACATGATGTACCGTGTCCTGAAACAACAGTATAAATATTTGAAGTAAATAATCAGGAAATCAAATTAACAGATAAAGTACAAAGAAGAAAGTTGCGATCAGTAGTAAAAGTTTAAATTGAAAGTTCGTTTGCAACCAACGGATGGATAGCAATAGGATTAATTTCAGTTTAGAAAAATAAGATTGGTTTGTAATTTCGTAAGATAGTGACGTGCCAATCAACTAATAATAAGGTCGTGATGCTTTCACTCTGATGAGGTTACATCAGCTAGCTAGCAAATAGTTAAATTGGTTTCCAGTTCCTTGCTGCATCTGAGGTAAATGTTTCTACATAAACTTTACAAACCAGATTCTGGGGAAACATAGTTGATAACTTATCATCTTCCCTGTTTTCGTATACCCAGATTTTGCTCCTCACAATACATAGCCAGAACTCACTTCATGTTCTCTCTGAGCAATTAAAAGAGGAGGTTTCATCCCTGAACTTGTGAGAACATAACGCAAAGGTACAAAAACCATTCTCGCAATAATTTCCAGAGTATTTCGAAACATTAGGCATCTATTAATAGATTCGCGCACTCATCTCACTTTCCTGCTCTCTCTTTCTATATTTCCCTCACTTCCTTTCCATCTATCTATCTATCTATCTATCTATCTATCTATCTATCTATTTATCTATCTATCTATCTATCTATCTATCTATCTATCTATCTATCTATCTATCTATCTATCTATCTATCTATCTATCTATCTATCTATCTATCTATCTATCTATCTATCTATCTATCTATTTATCTATCTATCTACCTGTCTATCTATCAATCTATCTATCTATCTATCTATCTATCTATCTATCTATCTATCTATCTATCTATCTATCTATCTATCTATCTAGCTATCTATCTATCTATCTATCTATCTATCTGTCTGTCTGTCTGTCTGTCTGTCTGTCTGTCTGTCTGTCTGTCTATCCATCTACCTATCTGCCCAACTCTCTGTCTACATATCTGTCTATCTATCTAGCCATCTACGTGTATTTAAGTCAATCTATCTACCCGTCTTTGACACAAGGAAGTTCATTGGTCTGCCTGTATCTATTTTCTAACTCTAAAAGCCCCTTATGTGCACTCCAAAAAGGCATAGTCATAAATACGTAAAATAACTTGAATCAGTTTGTTCTCAAGATTTCTCTCAAAAGCAGAACAATGTTTACAGCGGTCATCCAGATTTAAACTACAGCTGTCAGCGCTAATGGTCCGTGACAGAATTGACCTGGAATGCGTACCTCCAGCCAGAGACGATTATGTTTAGATTGCTTAGTCTACGGGCCTGTGATGAATGAGCCACATCAGGCACGCATGGCGTCACGAGCTATCTACTCACCTTGCCATCAGGAATGCATCAGCTGTTACTTAATTTCCTTATCTTTTTGTATAAGGTTGTCATGACAATGTGTCGTTATATTTATTATTTCCCCCTAAGCACGGCATTTCTCTGTGTATCTGTGTTTCTGTGTGTGTTTCTTTTTTCAACGTGATTTTGCTACTGATGAAAATATTGGACTCAGTGGGCAGGCCACACAATGTGCACGTACATTTATTAAATTAGAGACGCAATAGCTCTGCTCCTTGTAGATCCATCTCTATTTATAAAGTGGTGTATTAAGCTGTCTCCTAATGAAGGTAAATATAGGTGCTCACCTTAAGAAAGAATGTATTTTTTACACCCTGAATTCGTAAGTTTAGTGGGAGAAGCAATGATGATACTATTCTTGACGCCAGTGCCGCTCTAAAGGTCATAGTCGACAAAGCAAACTAGAAATATTTATAAGTTTATAGTAACACTGCCAGAGACAATAAGTCTGGAACATGAATAATGGTATCAGTTTGGCAGGCAGGCAGACAGACAGACATACAGACAGACAGACAGACAGACAGACAGACAGACAGACATATAGACAGACAAACACACAGACACACAGATAGATAGATAGATAGATAGATAGATAGATAGATAGATAGATAGATAGATAGATAGATAGATAGACAGATAGATAGATAGATAGATAGATAGATAGATAGATAGACAGACAGACAGACAGACAGACAGACAGATAGATAGATAGATAGATAGATAGATAGATAGATAGATAGATAGATAGATAGATAGATAGATAGATAGATAGATAGATAGATAGATAGATAGATAGATAGATAGATAGATAGATAGATAGATAGATAGATAGATAGATAGATAGATAGATAGATAGATAGATAGATAGATAGATAGATAGATAGATAGGTGGGAGGTTGAATTGATAATGGAGATTGGAATTGGAGACAATGATCAAAAAGTCAAAAGTTAAGAGTACTGAAAGAAAGCGAAACAAAGTAAAGAAGACAACAAGTGAAAGAAAGACACAGTAGGGGAGAAAACCACACAGGCAAAACCACAAGAGAAATAAAAAATGTTTACGACAACTGAAGGTTATGATAAACGTAGGGAAACAACTCTGCTAAAAATTATTGGCATTTTCTTTGATGCACAACTCTTGTGTGCAGTCGCTGGAAGTCATCACAACTAGGCATTCAGTAGGATGGATCAGAGGAGGGGAATCTATTGACTTGCAATCACAGATCTCGCTGATCTATCCCGCTTTCCGTCCTAAGGTCAAACTAATATCCCCGCCCTTTTTCCTGGCCAGATTGCTTCCATCCAGGGCTGTCAACACGTGTGTCTCACCTGGTGCACTGATGTGCAGCCTGTGAGGAATACCAGCGTGTCTGTTTTGGAACATCTTGCAACATTCCAGCGTCGTCTCTGAGATAAAAAGCAAAATCAGAAAAACATAGAATCAACACGGAGGTCAGACATCATATTAAGTAATCATGATTGTCTTATTTCCCAGAGGGGGATCAGTCATATTTTCCCACGCTTTTTGCAATCCTTCCATAATTATATTTGAAATTTTGAGATATAAATGGATTATTGTACGTTTTTGCAATATTAGTCGAACATGTAAAGTGATCCGCAAATTGAGGCAGGCCAGATTTTGTAAAGTGATCCGCAAATTGAGGCAGGCCAGATTTTGTAAAGTGATCCGCAAATTGAGGCAGGCCAGATTTCGGCCGCTAAATTTGACATCAGACATGCAGGTTTAGCTTTGTTATATTGGGTTATTGGTTGTGCTAAAAATATAAGATTGCCTAATATGTTATTACCGAGGGCGACAGATATAGTGAAACGGTGCTAAACTAATCAAATGCGGTGAAAGTGTTACGACATGAACAAAATGAGAGATTTAATTAATATGAGACCCTCATTGAAAAAAACCCAAAATCCTACGGATTTCACCTGTTACTGGGTAATGAGAAACTTTTGATTATTGTGCAACCATCAGACTTCGGAAATATAAAATAATATTATAATGTGGCCAAAGAGAAGAAGATATTGTAAACTAAAGAAATGTGAATGTCTTGCAGCCATACATCTGTCAAAATATCGGATCCATACATTTCATTTGTTTGAAATTAAGTTCTTCTTCTTTAAAGATTATTTTGTAAAGACTGCCATAGTTCAGAAGATGCCAGTTTGACTATTTGGACGTCTTTACAATCATTCTGGTTTGCTGACTCTTGCAGAGAAAATCGTCACCGACATTTTTATCCC
This sequence comes from Onchidella celtica, assembly GCA_963931925.1. Lineage (NCBI taxonomy): Eukaryota > Metazoa > Mollusca > Gastropoda > Systellommatophora > Onchidiidae > Onchidella > Onchidella celtica. The sequence continues at coordinate 19,764,406 of OZ007568.1, forward strand.
GAGAACACACCCATTTACCTTGCAATCATTACTCACCTTTTCCCATGCTGACGCCGAAGAATGTAGACCTTGATTCGGCGTTGGGTAAGCTATTATCTGTGTTTTCGATCTAAAGAAACAAAAAACGACTTCAATTTCTGCGTTTATTAATAAAATAAAGAATGGAGAAATACTCTCTTCGGAAGACGACGTAATTTTGTAGACCTGAATGCATGTGTTCTCATTTAGCCTGGCAGGAACTCGGCATGCACTTTAAACCGTATGAAATACAGCAGGTTCCTAATTCGTATACATACACCTGACCCTAATGTAAACTTCATCAAATATTTTAAATCGGCGTTCACATTCAGCCACGAAGGAGAAGCGTTTGGAAGGAGAACAACAGTGTTTTGATTAATGGCGGTTCGTAAAGCTGTACATAGTTTTCAAACTAATGCGACTACTCTCTCTGGATCCGTTAATTTCTTCCGCGGTTGTGGGGGCATTGCACTGGTAACTGGTGAGCGTTGTACCAAATGTCTCCACCTCTGGCTTCATGGGCAAGGGCCTGGGTTGTGGCAAAGTTTTCCCCTGACTGCGTCTACTATTTCCCGACAGTTACAAAATGCACTTTGCACCTATTTCGGTTCGGTAGGCATGAAATCTGATTGTTCGAGAGATTATGTCGTCTGGTACCTGTTTTGTCTTTGATTGTTCCTCCCCACGTGTCACGAAATATCTCTCACATATCATACTGGCATTATAAGGTGAAATGTTACGCATAATTTTGAGGTTCGTACTTTTCATAAAAAAGACAGAGTATGTGCATAAAGATCCATTTAGTCGGTATTGTGAAACTATGGGACGTATTTGTGTAAACTCATTAGTACTCCTAAGACTCCCGAGTGCTTGTATCCTATTGAACTAAAACTGATCAATAATGGACACTGAACGTTAAACATTTTTACCATGTTCGTAGATAATGGGGAGTAAAAAAAACAAAAAATGGAGAAGAAAAAAAGAAACGGATAAACTTTAATGTCATTTTGAGGACTGAATGTGAAATGCATTTTCTGGTGTTGTGAGACTCCACGACCTATTTTTAAATCCACTTAAACATTAAGCCATTTTTTTATCATCAGGACTTTGATCACAACTTAAACTCTATGCCAGGGGTTCCCAACCGGGGGTGGGAGACGATATTTCAGGTGGGGCGAAAACTTGGATTTGGACATTTTAAAATTACAGTGTACATGTCATCTTCAAACCAGATATTTTTGTAGGGGGTGGACGAACTAGGGCTGCGGACTATAGAAAAGGTTGGGAACCGCTGTTCGATGCCAACTGCAATTCTATTAAGTCTTTATTGATCTCAGTGTCGCAGGATATAATTTTCAGTTAGGCTGTATCCAGTTCTAGACTGATCAATTCATGGTTTTTCAGCCGTTTTAGTACCAACGCAAAAAAAAAAAGAAAATGCAAAAAAAAAAAAAATCAACGAAAAGAAAAATGTGGACTAGGAATTTTACAACAGGTTATTATTACTATCTCCTTTGTAGGAGAGGGAACGGGTTCTTTATAGGAAGAGATTAGTTTTCTATTTTCCCTCAGTATCTTTTGACATCTAAATGCAGTTTGTAAACAGCGCCAGACTCAATATAATCATCATTATCGCCGTTTTCGTGCTCATGCGCCGTAAAACCCTAAATATAGCCAAAGTATTCTTTGCTAGTTGCTAAGTCATCGGTGATAGTTCCATACTTTATTTTAGAGAAACATTGCCGTAAGTATACAAGGGAGCAACATGAATTTCGGTATAATTTTATTACACCTAAAATGTCATGTCATGTAAGATACTAAGACGTCACATCACAGAAAGCGATGACTGACCAGCCTATACGTATTTTATGTTCTGTGTGAGACGTTGTTCCTGCACAGAGACAGATGCCATCAAACAACCTGCCAGATGTCATTATTGCTTTCATTCCATTTTTACTTCTACACCTCCTTCCCTTTTGTTTTTTGAAGTCATTCTTTCAAAAGCAATGGTCTCAAGATGGCTTGATGTGTCCTGTTATAAAAAATTTTGTTACATTTGAACCATTGCGAAATCAGGAACCCCATCTAGGCAATTATTTGCCTGCTTATGTTTTCATTCCTTAGCATGGATTACTGATCATGCTGAAATCTTTACATTCTTACCAAACCATGTGCCAAGTAATTTAATGAGATAGCATCCCGTATATGCCGTAATTAATTTCAGTAAAAAAGGTCAAATATTAATTTACATTTATGGGCTTCATGTCTTTTTGGTTTTCTGAAACCTGGGAATAATCCAGGCACCGAGCAATGCAAGCAGTCAGTCATGCCTGGCCCCATATATTTGACTGACGCAGTGTCCAGTCATTGGAAATAAACATTTTACCGTCTCTTCAAGCTCATATGATGTCTCATCTCACTTTTCCGTCTGAGATTGGGCCATTCGGCCTTAATATCACATCTAGTATACCTGATAATGAATTAGTATTTACATACAAATTGCTGAACTAACGAAACATTTGCACGGTCTGAGAAATACGGCTCCTCACAGCTTATATACCATCGTAAACGCCAGCTGGCTGCTCCAATTGTTCATGCCTTGATGTGGAGGAGTGGCTTGCGTGTCCCAGTGATCCCAGGAGCTAAGCCAGCGGAGGCCTCGTGCCCCTGATAGCTTTAAGCAAGCTGGACAGGTCATGGGGGAAGGACCAGACAAGATTGAACAGACCGGCCCTCCAGGTTCGGGGGTTGGGCGTAGGGCTAACAACCCTACCCTGAAATCCTTGTTGGGGTGACCTTACTTGGAGAAACAAAAATCGTTACGGAAACAGCAACATGGAAAAACCAACGTTCTGGATGTGATGGACCTTCTGAGTACCTCGCGACTCGTATGAATGCAAGTAGTGAAAGCCGAAAGGAAACTGCTAGCAGGATGAAGGAGGAACTGAACACCGCCAAAACCAAGACCAGGATTGGATACTGGAATGTTAGAACAATGTATGAATCGGGTAAGTTAGCACAAGTAACATCAGAGATGAGGCGCTACAACCTACACATTCTGGGTGTAAGTGAGAGCAGATGGACTGGATCTGGAAGGATCAAAACATCCACTGGAGAAACCGTTCTCTACTCTGGAAGAGAGGATGACCAACATCATGAAGGAGTAGCCATCATCCTAAAGAAAGGACTGGACAAATGCTTGTTGGAGTGGAAACCAGTCAATAGCAGACTGATGAGGATGAGGATGAAAGGACGACATACAAACATCACTGTCATCCAATGTTATGCACCAACCAACGAAAACGACAACACAGACAAAGACGACTTTTATGAACAACTCCAGGGGGAAATGGACATGACGTCACGGCATGATCTCATCATTGTCATGGGAGACCTCAATGCTAAGGTAGGTAAAGATGATATAAATTATGAAAGAGTAATGGGAAAACATGGAACTGGAACAAGGAATGACAATGGAGAAAGGCTTGTGGATTTTTGTGCCTTGAACAACTTAGTCATCGGAGGGACCCTTTTCACGCACAGAGAAATTCACAAACTCACATGGAATTCTCCAAATGGAAGAGACAAGAACCAAATAGACCATTTGATGATCAACGGTATGTGGAGACGATCCCTTCTAGATGTGAAAGTGAAAAGAGGAGCTGACGTAGCCAGCGACCACCATCTAGTGGCAGCACTTATCAAAATTAAACTGAACAAGACCGGAATCAAGACATCAAAGCAAAGACACCTTAATATTCAGAAACTGAGAGATGCAAGTGTTAGAAATGCCTTCAACATACAAGTCAAGAACCGATTCCAGGCTCTACGAGAGTCTGATAAGAACAACCCTAAAGAAAGAGGAATCGATTCAGAGTGGAAAAGAGTAACTACAGTGTACACAGAGAGCAGTGTAGCCTGCCTTGGATTTAATGAGAAAGGGAAAAGCAAGGAGTGGATCCAACAAAGAACATGGGATGCGATCGAGGAGAGGAAAGTCATGAAAAAGAAACTCCTACAAGTGAAATCGGAAAGGCTGAAAGAGAGGTACCAGAATAGCTACACAGAGTTAAATAAGAAAGTGAAGAGACTAGTAAAGAAAGATAAACGAGAAGCCATGGAACAGCTAGCGGCAGATGCGGAGGAGGCAGCAGCAAGAGGAGAACAGGGTAAGCTCCACAAGATCACTAAGCGCATTTGTGGCAAGTACGGTGGAAGACCAAGTGTTCCAATCAAAGACAAGAATGGGAAACTACTGACTACAAAACGAGAACAGGATACACGCTGGACAGAGCACTTTCAGGAATTACTAAACCGGCCACCACCTGAAGATAGAATAATAATACAAGATGCTGCTGAAGACCTTGACATCAACATAGATCCACCAAAGAAAGAAGAGATAGTGGCAGCAATAAAGAGCCTAAAAAACGGCAAAGCTCCAGGAAAAGACAACTTGACTGCAGAACTGTTCAAAGCAGATCCGGATCAGTCAGCCACCATCCTTCAGCCACTGTTCACAGCTATCTGGGAAGCAGAAGCAGTACCAAAGAGCTGGAATGAAGGCAGAATAGTGAAAATACCCAAGAAAGGAGCACTCAGCGACTGCAACAACTGGCGTGGTATCACTCTCCTTTCTATACCCAGCAAAATCCTTGCCAAGATCATTGTGAAACGTATGTCAGATGCTGTGGACAAGACACTGAGAAAGGAACAGGCCGGATTCCGAAAGGGGAAAGGATGCATTGACCAGATCTTCACACTCCGAAACATCATAGAACAGTGTTCAGAATGGCAAAGGCAGCTCTATGTGAACTTCGTTGACTTCGAAAAGGCCTTCGACAGCATCCACAGAGAGAGTATATGGTGCATTCTTCGGCACTATGGGATTCCCAGCAAGCTTGTTGAACTCATCAAAAGCTTTTACAAGAACTTCAGTTGCAGTGTCGGAAACAGTGATGCATCCTTTGAAGTGAAAACTGGTGTGCGGCAAGGATGTGTGATGTCAACAATTTTGTTTAACCTCGTAATCGACTGGATTATGCGGAAAACTACAGAGGATGCACCAAGAGGCATCAGATGGACACTCTTCGACAACCTAGAGGATTTGGACTTTGCAGATGACCTTGCGCTATTGTCACATAGTCACCAACACATGCAAGATAAGACGCAGAGACTACATAATTTTGGATGCAAAGTAGGCCTTCGGATTAGCCAGAAGAAGACAGAGATTATGACCCTAAATGTAGACACTCCAGCACCAGTGCAAGTAGATGACAAGAACCTCTCCATGACGGACAAATTTAAATACCTTAGTAGCATTATCAGACCAGAGGGTGGCACAAAGGAGGACATCCAAAGTAGGCTGGGAAATGCAAGGGCTGTCTTTCAAAGTATGAGCAACATCTGGAAATCGACACAATACGGCATCAACACCAAGATTAGACTGTACCAAAGCTGTGTCCTATCCACACTCCTGTATGGATCAGAGTGTTGGCGAATGACAGAAGGTGACCTCGCCAAGTTGTCTTCCTTCCACACCACATGTCTTCGTAGGATTCTCCGCATCTTTTGGCCAAACAAGATTTCTAATCAGGAACTACTAAGGCGATGCAAGCAAGAAGAAATAGCCAACATCATCACGAAGAGACGATGGAGATGGCTTGGACACGTGCTGCGAAAGGAAGCAAATTCTATAACCAAAACGGCACTTCTGTGGACACCGGAGGGGCGGCGCAAGCGAGGCAGACCCAAGGCAACCTGGCGGAGAACAATCGAGGCAGAGATGAAATCCTTCAATCACTCATGGGGAACTCTCGCAAAGATGGCCCAGGACAGACAGGGCTGGAGATCCTTTGTTGCTGCCCTAAGCACCAGTGGGTGCAACAGGAAATAGTAGTAAACGTCAGCTGGGGTAGATCGGCAAGGTTTCTTTGCACCTTATCCTTTCTGAAAGAGGGTGAAATCTACAAGTACATTTTTTTGACACATTTACAACAACAACAACAAAAAAATCCTTCTAGATCTTTATCAAACACATTTTGAGAACTTCACTGAATATAACAGTCTTGTACAGAAAGTTTTAATTTTATTTTGTAAAATGTCAATTGATTAATCTCGGAGTATCTGACCTAAATAGAGTACCAAAATAAAAAAACACACACAACTTGGAAGGCATGAGGTGGTTGTTATCGTGCGGAGGCGCCCTTAAACTCAAACTCATACCCCCAAAACTCAGCAAGTCCCCGAAATAGTTCAAATCAACCAGACACAGATAAGTACAAAATAGCAGAAAAACAATAGAAGACTAAACAAACACATAATGGTGTGACTTAGCCGTGACAGTGTTGCAGTGTTCCTAGACTCTGATTAGGCTCTATCCTCATTCTGATTGATGTTTGAATTCGATCGTGATTCATTTCAGCATTCCTTTCATATTAGCGTAATCTCAGTACAGACTGTACAGCATCAGATTCTGTTTAATGGTGGATCAACAGACAAAATTGAGTGTATTTTCACATGCTTGAAGGCATCTCATTTGTCTTCATACATTAATTACAATACAGCAAAATGTAAAATCGGTACCATCATTTCTTTTTAGAAACATGAGATGTGAATAAAACTTTTTGCTGTAAGCGACGTGCAGTCGCCGTTTTAGTCTTGACATACTGCGGTTGTGGCTTGATTTAAGATAAGATAAGATAAGATAAGATAAGAATCACTTTATTATCCCATATGGGAAATTTGTTTTCACAGAGTGTTTAACAGCACACATGTGGTACATACATCTCACGTATCATTATAAATAAACAAACTCAATAAGTCAATAACAGACACACATGGCGTGACATGGAAAGAACCTTAATGAAATGTGGCACACATCTATCTATAAGATGACTTGCTGAGGCGAATTGCTGAAGGCAAGAATGATCTTCTGTATCTTTCCCTGTTTGCTTTCATGTGTATTATTCTGTTGCTCTTGGATGATCTAGAAACCTGATGAAACAGGGGATGGTGGCTGTCATTTAAGATGGACATGAATTTCTTCACACAAGCATTTGAGTATAGATGATTAAAACTGAAAAATGCCGTGTCTGTCATGTTGCATACTTTCTTGATGATTGTGTTGTTAAGTTTATGCTTGTCACTTTCTCTTGCATTGCCTCCCCATGCTGTAATACAATAAGTTATTATACTTTCGATGGCAGCTTTGTAGAACAGGGAAAGCAGTGTTTTATCAACATTAAAAGATCTTAATTTTCGTAAAAAGTACATTCTCTGGCTGGCTCTTGAATGGACATTTGAAATATGTGTATGCCAGTCTAGATTGTGGTGGATATATATACCCAAATATTTGTAACATTCAACTCGCTCAACCTCTTCATTATCAATGCTTAATGGTGGTAAAGGTGCCGTATTTGTCCTAAAATCAATTACAATCTCTTTTGTTTTCTTCACATTCAAAACAAGAAAATGATCATGGCACCACTGTACAAATCTGGCTATTTCTGTAATATAGGCATCTTCATCGACTGAGTTCTTGATAAGACCTTGGATGGTAGTGTCATCTGCAAATTTGATTATATGAACTAGCAGTGGATTTGCTTACGCTGAAGAATCAAGGTATAAATATTTTAAGTATAATCGAATGCTACTGTCTTTTTTTGTTGTTGTTGTTGTTGTTGTTTATGTTTTAGAGAATTGCTAAAATTTTGGAATGACATTATCTGACTAGAAAGCATCCGAAAGCTTGATAAAAGACAAGATTTTTTTGCTAGTTGTGTTCCGCCTCGCGCACTCAGTTCTCGTTTTAGTCGGTGGAGCAGCAAGACAGGGTGAGAGCTGTGTATGCCCTATCTGTAACCAATCTGAATAATTACCCCGCTTGTACTCTCTCAGTGTCCACATTTATCCCCGGGTTTGTCCTGATCAAGCACGAAATATCATCCTTAACTATACCAGAAGGTGAGAGACTAGAATCATTTCCACCTCTTATTATTTTTGTATCTCTACGCTCCCCCTATCGCTATTTGCACTGTCTGAACTATTTTATAACGTGTCTGAGAAGACAAAGAAAGAAACCCAATTTTGCCATAAACAACAAAACCTGTCAATGTTTATCTGCAGTAACTGAGTACTATCTTGGGAGGGGGTTCCTCTTATCATACCCACGGGCTAATTATAGGAAATAAAGTCAAAATTGGGCAAAAAGAAAAAATTGTATGTAGCGAAACCCTGCGTGAGAAATAAAACCCAAACGATACAAAGCAAGCTAAAGAGAAGACAGAAAATACACAAAATTTTCGGCTTTCGCCTTTGTCGAGAGAAAAACATCGAACAATAAAAGATTTCAACAGGAAATGTATTTTCTGTCTTCTCTTTAGCTTGCTTTGTATCGTTTGGGTTTTATTTCTCACGCGGGGCTTCGCTACATACAATTTTTTCTTTTTGCCCAATGTTTGACTTTGCTTATAGCCCTGCTGCGACCCCACAGTTTTTCTGTGGTTTTTATGATATTTCGTCAATTATAAGAAATAAAGATTCTTAGGTTCTTTTTACACGATGATGCACTCATGATTTCTCGTCCAATATAGGAATTGATGAGCCTAGGCGGGCACAGCTGATTTTGATTGGCCGAACAGTTGGGTGGTGACATCACGACATTTAGTTTCAATACTACAGAGCGCATCAACCCACACGTTGGATCTGCGTCATCAACCATAGACACCAGTGCCAGTACAACTAATCAAAGCGCTGAAATATCTTGGTAGTACTCAATGCAAGAGAAAGGCATGGGGAGTACAAAACTGGTAGGGAGCAGAAAAGGCAATTAGAGGGCAAGACAGAAATAACGGAAGAATTCTATTTCAAATTGTCAATTCAAGATTTAAATTCCATAAGCCTTTAGGAGCTACATAACAAGATAAATTCATGTTTTTTTTTACAGTGCTTACAATGGTTACAGGTGGTATGAAAATTGATGCTTTTGCTGAAAAGATGAAGACCCACTTTTTTTAACAGCCATTCCTCAAAGGCAGAACTTTACAGTACCTGCATGAACTTTGTCATTTCCATTATGACAGTGGATACCAAGAACAGTGTCTCTGCTCTGTTGTTGTTCTTTTCACGTGCTTTAACCAAAGAATTGAAAGGGCAACTCAAGGAAGATGACAAACTGAAGGAAACAGAGAGAGAATTCAAATATTTGGCTAAGAACAACGAGAGAAAAGATTATGCGAACTCTGTCTACACTGTGTTGGACGGGTACGAGCGATGTAAAATGCAGGGAATTTCGTACCCACACGTGACTAGTGTTATACATTACGCAGTGATACTAACCGCACCCAAACAGACGGCATTCAGGTCGACTGGAATTCTCGTCAGACTCTCTGTCACTGGGCCATGACCTTTCAACTAAGGTGAGCGAGAATCTTAATTTGTCGCAGAGAAAAGCAGGTAATACGAGAAAGATGCAAGGAAAGAAGGAACAGAATTCATTCGATCTATGACTTGGTTCAATTTGTATGTTCACGTCATTATTAACGTGCTCAGAATAACTCAAGCGGGCAATTTTAGGCGTCCGGAAGAGCTACAAAAGTGGTGCACCTTACGTGGACAAATTTCATTTGGTGCAAATTCTCAAAACATCTTCTTCGTGTTATAGAAAACAGAAATGCAGACACACACGCATTCTTACTTTTCCGTATTGCCTTTTCTTTCTTAATATTTTACTCGTGTAGGTTCTTAACTTATTTATTTGCATTGCACACACACACGTTGAGTCCGGATGCGTGCACACAAAGGCACGCCCATAATAGTATGGTAGATGCTAGTACCCGTACTCCACTTCATCAGACGGACTCTCCTCACCTTGGATCCCCTCAGTACAGAAAGAGAAGGATGTGAAAATAGGCTTTGGACTGCAAGGCTGGAGGGGGAGGAAATCTCTGGAGTCCGTAATGATTATTTACGGTGTGACTAGCTTACCATTACAGGTGCATGCACAGGGGAATGCAGAGGTGTCGGAACGAATTAATTAGGGCCGTCCATGAGATGCTCACACCGTCTTGTCCTCAGTAAACATGCCGGTCAGCAGATGTGCCCTCTTCACGTTTAATGACATCAATCCTTATTAATAGAATCAAAACTTACCAAGCTTATAATTAACGAGCTGCGTGCATTCCATTTAGCATCATTTTAAGAGGATGGGAGGATTAACGTTCATAATATACCAAACGATCCATGTGCAAAATTTTCCTTTGCCATAATTACTCTAAGACACCGTCCTGGTATGTTACATCTGCAAGTTCTCTGGCACACAAATCTACAATTTCGTATTCTGACGCACATTAGGACGAAAACGCACATTTGTTTTTCTTATTCCAATGAACTCCATCCATTTCATATTGTAAAGACAGACTAAATCATGGAGCGTCCATGACCACATTAAAATACACGGGTAATGTACAAGCATACATGAACTCTATGCATACATTGCCACGCATGCATGCACACATAATTCATATAAAACTATTTTGCGTAACACACCTACAGAGGGTATTCACATTTAAATATTTGTTCACATATTCATACACAAACATCTTAACGCCTTTACAAGTTTTGAACAGCCCCCAGAATTAGCCCATACATCTACTGACCTAAATGATTTACAGGACCCCATCTTTATTTACCTGTCTTTTTCGCTTGTATACTCTGATCAATGAAACTAATATTATAATAATTATGTAATGTTTACGTTAGGTTTTCAAATATTTTGTCGTTTCATCCTTAACGTCGTTTTCTCATGTTCTGTCTCAGCAGCTCAGATGCCAAAACACAATTTTCCAGTTACATTTTTGTTATTTACAGAATCCATCATAATAATACTATTATACTAATTACGTTTTCTCTATCAACTCTGCTCGGCTGACGAAAAGAAAAATTATCAGCGAATTTCTTTATTTAATGATTCTAAATGATGGAATCCGTCATAGACATGATCCCAGCACTTTGTATTCTACTCACGGAATGAGACAATCAATGTGCTGCTATATGCGAGGGTTTTTATTTATTTGTTTGTTTTTATAAATGCCATGGAAATGAGAGAAACCATAATTGTAATGAAATCATTTCGCTGTATATGAAGGGCTTAGTTTTATATCTTGTCCAAGCCATATAATTGGTAAAATTGAAATATTTACCTGGACGTGTACTTCTTGCATAAGTGACTGAAATCAAAAGCTCTTCCAAGGTGTCTCGTCTAATAATATTGTTAGCCCAGGGTTAATCTGCTTTGACAAAGCACAGTACACCATAGCTGATCTCTTTCTACATTGTTTGTTTTGGAGTCCAAGTAAACATGCAAGGTATTGCACTAACGTCTCCATAATTGTTGGCTTTTTAAAAAAGAGCATTTTGCCCTCTTTTATGTTTTCTGCTATAAGTCATAAAACATGATTATTACAATGGCTGGTGACTGGTCTTGGAAAAATCACTTCTAACTCGTTCAGAATAAGACTAGCATATCGGTAACCAGGGACTTGACATTTATTCTCTTCACTTTTTACCTTAAATATCAAGATTTCTTTAACCCGTTCTATATGCAGCTTTTGAAGTCGTGACAAGAGCTGGTAAATTCGTCTGTCTACTGACATCTCCATTGATTATGTGCTTTTAAGCGACTGGAACAAAAATCGGTATAACTGAAATTTTTGGGCATTTGATCATATTCACAGGGATTCCGCGTCCCCATTTCCACATTTTTCCACTTTTACTGAAAACGAAAAACGAAAAACATAGAGAGCAGGACGAGGAATAATTGGTTAGCGTCTTAATGACAAACAGTTGGTAAGTAATGGTGTTTCACACAAAGTACTTAACAGACAGGGCTATGTATTGTCGACCAGAAACTACACAGGAATTTGAATAAAGAGAAACGAGGAGATGCTTAGTGTTCAACCATTTTGTGTACGCCCACCCGTGAACGCAATTAAGTCAAAAAAAGTTCCCGACGGTACTAATATTGCCCTTCGTCCATATTTTTTTACGTTCAGACGAGTTCATTTTCAGCCAAGGGAAAATAAACAAAGTTTGGAAAGCGAGACCAAGAATTCGTTGATGGTCAGTGCGAATCTGAGGGGTATATTTAGAGTACGCAGTGATTGATGACGTCAAAAAAGAAGACTGTGTATATATAAGAGAGTTCTGGCAGGAGGTAAACTTTATCATCCCCTAGACATTTCCGTTGATGGACGGGTAGAAATGGATCACTAACGAGGGAAAAGTAATGGGCTAAAGAAAGAATCAGAGAATGGGGTATTTTGGTAAGGCAGCACCGAGACTGAGGAATCTGGTGAATTTGGGGTTGCTTATCTGGGAAGCTTAGCAGTCAATGCGGATGAACTGCTCTGCGCAGAAACTATGCAGAATTTAATGAAAGCACGCCTTTCACAAGGAAACGAAAGCTGTCTTTGCAGAGACGATTATTTTGGTACTTCTTTATAAGTACGTGGACAAAAAGAACCAAGTTACAAAGATGTTCTTTCATTCACGTAGATTCATGTTGCCTCTTACTAGTTTTCAATTACAAAAAAAAAAAGTTGAAATCAAAACTAAACATTTTCTTCACTTAAAAATGACCGAGAATGAAATCAACTGTGTATAGCAATTTCCTTTCTTTCTCCTCTTTCCTATCTCTGAGACTAATGTATGTGTGTGTGTGTGTGTGCGTGCGTGTGTGTGAGAGACTAAAGACTTGTGTTTGCTGTTGTGTGACTAATAACTTAATAACTCATGTGTATGTGTGTGCGTGCGCGCATAAGTGTGTGTGCGCGCGCGCACATGTAAGCTCCTGGGGGTAAACACAAAGATGCGGAATGGTATAATGGAACTATAAACTAATGGAGATACTGTAAACTGATAAAAACGTCCTTATCGACGTGGCTGTCCAGAGTCAACAATTTCAGACTCACTTTTCTTTACGTAACAATGTTGGTTAAATCAACAGCTCTCTTTCAATTATTGGTTATGAAACTTGCATGGCAGACATTAATTATGGGGCTTCTTGTGAGAGACTGCCTTGTACTTAGCAGTTTACATATTTAATAAAATTAATACTATGTCAGGCCAGAGTTTTCTGCTATTGTATGACAGTACACAATACAGCCTGCTACTGTCACCCCCACTGTCTTGTGGGTCATCTCGGGAGAGAGGAAGACTAGGGGAAGGTAACCCTGAATACAAATACCACACTGCCTTGTGTGTTGCTATGATAGCAAAGGCTATGGGAGTAAACCCAGACAGAAAATCAGGAGTGGAGACCCGAAGGTGGTTGTCAGGGAGAACTGCATCAAACTGGCTTCCAGCATCTCCTGCAGCCGGACTAGTTCCAAATGTATTGACCTGGTCTCTCCCTTGGGTTTAACTAGAATGGCAGAGAGAGGGGTGGTGCCTCTGGGCAAAGCACCATCTCTTAAAAATAGCCCAGGCAAGGCAGCAAAACGAGGAGGCGTTTGCTCGGGCTTGGCAAGCGTCTGTCTCTCCTCTATAAGCCCACCCATTTCCGATTTGGAGAGGACACTCCAGCCATCCGTTACGGATGGGCACAACACGGGAGGTGGCAGTTACCGGTGATAAGCTCAATCCATTTGGCGTACGGATGAGCGCCAGGGGTCCCCTCTGTCGGTGGGAGCGGCTTTTCAGCTGCATTGATCAACTACCGCCCGCCGTAACCTGGGCAGCCCCCAGGCAGTTGGGTGTTGTTCCGCCACGTCAGCCTGCTTCATAAGGTGGTTGGAGCTAGACCAAAAGTCAAAAAGCTGACGTAAAGTGTGCACCTGGCAAAAACACAAAAATACTAAAACTTGGTACCTGGAACGTCAGAACAATGCGCCCAGGCTTGCAACAGCAAGATCTCACTAATATTGACTCCATCAGGAAATCCCAAATTATTGATCGAGAACTTCAGCTACTAAACATCGACATCGCTGCCCTTCAAGAAACTCGACTTCCCGACTCCGGGTCAGTCAAAGAAGAAAACTACACCTTCTTCTGGCAGGGCCTTAGCAGCGAACAGCCGAGAATCCACGGCGTGGGCTTCGCCGTAAAAAACTCCCTTATCAATTCGATCGCAACTCCAATTGGAGTGTCAGAACGCATCATGACACTCAGACTGAACACCCGGTCTGGTTTTACCAACATTATCTGTGTCTATGCCCCAACACTTACCTCCTCTGACGAAACCAAAGACATTTTCTACGAGGCATTGCAGAGGACTCTCCACAACATCCCTCTCACCGAAGGCCTGCTAATTCTGGGTGACTTTAACGCTCGAGTGGGAGCAGATCACTCCGCATGGCCAAAGTGCATTGGGCACTTCGGCATTGGCAACATCAACGAAAACGGGCAGCGCCTTCTGGAGCTATGCTCCGTAAACTCATTATGTGTTACAAACACGTACTTTGACCTTAAGAGATGCCAAAGAACATCATGGCGCCATCCCAGGTCTGGCCATTGGCATCAATTAGATCTTATTCTCTCAAGGAGGAAGAGTTTGGGCTGTATAAAAATAACTCGTTCCCTCCACAGTGCTGACTGTGACACCGACCATGCACTGGTAGTCAGCAAAATCAAAATTTCGGCCAAGAAAATATACAGATCAAAAGCCCCTTCAATCCCTAAGATCAATGTAACAGCAATCAGAGATGAATCAAATAGAAAGTCATTTGAAAAGTTATTTGCTGAAAGCATGGATAATGTCACCCAATGTGACTCGGTAGATGAAACATGGAACACTCTCAGTTCAAAAATTCATGACTGTGCCATCAAGTCTTTTGGACAGCATAAAGTTTCAAACAACGACTGGGTAGCCCAGAACAGCAAAATTCTCCTACCTCTCATTGAGCAAAAGAAATCTGCTTTCAATGAGTATAACAAAAATTGCAATCAGAGTACAAAAACTTGTTTGAAAAATGCAAAAGCTAAACTTCAGCTGGAGGTAAGACGTTGCGCCAACAAATACTGGACAGACTTGTGTAACAGCATACAAGAGGCAAATGAAAAGGGAGATATGAAAACCGCCTTTAGTCAGATGAAAGTAGCTCTTGGGCCAATCATCACCAAAAGCGCCCCACTTAAGTCTGTAAATGGTGAACCCATCACAGATAAAAATGAACAACTGAATAGGTGGGTAGAGCATTACTCTCTGTTGTATTCAACTGAGAAAAATATTCCACCAGATTTTGAGGAACACCTCCAAAAACTGCCAATAATGGGCGAACTTGACGCTGAACCTTCCTTAGTCGAGCTTTCCAATGCAATCGACCACCTGTCTGCTGGAAAAGCCACAGGAAGTGACAACATTCCTGCAGAGGTATTAAAAGACCTAAAAGGCCCATTATTACCACACCTGTATAATCTGTTACTGCAGTGTTGGAAAGAAGGCGTGATACCACACGATATGAGAGACGCCAAAATTGTCACACTTTACAAGAACAAAGGAGACAAAGGCGACTGCAACAACTATCGAGGCATATCCCTCCTCAGCATTACTGGAAAGGCTTTTGCTCGCGTCATCCTCTGCCGCCTTCAACAACTGGCGGAAAAAGTCTTACCAGAAACACAATGTGGCTTTCGAAGCAAACGATCAACTATTGACATGATATTTGCACTTCGGCAAATCCAAGAAAAATGTAAAGAACAAAACAGGCCGCTTATAACATGCTTTGTGGACCTAACAAAGGCTTTCGACACCGTAAGCCGATCTGGCCTGTATGCAGTCCTTAAATCCATAGGCTGTCCACCAACATTGCTAAAACTTATTGCATCCTTCCACACTGACATGAGGGCATGTGTCAACTTTGAGGGCTGCACATCCAATTCATTTGCTGTAAACAGCAGTGTGAAGCAGGGATGTGTTCTTGCTCCTACCTTATTTGGTATATATTTTGCAGCCCTACTCAAGAATGCCTTTGGTCAATGTTCAGGTGGAGTACTTATTAACACCAGAGTGGACGGCTCCATTTTTAATGTTGCCAGACTAAAAGCAAAATCTCGTACAGAGCATATTATGTTACAAGAGCTCCTCTTCGCAGATGATGCTGCAATCGTGGCCCACGATGAAACCACGCTCCAGGCTCTCATCAATAGCCTTGCCAAAGCCTGTGACAAATTCATGCTAAAGATCAGTGTCTCAAAAACTGTAGTTTTGACACAAGGCTTGAGAAACCCCAACCCAATCATGCTGAATGGCTCTCCTCTGGAGCAAGTGGGAAAATTCTGCTACCTAGGCTCAACCATCAGTGGTAGCACAGACATAACAACTGAAATAAATGCCAGAATAGGAAAGGCGGCCACAGCTTTTGGCAAACTCTCAAAAAGGGTGTGGAACAATAGCAAGCTGACCATCAAAACAAAGGTACTCGTGTACCAAACTTGCGTCCTAAGCACCCTGCTGTATGGCTCAGAGACATGGACCACCTACTCCAAACATGAAAGATCCCTCAACTCCTTCCACCTGCGCTGCCTACGCAAAATTCTCAAGATCAAGTGGCAAGACAGGATCTCAAATATCGAAGTTCTGAGCCGAGCCAACATTCCATCAACTCAGGCTCTCCTAGGCAAAAAAAGACTGCGGTGGCTTGGACATCTCCACCGTATGGAAAATGATCGCATCCCCAGACAAATTCTCTACGGGGAACTTGCTACTGGCAACCGACCCAGAGGTAGGCCACATCTGCGATTCAAAGACACTTGCAAGGTCACGATGAAAGCATTCAACATCGACCCCAATGAATTGGAGAACCTTGCAAATGATCGAAGCAGATGGAGACAAAAATTGCGCAGTGGCACGCTCGCAATAGACTTCAAGGCAAAAGAAACATACCTGACAAAACGACAGAGGCGGAATGAAAACACTCGCCAAAGTGAACCCAAAAGACTGACCTGCAATCACTGCCATCGCACTCTCGGGTCAAACATTGGTAGAATAAGCCACGAGAGAAGCTGTCAGTCAAAGTGAAAGTGAATATTTTAGCTGCTAAGACCGTCTGTAAAGACGCTAAAGGCCATATATAAAATTAATAATTTGGTTCTGAGATTTTGATATATAAATCTTTACCATGGTTTCAAGAACTTTAACACGCCAACGTCAGCATTCGTGATTGGAATCATTAATTTGTGGAACATTGTAAACTTTCAGTAAAACCTCTTGTTTCCAATGTTTGTCTGAAATATGACACTGAATACACATTATAATCATGTCATTAAAAAAAAAAAAGTGTGAAATGCATAAAAAGTGTTTTGATATTTTACATATTATATTACCAAAATCTGACAGTGTTAAAATTACAAGGCTGTCATGATTTTTTGTAAAAGTTACAGTAGAAATAGAGAAACATACACTCTAAGAAATAAGCCAAGCAAGGAAAAGAATTCATACTCCATGAACTGCACTGTGAGTGTTTGCTCGGCCTATCATATAACAGATGAAATTCACAGATAAAGGATTTCAATGTACAGATTGAGGCTTATGGCAGTCTCAAGTGGTGTCTACTGTACTTTCGAATCACTGAGTTTCCAGGAAGAGAGACATGGCTATAATGTTTTACCGGCTACCCCAAGCAAGGTGTCATATTTGGATATATCCATTATAAGGGTGGTCTAGTGGTATGATAATGCTCTACGGTATAATGAGTGAGAACGCGTCATTTCGAGTTAGTGTTGGACAAATAGACAAAATGTTAACAGTGTACCTCTAACACAATGCAACTTGAATTAAATTGACAATTATAGTGACTGTCCGTATCGATGGGGGAATTTCTGGCTGGGAATTGAGCGTTCTGCTAGTTTGTTGTTCTGGGCATTGACAATCATCGACTGTTTCGAATCTATATGTGACATAAACAGTGAAGATTTTCTGCTTAGTGCTCTGGACGAAAGCGATGTGATTGGTGAGCGCTTCTGGTTGGGTCTCCTCTGTGCTATCATTCTGTTACATTCTGTTTATCGTACTGTCTTTTCCCAGCACAATGTGACAGTTGAGTCGACGTGCTGTCACCAAACTCAAATACACACTCTATTGCTCATCCCTGGCCGATCGAGTTTTCACTCGTGACGGCGATGGCGAATATGGCAGTATTCTTTAGTTGTGTTACGGCCCCATAAAGGCAGTTAGAGACTGTCGGGGTATCTGGGAGGTAGCGGGATCTGAGGTGTTTTAGTCCTTGGCACTCCGCCAGGATGTGCTCGACTGTCTCCTGCGGGGACCCACAGTGCCGGCATACTGGCTCACGGAGTGGGTTGAAACGATTTAGATGTGCGTTCAACTGGACATGTCCCGCCCTCATACGCTGTATGACTGTCGCGTATTTTCGCTCTAGTGTCAATATCGGGTCTTTGATGTCTGGTTTGGTTTGGTTATGATACACCCTGTCGCGATGTGGGTTACATGGGGATATTTCGACTGACACTCTTTCGAGGTCCGCTCCCACAATCGACGAACACACAAAAATAAATACTTGCACTCTAAAAACTAAATAAATCAATTGCTTTCAATTTTAGCAGAACTGTAGGGCAGTTTAATTACAGGAATTAATGTAACAAATATAATTATAAATATAAATATCAATTCAAAGGCAACTGAATCTAACTAATGAAACTACCGCTTTCTATAAAGACTAACGTATTCAATCTAACTACTTGCAGGTCGTATGAGTTATATGGCAAATAGAATCCGCGCACGTGGCGACGGATATAACAGTTTAAATTCTATTAATTCAATGAGACATGTTATGATATGGACATTTCCTCTAGACACGCCATGGAGAATGCTTGTACAACCATGCGTTGTCTGGCGGTAGCTCTGAAACTGTCTTCAAAAGTAAGTAGAACGGTTCACTTTCATCATTACAAATTAGTATGGACTCTCACCATGCGGCCCTCACTGGGAGTGAGAGCGCTGGATGTAAACGCTGTGGGTTTATATCAAACCAAGTAGCTTAGGCTCTGGAGCTTTAAATCAGGCTCCTCACAATGGACTGCTCAACTGCGTCTCTATGTCTCTCATCTGGCTGAGGACTATCGCCGACCACCTCGTAAATGGATTTTCTACATGTGGCCCAGAACTAAGTTCTGTATGGCCTTAAATACTGGACTGCATCTGCAGCTTACCGTCTAATTCCTGGATTGTGATTGGTGCAACCACTTCTAGCTCAGCTGCCGAACTGAGTTATTTTAAGTAACAGCCCTACGCAACGACCTTGGGTCGACATCAAAGGTCGAATTACTTCAATACAATATAATGTAAATTTTATAGCAATAAATTCTTAACATGTTCAAAACCCCGAGCTTTTACTCTGGATCACGGTTTTTCTGTACGTCAACAGACGTCTCAATAACATTTAATTCCTACTCACCCCTTCCCTCTTTACTAACCCTAGTTCAAAACACGAGATACAACAAGTGCTCAGTCATGCACACCTACGCTGTCCGTCTATCCTTCCCCACATCTTCTGTCTATCTATTATAAAAAAAACTGTTCAAAACAACTTGTTTACGAGACCAAGTTATGCTGGCTCGCACAATAATTACGTTTGTAAAAATTACTCACTGCTCTCTCACAAAAATTTAGTCAGTGGAAACATTTATGAATTAAATCTGTTCTTGACACACCCTACGTCCTTTATCCGAGTTTGCCCATTGATCTAGCCATTTCCTGCGTCCGTGAGCGCGGATTCTGGCTCGGGCTGCTGGGTAAGACGTTGGGTGCTTTGGCTGTTTGCCTCTGGTCCCCTGTTTCGCTAGGTTATCTGCAACCTCGTTGCCCCGGATTCCTATGTGCGCGGGGATCCACTGGAGGTGGACCTCGACACCGTATCCACTTATGATCTGGTGGCAGATATGTCTGATTTTATCTGCGCCATGTGCCTCGAGCTTGTGGTTGAGCGATTGGGCGACCATCAGTGTGGCCCTTGAGTCTGGGAACACAACAATATCTTCTGGCGATACTGTTCCGTTTTCAAAGCCGTTGAAAACCGTAGTCAGTGTTCTCCAAATCGCTGTCGCCTCAGCGTCGAAGTTGGAGCCGTTCGCCCCGCAAGGCCCATAGATCTTTTCGGTGTCGGTGCCGTCAGAGTAGTAGATTATTGCTCCGTACCCCGCATTCGTAGTCGCCTGTACTGCCGAGCCGTCAGTATAAGCCTTAATCATGTGTGCTGGGTACGAGTCAATAGTTTCGCCAGCAGCCGTTTTCAGAATCGTGGGATTGACCTCCTTAGTCATGTTTGTGTCTAGTAGCGTGGTTTTGACCACTGGGGGTTTCAGGGAGGCGTGAGGTGGCTCTTTCGTCCATAACCGAAGGGGCATTCTGTCCTGTTCTAGCCCATACTCCTCAGTTAGCCGTTTGGCTTCGCCCAGGAACGACTTCTTCTGAAGTATTCTCGGTGGCGGGTCGATTTCGATCGCCTCCCGCGCCGGATAGTCCGGCTCGAGCTTTTTTAACCTCTCGTACTGCTGTAGTACGCTTCCTTCCCTTCTGGTTGCCAGTGGTTCCACATTGGTCATGATTTCGAGAGCATTCGTCGGAGTGGTTTTGAGGCAGCCTGTTATGAGTCTCAAGGCGCTGTTCTGAACTCGGTCCAGCGCCGACAGCGTTCGGTCGCTGGCCATTGGTTGCAGTGGCAGGATATACTCTAGGCCTGTTCGGACGTAGGCAAGGTATAGCTGTCTGAGAACCTTCCCAGTGGCACCCCAGTTGGTACTGGCGAGCATTTTTAACAGTGTTAATCGCCTCCTAGCCTCAGACTCAAGCTTGCTGACGTGCGTTTGCAAGTTGAGCCTGCTGTCAAGTTCAACTCCCAGGTATCGTGGTGCGCTTTCCCTTTTGAGTGTCTGGCCATTGATCTTAAGAGTGATGGTGGCTTTCTGGGCGTGTTTGCCGTTGGTGAAGAGTTGATAAACGGTCTTATCGATGTTTATCTCCATCTTCCACAATCGGCAGTAGCAGGCAAGCGCCGCGGGGTCCCGGTTAAGGTCTCGCTGTAGCCATTGGACATGCTTTCCTGTCCTCCAGATTACCATATCATCGGCATACATCGCTTTTTTGCATCTCAGGTGCTGGGTAAGGTCGCTGGTGTAAGCTGCAAAGAGCGTGCAGCTTAACGCTGAACCTTGCGGCAGGCCATTCTCCATGGTGAGTTGGCTTGAGGTCTGTCCGTTCACTCTGGTGCGGACTGTTCGATTGTGCAGGAAATCTTTTACCCATCCGTACAGATTTCCTTTGACCTCCGCCTTGAGTAATTTAAGGAGTAGCCCACCTTTACACACCTTATCGTACGCTTGTCTGAGATCGACGAATACAGCGATCGTATGCTCCCGCCTATGGAAACCATTATTGACCGCTTGGGTCAATCGGATAAGCTGGTCCATCGTCTGCCTGCCACCACGGAAGCCCGCCTGGTGTCTGTCTAGGAGACCGCGCTCTTCTAGATACCAGGTCAGCCGGTAGTTAACCATCCTCTCCCCTACTTTGCAGATGCAAGAGGTAAGGGAGATTGGCCTGTAATGGGATGGTTCGGTACCATCTTTACCTGCTTTAGAGATAGCTGTCACCACTGCCTTTTTCCAGCCAATAGGGAGTTTTCTCTCGTGCCAGGTTCTATTTATTAAGGCTAGGAGCCATTTCTTTGCCGTTGGGCCATCTGGAGCAACATCTCGTTAGAGACTTTGTCCGGGCCTGGCGCTTTACGATTTTTACACTTGCCAAGTGCTCTCTCCAGTTCCTCTAGGGTGAACTCACTGTTAAGGCCCTTGTAATCGCTGTCTACCTGCGATTGTTCGAGCTGACGCCTGACCTTACGGAGCCCCGTGTCCGCATTCGTAGCTTTGCCACTCTTATTTGTACTGGCAAAGTGTCGGTTAAGCATGATTGCACGCTTATGGTCTGTCACCGCGACCGTCCCGTTTGCCCGTATCGGAGCGACATTCTTCACTCTTTGCCCCCGATTAAGGCGATTCAGGACGGTCCACGCTCGGCCACCACTCGGGTCCACGTTCAGAGACTCGCACAGGTTTAACCACTTTGCCCTTTTTGTGCTTCTAGACAACAGCTTGAATTTGGCGGTCAATCTGTTATATTCGATTCTGGCCGCCGTGCTCGTTTTTGCTTTTCTTCTCGCCCTCTTACGCTGTCGGACCGCCTGTTCAAGTTCCTTTGACCAGGGCAAGCGATTTAGGGGCTGCAGTCCTCGCGGAATACTCCGCTTAGCAGCTCCGAGCACGGCCGAAGTCAATACGGCGTTAGCTTCGTCAATAGTACCCTGGTTGGGGTCCACCTCGTTCAGAGTTAAACCTAAAGTCTCTCTGAACTCTTCCCATCTGCCTTGTTTATAGTTCCAGTTCAAGCGTTTCTCCTTCTTCTTAGCTGTTTTAGTCTGGATTTGCACGAGGAGGGGAAGGTGGTCGCTACCTACGTCCTCGAGGACTGCGTAGCTGTGTCTGGTAACGAGGTAAGCAGATAGAAGCGTAATGTCGGGCCGACTCTCCGCGCCGTTTGCTCGATGCAGGCAGGTGGGCGCGGAGTCGGCTGATTGTATCCGGACCAGGTTAGAACTTAGGAGGAGATCTTCGACGTTTCTTCCTGCGATGTTCGTCGATTCTGGGGCGTACCCCATTTCTGGGCTTCGTGCGTTGAAGTCTCCTCCGATGATTGTATTATTCAAGGTAGCCTCTTTCAACCCTAGGTCGCATGTGACCTTATGAGGATTATAGACATTCGTGATGGTGAAGGTCACGCCGTCCTTCCATACTGTAAGGGTGAGGGTATCAGTTTCACCGTTGCTCGTTGGGGCGTGCTGCCTCACAGCCGTCATGTCATTGCGAACCAGTGTGGCAATGCCTCGGCACTTGGTACACGAGCAGGTGTATATGGTATACCCTGTGACGTGCGCGCCTCTCCCATTCAGTAGAGTCTCTTGAAGGAGAGCTACATGTATGTGTTTTGACTTGAGGAGCTTAGTTAGCTCCAGGACCTTCGGGCGAAGGCCGCAGACGTTGAGCTGCAACATGTTAAGTGTCGCAGGGGGATCCCTCGCCGCTAGGGTCCCCTTGTTAGTTTTCACACTCGCATTCACACTCGCATTCGGACACAGGTCACCAGTAGAATACTTGCGTAGGGGGACCTGGCAACTGCCTTCCTCCCTACGGAGAATATGTTTGGGTTTCTCGGCCCCACGTTTCTTCTTGCCATATTTTACCATCATGTATAGTGGGAATTTGTTGCTGCTTGGACCCCTTTCAGACAAATGGAGGCTGATGACAGCCTGAACCGACTGATTCGTATCACGTCGTGACCAGAATCTCACTTTCTCATCCGCCAGCGTGCGGTCATTGTCTTGTTTAGGTCACTGTCACGTAGTGCTTGCTGCACGACTTCTCGAAAGATCGATCTGGTCAGTCCCCGGCCCTCAATCGGGGACTGCCACCACTGCGTTCTGCTAGGCCAGTTGCCCACATCTGCCTACAGCAACGGAAAGCTCCCAGTGTTTAACGGCTTCGGGAAGGTCAGCCGTCAGCCCGTCCCCGTTGGCCAGCCCCCAGGTTGGGCTGCCCCGCTGCTACCACGTGGCGGTCGAGAAGAAATTCTCCCCGGGTCTCTCCAGACCTGGGATAGGGCTTATCCGGAGCCCGGAGGCTGCGGAATGGTCATAGGCGAAACGGTGATCATCTGCTAGTACCACTCTTTCGCATGCACCTTGTACGAAGGACCCACCGAAACAGTTCCAGTATTCAACTAGAATAGTTGGTTTCCCGGAAGGACTGCAACAGCAGGACCCTCGGAGCAGCGAAAATTCACACTCAGACTCGACCAATGCGCAGACCAGAACCAGCATGGCATGCCATTTTGATGAAAGTGTTCTCTAATAATGTGGGAGTGTACGTCTGAGTAATTCGAATTTTTTGTTTTGTTTTATGTTATATCATATAATAATGGAGCTTGGGCCCAACTTTGCGACCGCAAAGGCTTTTTTTACTACGCAACGTAGAGAAATGAAACTTGGCACATGTATGTAAAGTTTATTAAGCCTGTACGTGTCGAGCTCATTTTTTCCCGAAACTCTTTACTTTTCCCAAAAATTCAGTTATAATTATCAGTTATCAATTCATGATTGCGAATACGACGTGATAATGTACTTCCGTCAATTTCGTCATTTCTGCCTCTTACCGGAAATGTAAACTAGAGTTCACGATCTAGCCACGCCAAGAAAACTTTGATAGTGATACCGAGTATAGTGTTATACAGATGAGGTGAGTGCCATTCATTCATACCAAGAAAACTGTGCGTAAATATTTAGATCATTTTTTACGAACACATGAGCCCATGAAAAGTGCTCGGTGCGAACTACTGTGCACTGTGTACTACTGTAATACTATCCTATCTATCTATTGATCGCCGATTTTATGTGGATGACCCAAAGTGTCTCGACATCAATGTCTTTGTGCTGATTCCTTTCGGTCTGGAGTGGTGAGCATGGTTTTTTACCATTCGAAGAATGGGGCAGTTACTAGTAGATCTAATTGAAGCTGCCGTTTCATCCAGTTGTCAAGAGTATAAGGAAATAATTGCAATCTTTTTTTGTGTGTTTTTTTTAATTTACTGCTAATTCTATTAAGTCTCAACAAACAATGTTTTCATTCGTATGGCCGTGTCTCTAGGTGTGAGTTAAGACACGATACGAGATGGCCCCGATCATCTTCGCACTAAGTCACTTATAATGTATGGCATTCCACACTATTTTGTTTATAAAACAAAAGAACTGCTGGCACCTGTTGAGTATGGTTTTAATTTCTGGGGCCATTTGCTACCGAAAAGGTGTTTATGTTTCTGACGTGTTCGGCAAGCTTTCCTAATGGCATCTATATAAACTTTGTACTGTACTGACTCGATCACGACTGCTTCTATTAATTTCAGATATCTGTAATTGTCAGGCGCATGCATAGGTATACTGTCATGGCTCACATCTGGGCACTTTGCAGAGAAAATAGAAAAAGGTGGCTTTAAAAAAATCTCGTCTTGAATGACCCATGTTAAAAAGGAAAGACTATCATGAGGCTAGAGGGGAAAAAAAAGGGAAAAGATGCAAAAGGTAGGAAACAGAGTTTACTAAAAATGAATAAATTAATGTAAACAGTTATTTAGCCTTTCTGTATTTTAGATTTTGAACGAAAATAGTCCGTGATATTAGTCAATGTCATTATCAACGATTCAAGCAAGTGGGACTGCATTTAATTTGAAGCGACTTAAATCCTCTTGGTCAGTACTGTTCCACATTAAATGTCTAAAAAAAAGAAAAAAGAACAATTGTGTGTTAACTAAATTATTCAGGTTTCCAGTTTGGGTCAGCGTCAAGTATTTGAGAGATCACCGTATTACTAGAGTCACCATCTGAAATGGAGTTGAGTTGCAGTGTCCAGAAATGATAACGCTTTTGTCTTAATGCCCCATGTCAGTTGTCCTTATTCTTGAATTTTTCTCCTCTATTGTGATTTTAACTGGTTGAGGGTAGTGCGCCCAGGTCAGTAACGAGAAACCTCATCGTGACCGAAACGGAAGGAGCTAAAATATTTCTTGCTGCCTATGTTCTGTTTTACCTGAAACCAACTGCAAACTATAAAGGCTCTTAGAAAGGAAACTGAGAGGGAAATGAATATCGTTATACCTAAGAGGAAAAAAAAACAACACCAAACCAAAATACATTTGCAAACTGAAACTGAAACGAAAGAACTCATACACTCTTAAATCTCTTTTCATAACTACCGAGTTGAGTTAATCGGTCACAAAGCTGATTGTTCATACACACATTCTCAAAGTTGCATTAATATCATCAAGTTCGTGCTTTTCACCATAATATGGTTTATCTTAGGAAAAGGGTACGTCTTTTCATGAGGACAGAACAAGGGAGAGCTACAAAAACAGGCAAAGAACAGGGCATGAGATAGAACAGTCTTCCGTGACTCACTCCCATACGTAATAATAAAAATAATAAAAGCCATAAAGTACCATGGAATTTAAACTAAAACGACAAAACAAATTATAAAAGAACCTAGGTAGAAATGTTAACGATGAGAGTGATCCCACGCTGATATAGTCTGAAAGTTATGTCTTCTGTTGATAACAATGCTGTGTTTACATGTTAATATCTAGCTGAACCAAAGTTGTTGTTTGCACTGTCTAACAAACGGCAGTGAATTATCTCCACCCCAGGTCTGTTTCCAAAATACATAGACTTTCCTATGGTTTGGCATGATACTTCAAAATTCATGTCTCAACTGACACACTGTTTTATAGAGTTTGCGTAATGCTGTGAAAACACTGCCCGCACGATAATAGATCTAATGTGGATACTGCTGTGCTGCACGCATTGAAATGACGCGCATTGTTCTGATCACAACGGAAGAGAATATTCCAAGGGCAATAATGCGTTTGGCTGATGACAGTTTGGGGTTTTCCTGAATTACCTCCCTTGTGTACAAGGACACCCCCCCCCCTTTTTTTCTCTCTCTCTCTCTCTCTCTCTCTCAGACACTATGCTGAAGTTGGTATAGATTGATGATAGAACAATCTGGATCTGAGTGACAGGCCTTATCCAAGATTATTTATTTCTAAATTATATTCTTCGAGACTGAACCATTTTCTAGATACCTAAGACGTAGTGAGCACCATCTGAAAGCTGTAGTTGCACTATCATTTCTCTTATGACACGATAAGTTAATACATTGTAAGTGAGCAGTTGGTTTAGGTGCATTGAATGGCGTTAAAGAGTCTGTGAAATGTAGGCAGGTATTTAATTATATGCAGAGTAGTGTAGTGAAGTTCATGTGATTTAGGTACAGGAGCCTTAATACATGGATGGAGCCTTATCTGTCGTTGACTCAGTCTATGCCGATTTTGAAAGGAAACACCCAAAGCCCTCTGTGCTTACCTCGTGCCTCCATCTTGAACTTCTTTTGTTTCTGTATTTTCAAATTAGACATCTTTTATGATTTATGTTCTGTTTTCTTTGTGATCACAGTCTGATCAATCAAGATGTATCTTGCTCACAACTCAAACGTTTGTCTTCCAAACACCTAAGCAAAAGCGCCATTAACAAATATGGAATTGTACAGTTTGCATATTGAGAAATGGGTACAGCATGTCAAAATGTTGAGGGGTTTTCTGAATTACAACGAATGTATCATGTAACAGTGTTACTTCCCCCATAATTTAGTCATAGTAATTTCACGGACAGCTGAATGAAGAGTTGGCACTGGTAACATCTGAATGGAATATTGGGACAAATTTGCATCTTAATAGTTTTCTTAAACAAGAAGAGTATCATGACTGTGGCAATTTCGAATCCTTAAATACTCAAGTTTATATAATGAAATGCATTCAGTTATACCTTTCCATTTGTTTGACCTTTTTCAAGACAGCATTTATAACGTATGCGTGCTATTAGCACCGTCCTAATTGAGGCTTTGTAAACGGTCCAGCCTCAAATATCGTATTCTATCCTGTAAACTATGTTTGACGTCGCGTAGCCGTCATGGAGCTGATCCGTCCCAAAAACGTAAACCCAAACGCCACTTTAAACTGTTGTAAATTCTGTTCACCTTTAACCTTCCACGTTCTTCGTCAGTGTCAGAACAATGTAAACACAAAGGAACGCCAAGACGCACAAGAACACCGAAAGACATCTTCCATATCCCATCGGGTCTTCATCATAAAAACAGAAAGTTCCCATCCATTGTATTTTGTCTCTCTACTCCACCTTTTCCAGGATAAATTACAATACATGCATTTCGGTCCTGTAGAACTGCTGGGCCATATGAAGACCTGTTGACCTTGGTCAAGAGACGCCAGCTCAAATGGTATGGCCATGTCATGAGATCATCAGGGTGTCACAAATCCCAGACTGGGAGATGTAATAAGTTATGACAGGACAACAATCACGAACAAACAAGTTAACACTTAACAGAACAATCCATCAGACTCACACATTTATTAAACATAATTATACAGATAATAGCGCAATTACATACATTATATTATTGAAATCAACTGCCGTACAACGGCCTTATCCTCACACACACTCTCCCTCGGATCCACAACCCGGTAGTTACTCCTAAAGGCACTTCGGCCTCAGCCTCTCCCCTCAGGGTCTTAATAGCACATTAATAATTCACTGGCACCGCAGTCTCTCACTATCACCTTCCTATTGTCATACACCTTAGCACTCCCCTAGCACCTCAGCAGGGCAATAACACATTATCATTTCAATAGACATTATCATTTCACCAGTACATTATTAGTCCACTAGTCCCTCAACATGGCAATAGTGCATTATCACATTCACGCTCATATCTACGTCCCTGTCCGTGGCCTGACTGCCACGACTTTATGTGCCTCTACTGTCCTGCACTGACAGCCTCACTTCTGGCCTATGTGTGGCCTCCGGCCCTATGCTGGCCTATCCCCTGTGCTCATCGAGGTGGCTCTGCGGCCCGTCCTCGACACCAGTCATCACTGGAAAGACTCTCTCACTAGTTTTCTCGACTGCTCCCCTTATGTCCGCCCGATGGGCTCTCATTCACAGGTCCGTTCCGTAGGACCTTCTAACTTGCAGTGATAGTAATACAGCGCTTTCGCCTCATTCAGACCCCCCCACTACTCACGACAGCACGCTTATCTTACTTGTCTACCCTGAGCCCTTCTTACTCTACACCCGCTCTGTAGCAATCCCCTTAATTGCACTCACTCCACTCGTGACACAGGGCTTGCCAAGAAATTCCTGCCAGGCACAGTGCAAGGAGGGTGAAGGAGAGGCAGACAGAGGAAGAGACGGGAGGACAATATCCCAGAATGGACGGGCTTGAGGTTGAGCGACACAATCAGGTCAGAAAACCGAGAGGATTGGGGTTGCCAGATCACCTGTGCCGTCCCAAAGGGTCCACAAGACTACGGGCTAGAGAGAGAGAGAGAGAGAACCGTACAGAAAAGCTGTTCGAAACCCAAATCAATCGGGTTATAAAGATGAACATTCCAGTGGGCAAAAGTTCTTCAAATGACATCAAAGCATGAACTACTGTGGGTTTAAAGTAGACTGGGTTGTAAATGAATACCTGGGAACAGTAAAAGTTGATCAGGGATTTCTCAGATAATGAAAGAGACGCTGGCCCAATTATTTACTTTAGGACAACGCCCAATTTGAATTGTACCTTTCTAGTTTGTGCTTTAGTGCAATGCAACCTCTCTGGCATTCTACATTAAATAACTGTTCAGTGGAAGAAAGCAGAGAGGGTGGAGTTCGGGGGGGGGGGGCGTTACTGTGATAAAAAGGACTGAGAGTATCCATATTCCTGCCATTGTCGGTGGGAGAGAAAGAGAAAAGTAAGAGAGATGGTGGAGAAGTCAGTGTACCTGTCGTATGGACAATGAATAAATGGTAATGTATAAAAGTAGACGAAGAGATAAGGAGAGAGAGAGTGCATGTGTGTGTGTGTCTGTGTGTGTGTGTGTGAGAGAGAGAGAGAGAGAGAGAGAGAGAGAGAGAGAGAGAGAGAGAGAGAGAGCGTCATTTTTCTATGTGAGGAAGGGAAAATAGGACCAGGTGTAGCATTACATTATGAGAAAATAGTACAAAATACAATGCTCACCACAAGAAAACCATTGAAGAGAAAGAATGAAACTGCAAGAAGGAATAACGAGATAAGGTTCGTGGAAAGACAAAAGAAAATAAAGGAAAAAGAAAGGAATCACCAGAAGGGAAAGAAAGAGAAAGAAAATTAACATGTCATTCTGAGTACAAGTGAATGACTATCATTTTGATGAGCCAATTTCTTTCTCTGCTCCAACCTTTAGGTATCTCTTGGCCCTATTCTGTCATAAATGTCTGTCGGTTGTTGTTTTTTTCTGCCTAACTCATACGACATTTTGTCTGCCTTCTCTCCCTAGATCCTTTTTTTTTTTTTCACCCACGTTTCCTTTATCATGCTGCGTTCAGATTTTGCTTACATTCTTCCCTCCGTCCTTATTCTCACCACATTCTCCCCCCCCCCTCCCTCCTCTCTCTCTCTCCCTCTCTCTCTCTCTCTCTCTCTCTCTCTCTCTCTCTCTCTCTCTCTCTCCTTCTCACTCTCTCACTCTCCGTTCAAATATATTCATTAGCGACATGGTCCGTGTCTCTGTGTGTCAATCTGTTTGTCTGTTTCTTGCCGTCTATCTATTTACATCTCTCTCTCTTTCTCGCTTCCTCTCTCACTCTCTCTCTCTCTCTCTCTCTCTCTCTCACTCTCTCTCTCTCTCTCTCTTTCTCTCTCTCTCTCTCTCTTTCTCTCTCTCTCTCTCTCTCTCTCTCTCTCTCTCTCTCTCTCTCTCTCTTCTCCCTGTGCATAAAGACCTTCTTTAGCGACATGGTAGAATTTTATTACGTGAAAGAGGGTTAAATACTTGGCCAATTAGATTTTATTTCCACGATGAGAGACAATACTCGAAGAACGGATTGAAGTGAAAAGGTTAAAACCTTTCTCCTACCTACATTTGTTATCCATTGACAACCACAAAACAAGAACCACATTTCAATGCAGTCTGTTTTGTCCCGAGATAATCCACTTTCAAAATAATGTGTGAAATACTTGCGAAATAAGGTAAGCTGACAGCAAGAGATTGTGTTTCAATAGCCCGGTTGATGCACATTCATGCTGCCCGTGGACTTGCCTCCAGATGGTGCCTGTCGATGGTGTAGGACATGTCTACATTCCTCCCTGCCGTTATGCCGAGGGAGGGCTAGGCACGTCAGGATGAAACCAAACTTTCTGAAGAAATCACTTTCGTCCTTCAAATTTACAACTTTGACATTTTTGTACCAAACGGGGCGTTTGAAACCCCTATCATGATGTATTCCCAGGGTGCATAACAATGCGGCAGAACCTGCATTTTGTTAAACCTTAAAGAACATTAATTTCGAAGGACTTTGGCTGTAGGTCATTATAAATATCATGGAATCATGAAGGCAGGTAAAACAGTTTAGCGGTTATACATAGCATTTTCATCTGTGACTTGAAGTAGGTGGAAGTCTAGGTGGTTGCGGTCGTGGGGCGAGTTCCACATTATTGTAGAACTTACCTGACCGTAAAACTAGGGGAAATGCGAGAGAAAATACGGTAGAAGAGGGGAGAGGAGAGGGGTATGGGGCGGGAGGGAGTAAAGTCAGGAATTCTGCCAGGACAGGTCTGGCACGAGAGGCACCCAGGCTGACTGAGGCAGCCAATCAGAAACGAGGAGAAGCCAGCAGCCTAGATTCCTTCTCTGTGAACCAGCCAACCCCCACCCCGCACCCCCCTCCCCCCTTGTTACATCCCGTGAAAGTCGAGGCTGCCGATCTGGCCTGCAAGTCTCTTGGACCACTATAGTTGATTCTGGTTTTTCAAGTAGGAGCTTTCAGCCCACAACCTTTCGAATTTAACAGCTTTATGACTGGGGAATTTTCACAAAAGAACTCAGCGGAATTTAACCTTTTGTCTAGGAAAGCAAGTTCTAAAAATTAGGAAATATTTTAAGAAAACAAAAACTTTCGATAGTTAAGAAACAAAAAGTAGGGTGAAAACAAACAGACGAACGAACGTACTCAAGAAGATCGAGGAAGAAAAGAAAAGAAAAAAAAAAAGAAAAGAAACCCGTCATTTGGAGCAAGTCAAGCTTCACAGAGAACTCTCCAGTTTTTAGCTCGTTCTAGACCGCATCAGACTGAGTCGAGGTCCAGGTAAGTGGACCCAGTTTTATTGAACTATATATGGTTGAATGAATACATGATTGATATACTAATTGATTGATTGATTGATTGATTGATGAATTAATTCTCGTCATTTCCCGTCTTTGATAGTGTCTTTCCGTGTTAGACTGAACTTGTGACCTGTCGTAATATTAATTATGTATTTAAATTTAATTAATACATCATACATGTATATTGGTGCTATGTTAAGATTGACTGTATTTGACCACAGATCGGATGACAAGTGAGTCAAATAAATAATATAGGGACAATGTTTGTAATAACAGTGACTGAGATAACATGCCTGTTGTAAAGTAACTGTTGTTGTTTAGACCCACTGGAAATGTATATAGAGAAAATATCAGTTTCAAACATGGTCTACCTGTTTCCTTTCAGTATCAGCCATTGAACACACCCATTGTGGGTTTTTGTTAAGGACGATGCATCCTCCCATTCCTCCTTTTCGTGGAAAATGTATTTCCGTTTAAAAGAGATTTCTAACAGAAGCAAAGTTGTTTATATTCCAATTATCCATCTCTTGATGCACGTGAAGAAATGTATTCTTAAAACTTATTTCAGACCTTCTATTTTAAATATACTATTGAATATACTAGTGTAAATTATTAGGCACCGTCTTTGGAATCTGTAGGGGAAATTGAAAGATACACTTATGGGAAGGTCAGTGGAAAATGAACACTGTTCAGTTTCAAATCTCGTAATTTGAACGTTTTCCCATTGTTTTCCAAAATAATAGAATGAATATCCCATTGTCATTATTGTTCATTTTCTATCTTTGTTCAAGAGCCATTGTTCCGGTATTGTTGGGAGAAGTTACAACTGATCTGCAGTCGGTGTGAATTATAGACTATGCATCTACTCATGACTCTGTAATTGGGAAATATTTGCCATTAAACCAATTTAAAAATAGGGGGACATCTTTATGTTTATGCACGCAACTGCCCAGTGTTAAATGGTACCTCAATTTTTGGAACACGCAGATGTGTTGTGTAGGTTCAGAGAGGGTTTCATGGCCCACACATTTTTTGTTTACCCCTAGAAACTAGTCATTGTTAAATGATACCACAGTTGGTTGGAAGTAGGTGTGTTGTGTACGACTAGAGATGTTTTCATTGCCTCCATGTCTGTTGTCAGTAGTTACATCCAGGCCAATGAAAAAACGTATCTGTCTTCTCTGGATCATGCCCTGCATTATACACTTCGTTAGCTGGCACTCCCTTGCACGAATGAGCAGTGCTAGAAGGTCTCAGCCTTGCCTGCATTAGCTGGGGTATTGATGCCCAAGACCTATAATGTGAAATAAAAAACAGCACTGTGTATCTTACTTGGTCAGGATAACGAATGCTGTGAACTTTGTACCGAACCTGGTCTCGCCCTTTCTGATCTCTGGCCCTTTCTGATCTCTCTCTCTCTCTCTCTCTCTCTCTCTCTCTCTCTCTCTCTCTCTCTCTCTCTCTCTCTCTCTCTCCCTCCCTCTCTCTCTCTCTCTCTCTCTATCTATCTATCTATCTGTCTATCTATCTATCTATCTACCTATCTATCTATCTATCTATTTGTCTGCCCATTTATATAACTGTCCACCTGTCTGATTTTCTGTCCGTATTTGTGCCGAATGGTACATAAAAATCGGTATTTTTATATCAGTAACCAGTTCAACATATCCACTGCCTTCTTTCATACATCTGCAAAGTTTACTATAGTTAATAATTTATCCACCATAGTTGCTGCTGATGCACATTTCCAAGCATACATTTCATGTCTGTTATTTTATTCTCACTGAAAGCAACGAGTAACTGTTTTAAGTCTGCAATGGAGAAAAATAAATTATATTTCTTGTATTACAACAAGACAGAAACATGTTTTTCTTAAATTGTAGTTCACCTACTTTTAGTAGTTGGACTGTTGCTTCTTCGATTCTGCGATACTGTAAGGCCCGCAGTTATGGTGTTTTATTCTTGCCAGCACCATGTAGGACACCCAAAATAATATAGCCTAGATTCCCAAACCCTTGGCGTCATTATATTTCTGCATTAGGCACCCGCATTAAACAATTGCACCAGACTCTTAGGAGGGCTGTATAGAAGCTAGACGACTGCACGGTGCTAATACCATTAAAGCCAGTCGCAAATGCCACTGAAATGTCACAATTACCATATTTGCAGCTGCCCGTTGCTAGCAATAATGTTATCACAATTACTTTATCAACACCACTACCAATACTGCTACAATGTTACACGGACAGCAAAACAACAACCTCTATTACTGATACCACCATTGCAACTTCAAGTTTACTATAAGTATTCCCACAGCAAGCATTGCTAATTCATCTGCTACAATTACTACTATGTATTATATATATACAACTTGATGCTGCTATCATGATGTGGAGGGAGCTAAATGAATCAAATATCTAAACAACTTGTACAGTTTCATCCACTGTAAATATTTTAATCAGACCACCACCATCATCATCATCATCATTAAAATATTATAATCAGACCAATCAGAATAGTTCTAATTATTAAACAAAAAACAACAAAACGTATGGGAATCCATCCCAGTTACGTGCTCACTATAATACAGACATCATAGCTTCTTTCAACTCATGAAATGTAGTTTAACAGTATAACCATTCCCCTGGCTGTCATCAATGCAATGACTCCAAATATTCATAATGAGAATCCAATTCTTCCTTT
This sequence comes from Onchidella celtica, assembly GCA_963931925.1. Classification (NCBI taxonomy): domain Eukaryota; kingdom Metazoa; phylum Mollusca; class Gastropoda; order Systellommatophora; family Onchidiidae; genus Onchidella; species Onchidella celtica. The sequence continues at coordinate 19,798,937 of OZ007568.1, forward strand.
TTTTGATGCTGGCAAACTTGCTATGCTGTCTTTTGCATTTTCCTGTCCAAAGATTCCTAGAGGCGTGGATGGTACATATGTTTATATATATAGAGAGAAAAATGCATTATTATTATGTGCTGGTAAATCCATGTACACCGAATTATTATTTTTCACAAGAAGCGAGTCTCTCTGACTATGTGCATATAAACTCAGCTTCAGCATTATTTACTCTGCCCTCCAAGATAATCGTTATAATATTCCACTTAAGACAGAACTCTCATACTCTCATTACTCTCCTCAGCACATCGTTTCCTCTTGTATGTCGAGGCCTCACACACCAATGCTGTCCAAATTTTCATTCTCTAAAGAAAGTCAAGTTGACTCATGCGAGTGTATCATGCTGCTACTTGATAGCCTTTGCCTTGTGCATATAAATAATCTTTTACAGCTTCGTGAGCCGCTAGACAGTCTCTGTGTGTACTCGTCTACAGTTGAGTATCGTGTCCTTACTGCAGTCTGCTCATTTCCTCTGTCGGCCATTCAGCACATAGATTCCATGCCCACCTCCCTTTCCCCCTCCCTCGCAAAGCTTTCTCCCTTTCACAGAGTGCTCACACATTCCCTGACATTTGAGTTCAATTCTCTGACTGTTGACCTGCCTGGAATGCAGAGATTGCTGCCTCTCACACATCGCCATCTTGTTGTCGTTATGTTGTAGCATATCAACACCTTAGAGTGAAATCAGAACATCTCACTTTTGCTTCTGACACACCCTTTTCTATTGTTTTGTTCAGATGTCATTTGCTCTGACAAAATACAAATGTTGAAAGTTGTTATCACCATGAAGGATGAAAAATTTATTATCTATGTTGTCTTCGCTATACAAACACTGACTGCTTAGAGAGGCTGCTAATAATAACACATGGTCCCCAAATAAATGTATATTTCACGCTTCGGAAATTAGACAGACAAAGCAAAACAATGATACCAAATTTATTTTGAAAAGTAAAATGTAAAATCCTGAATTCCTAGCATTGCTTGTGTTGAAGTGTTGAGTTTTCTGAATTACGTAAAGCGCGGTTAGATGTAGAATTCAGGAATTTCAGGCAGAAATGCACGCCTCTCCTCCCCAGTTGTTCTTTGCTATTGTTGTTGCTACTGATGATGTTTAGGGAGGAAATAGAGGGCTATTGCAAGAAACAGGCCAAATTCCTGAACATTAGTTCAGCGCAGCAAAAATTCCAACAGAGCTACGGCCCATAGATGATTAACTCTCATGCTGCTCAAATCGCTAACTGAGGCATTTTCTCCATATTGTGCTCGCCATTATTTAATCACTGTTTGTGTTTAACATGTTCACATGCTTTAGATCGAGTTAATCATTGTAGTTTTTTTCTTCCACTGTAAACTGATGTCAGTATTGCTTGAACCTCCAAATAACGTTTGAAAGCTTTCCACTGGAAATTAATTACGTCTGTTTATTTTAAAACGTATTCTTTCTTATTTAGGCGGACTACTCTTTTTTTTGTTGAATTCTAGAACATTCAGTAGCAAATCATACTACATGCTTAGTTCAGATAGTAATGTCCAATTATCCGCAATGTGGCAGTGTTACAACAAGTAGATTTTTCATGAATATATAAATTCTTCTGTGTTAATTTGTTAAAAGTCTGCCAGGACGATCCTAATATATTTACTACTCTGTTTAGTACTAATTAATATGGTTAAGTTTTATCCTTTACCACCCGAGATAGGATTACCGATAAAAATACAGTCTACCAAAACAGCTCTTTAGCTCAGCAGAAAGAGAACAAATTACTGGTAATTATGACAATTAAGGCTCCGGCAGCACCGAGAACAAAAGTTGATACAATTGTAAGAGAAAACTGTTGAACTTGCCAGTACTTTGAAAAGCTGCAAATTTTTGTCGGTGTTCAAAGTATACTTATCAAGGTACTTTAGGCAATGTGAATAAAAAGCAAACAAAACAAGACAGGTAATATAATGTCACTTCATAGCATTATATGTTCTTCGTTTGTCTGTTTTTAATCACAGGAGCTTAATTGGGAGGTTCATTTGAAAGTAAAAGATTGAATCTCGAAAGATATCAATAATTATAATATTATATGTTCCGCCCAACCGTAAATATTGTAAACGCCCCGACCAAAAAGGATTAAAATTATTTTCAAAACATGAACTTCAGAAGCTGGATCAGTTTTGTTGCCTCACTTGAATTCAGAATGTGCTCGTATCATTTCTTTCACCTCAGTTTATTTTGCATCTGTAAAAATGACATTTTTGTGCTTTTGTCGCTTGCGAAATACCGTGGCACAGTGTTTTTGTTCTCTGTTTGATCCAAAAATTATTTTGGCCTGGCAAAACATCCCTAAATGTTTGACAGTAGATTTCGGGTTGGTAAAAATACCAGCCTTTACAACTGAATACTGCAAAAAAAAATCATCAGTCTTATCAAAAATAAAATCCATTAGCAATGAAAAGTGTTCATTCATTGGCGCAGGAGCAATAATCGCTGCAGAAAACATTCCACTCAACGATTTTGGACACAACATTGGTGATAAATAGGAAGTCTGTGTATGGTTTATTGTTACAGGTTTCAAACATTTGTTTTGCTAAGATTGCAAGACAATTGGGCAACACAAAGTTTTTTTATAACGAAAGTGATTCTTTTTCAGACAAAAAAGCGAAAAAGCCTAAAAGTATATCACATTTGACTGACAATACTTCAGAATTATCAAGCTGCCTTTCTGAAATAGAATCACTGATGAAGGAATGTCATTTCTTCTGGCTATCATAATCGTAAATTCACTTTCTCATCATAACTGTGAAATTTCACTTCACTTGTCCAGCTTGAGCCCTTCGGCGGAAGACAGTGAAAACAGAAAAAGAGCAGCTGGCCAACAGTCTCTGATACGCGCATATACTACATGTTTGACCATCTGGCAAGAATAAACCCTTTGGAATTGACATGGACACCTAGCGAGAATATCATTTTCATATCCAGGGCCAGGAAAATCTAGACTAATTGACTCGTCAAAATAATACAGATCCATGGTCAGATTGGGATAAAACAAAATCTCCACCTGAGCAGAATAAGTGGTTTCCGTGAATTTAATCTTTTTACCCAATTTTGACAAATGGCAACTTATTTTAAATTCTAATGTATTTTTTGTTCTATTTCTTGCCAAAGTTCTCAGTTCACAGTTTTGTTTTTCTCTGTTACTATGAGTAACACACTTGCCAATTTGTTCATCATTTATATTTGTCGGTCATTTCTTGTGCTGAGAGAGAATGTCTCGAAACTCAGTTAAAGCAAACATACATCAAGCAAACTGAGCGGTTTTAATTGACAGCCTCTGATTGAATACCCTTTCATGTGTTTCAGTTTCGAATAAAAGAGTTCCCTTTTTGTGTGTGTGCAATGAATAGTTCTTTTGGTGGAATAGTATTGCCTGTTTTAATATTTAACAACCCCGTTAATTCATTCTTTCATACATGACCAGAAATTCATGATTCGTGAATGCAAAATGTTGAATTGCACGGACCCAAATTTAGGATCGATGTTTAAAAAATATTTTTGAAATGAATTTTACAATGAAGTTTTTTTTTTCTCTCAATATATTAAATTAAAAAAAAAAAAAAACATTCTGAAGAGAAAACAGATTCCCCAAATGGAGTTCTGAACGGTCTTTTTTTAGAAACTCTTTCTCAGCCGAGACTGTTCGAAATTCTTAATTTCTGCCATAGTAAGATAAATCTATTATTTTTACCGATTTATCAAAATTTTATCAACTTGCAATTCCACCATTGCTACTTACCTCTGCAAGCAGTTTGTCAGTTGAAATTAAAATTTAAAAATTGTTCTCACTTAACTTTGGTACAAATGTCGAAGGTTTTGGATTTTCAAAAAGACTACTTTGTAAATTCAGGTCTTTTCGCAGAGTTAAGTAAACTCACTTCTCGCATTGATTTGCTTGATAAAGCAGCTTACTGTACTTCGCCAGAGTTTTTTTTTTTTTTTTTAAATCGGAATCTTTCCTCAGGCTTTTTTTTTATATCTGCCATTCTGCATGAAAATGTGAGTGAGTATGCTTAAACTGGTCCATCTGATTTAGAGTGTATCAATATGTCAACACCTAATAATTATATAGCAATGCAAAGTATTGCCTTGAAGCCAGCATCATTGAAACTGTTAGCCGTTACAACATAATGATCTGGTGAATTATTATTTTTTTCTTTTTCTTCCTCTTTTAGCAATGTGTCAATGAAGGACATAGATATATTGAAACTTCAGTCTGGAGTGGGGGTTGCCTGCCATGTTAATGATTTTTAAATATAATTCGTTCACCGAGGCCTGATCACGGTTTAGTTGGATTTTCTCAGCTATTACGAAATACAGCGTCCTGAATTTTTGCATGCAGACTTACATCTTGAATTTGAAGTCTGTGCACAGCACCATGCTTTCAAAGCGGCGAATTCCTTTGATCTTTTCTCTGTTTTCAATTTAATAGGCCCCAAACTTATAGATGTTTACAGTATACGTGTGTTCCAACACGATCTCTCACTTCTCGTTTCCCTGTAGTTGATCTAAATTCCTAAACATAGTAACAATCTGTGGTGTACTGCAGTGGCGTAGCATCACGTTAGGGACTCGGGGTTTACTTTACATGTAAATGTATTTATTGTTCCTTTCCTGTTAGATAAAGCTACTCCAGATTTATTACTTATCTATTGAAAACAATCTTCTAGCTATGCTGAACGGTAACATCTTATGGAAGATAAAGTTTGTAAAGTAGCTATGCCTTCCAATCTGTAATAAGTTGTGAGAAATATACATATCGAGATATGACCACCCTTTCCCCTCTGAGTCCCTGTCATTGCAAGAGCATGGCCTTGTGGGTACAATGATCAGGTTGCGGACCTGAGACAGCCTTAGGCCCATTAGAAAGGTTAGCCTTAAAAATATTTTTTTGTTTTGTTTCAAAATAGGCCAGAACTTTTCGGTGTTTTCTAATGTTTTAACATCTCAGTCGCTTTCTGAGTCGGATATCTCCATTGGATTGATGACGATATTCGGTTAAATAAAATGAAGGCCTTCGTTTTGCCAGTATACTTCCTTCAACCGCAATACATGGTCCTCGCACTTGGAGAAAAATTCTGCATCGACTGTTTTCAATGCTGCATGAGTTAGATTTTAGGTGTCTGACAGTTTGAAGGTCTTGTTCTCCAATGTTCCGCATCGTATTGATTTTGATGTTTAAATCCATGATGAAAGGAATTCTGAAATTGAAAGATCTCTGACAACGCCTCTGACCTCTGTGTTGGCCTACCAGTGAACAATCACGAGAGTTTGTTTTTAAACTCACTTTAATCCCGTGCTGTACCACATTTTAGTGGGGCTCAAAACGATGTGTTAAATTATTACAGTAAACCACCTAAATGTTTACACTTGTCGGTGCTCTCTTTATTTATATAACGCAAATAAACAAACTCGAAAACTACTTTAATAATTCGGGGGGGGGGGGGGGGGAATCTAGGTTAGGGTCATCACAAATCTAAGACTTCAAGCCAAATTACATTCAAATATCACCGATGGTTGTAACGCTATGAGCAGTTTTCTGTGATCATGCCTCGGTGAAAGGACTGTAGACAACTCTGTTGACTCTGACAAACCGTAACATTTTAATTCACATTCTCCCGGATCAAAATCTCGGTGAGATTTAACAGTTGTAACACGAGGGAACAAAATAATAAATAATAGTAGGGAAAGAGCTCTTACCTTAGAAATGTGTGTGCATGCTTTTGTTGCGCCTTTTTAAAAAAAAATATTTAACTGTGAATAATATACAAAACTGCCGAAAAGAAAATTGATGCACGCCCCGCTGCTAATACGATGTTTTCATTTTAGTTGTAGCTCCGGCATTACAAGAACATCAGTTGTTTGTGAAACTGTGTTAGAAGTCCAATGACAATGATATAATAATAATAATAAGCCATAGTTGATTGATAATAGGGCAGACCTATCAAATAGATATCCTGTTTCATCGCGTCACAGTTCCCTACAACTGTAGTAATCGGTTTGATTACTTTTCAGGAGAACAAAAAACTGTTTTACTTTAGCACAACTGGTCTAGTCAGGAGGAATCTGCGAAAGTTTGTTATTCGATTATTTTTCGGCTTAGGAGTCTATAACCAAGATAATTCGACGCGGCTATAAATGTAGATGAATATGTGTGAAAATCCATTTTTCAAATGTTAGAGTTTTCACAGTTGTAGGGAACTGTGAGTACATTAATTTAATACACAAACAAAACTTAATACATGACGCTTTCTTAAACCATCGCTATACCCGTATAATTTTTATCTTATTTTGTTTTTCATTTTCAGTAATGCTTTAATAAGTATGAACAAAGATTCTCTCCTCCTCTCAGAATCTCCGGCAATGCATTACTTTGCATTAGAGCCAGCTGAGACCTGTTTGTAAGGACGACGAGTGGAAATGTCGACAATAATAATAATAAAACAATAACAACAATAATGATAATAGTAACAATAAAATAATAAGAATTAGTATAATTAACAATAAACTGTGGGATGCTAGACAGGTTTGGTAGAGTGTTGAAAAACAAATTTAATTTCGCAAAGCTTTAGGTTAGTAACAAATTACGAGAAAACTACTTCGTTTTGTAGAACCCATTTCGTGCTGTTCCTGTGTTCTTTGCGGCCGACATAGGCCATGCTTTGCAAAATACGACTTTTTTCCTTCCTTGCCACATTTCAACAGACAAAAGCACCCAGTGCGTGAAGACCTGTACCCGTGAGAAATCCAAGAGATTCCCTTTCACATCTCGCAAGTTGATTAGCTTGGAAATCCATGTCAAAACATAAAACGTATAAATCTATAATCCTATCCTTAACCGTATCACTTAGACAACTCCTTAATTCTAACAAACAAACAAAAAAAACCAACTCCAATAACACCCAGAAAGGATACCATGAGCCACTCAGACCAATAGCCCTAATTAATGGATGTACGAAAGAAATAGAACAGGTCGCATAAAGCGTTGTCTTCAAAAACTGGATTTTCCAAGCATATTTATGTCTGGCATTGCCGTTATAATGATTCATAATGAAAGAAATGTGATATAATACATGACGAAACTGAAAACAAAAAGTGTTTACATTTTGCCCGCCAACTCCTGTCTATGGTGCTGATATACTGGAGGACGAGAATAATTACGGTTATCACGCGCAGGTGTACGCCAGCTTTATTTTATGAATCATCAGCTGTTTGTGCTGATAGCGATAAACAAGTATCGGCTTAAACAGCCTGGAAATCTCGGTGAAGCCATTCTTTTTTTTTTTTTTATTTAATCCCATTGGGGATAATATTTGGTTGATATGAAACTTCAGGACGGATACAACAGTTTTCATTGAAACCCAACCCATTTTCTTTAAATAATTAGAATCAACAAATCAGCATTCTCAGGAACTGCACGAATAAAGTGTTAAAATATTGTCATGCTCCATGCACTGTCCTTCCAATTTCAGCTGAAAGTGCCTGGTTTGATCTGATCTGCATTCAAAGAAGTTAGAAACTGTATAACTGTAGTCGCTGTTGTTCATTTCTGTTGTTTGTTTACCTAGTTCTTGACTGTTCCATCCCTTGGGCAATCCCCTTTCATTCTCCGACGTTCGTTTTCATTATTGTTTTGTGGGCTCGTTTATTATCATTATTATTGTTTCCTCTTATTCCTGCTTTCAGATTTTAAAATCTCTCTCTCTCTCTCTATCTCTCTCTCTCTTTCTCTCTCTCTCTCTCTCTCTCTTTCTCTCTCTCTCTCTCTCTCGCTCTCTCTCTATCTCTCTCTCTCTTTCTCTCTCTCTCTCTTTCTTTCTCTCTCTCGCCATCTTTCATTTCTCACTTATGTTTTCCTTACACTCCAAACGTTGAATAAAGTACTTCTACACTAGAACATTTCCTTGTCTTGGCTTTTCCTCTCTGCACCCTCAGCCTTATTTCCATGATCTTTTCCAGTGATCAATCAAATCCCTCGTTATTATATATCTATCTTACTTTCTGTCTATCTTTCTCCTTTCTGTTTTTTTAAACATTATTTGGTACTGATAAAAAGAGCCCCCGGCAAACTACCATAATTTCAGTTTACAACAATGCTTTTTAAATTATTTTTTTTGGTATGTGATAGAAAGCTGAGTCATTTTGTAGGCTTTAGTTAGTCGTGTTAAGGGATTACAGGAAATTCGACGAACATGAACGTCTAAAGGACGAGTATCCTGGGATCATAAGAAAAACACATCAGGGAAACAACCGACGAAGTTTTCAGTGTATCTTGTCTTCGTCGACATTTTACTTTAATTAACATCTTCATCGGGCCCTTTAGTGTTCGGTCACACATTTCAGGGCTGCGATATCACATGTCTAGCAAATGCCACAACAATGAAATAAGAATAAATAAGAATAATAATAATAATAATAATAATAACAATATTAATGATAATAAATGAAATAAAAAAAGATTACTATAATGCCTTTGATCATGCACCTTGCTTTATTAATAGAGGGCACACTCCACTTGGATTGTTTAGCTTTCAGAATTAGCATAGCATCGGAAGGAGGGAAAAACGTCATCTTCAGACACAAACAAAATTACTCATTTCTTCAAAAACGTGCGTAGCATTATTTTGTATGACATTTAACTCGGCATAGCATAATATCTAGTAATTATGTCAAGGATAAGCGGAGATATCCCCACTACCAGGGTGTTTTATCTATAGATAGTTTGTCTTCAATCTGAGAGGTCAGCATCAGAGTGAAAGATTGATGGCCGAGAGAGAGATATGTCTTTGACTTTGAAATCAGGCTTCTTGAGAGAAAACTGCCATAATGTAGCACAAGTGGTCCAGGTTGCTGCTTCGCAGATGATGTATATCGCACTCTTGTCTTCTCAGTGCAGACAAATCTTACTCACTCACAACCGCGTTCCCACAGTTTCTCACCTGCAACCTATTTTTAGCACCACTATTATCCGCCTCCAAGTAGGAAAGGTAAAGCAGAAATTTAACATTGGCATTCCTATTCTTTGTTGTTTTTTTTATACCTTTCTCCTCCGCGAATCATTTCTCTGTTTTTTTTTGTTTTTTTTTTCTTTTTATCTTCCGTTATTTTTCGCTAAACAGCACATCATCTGTCAGTTTTGAAACAAAAGGAGTTAAACTGTGAATAGAACTTAAGTAAATATATTTAACCATTTGAGCGATGTTTGTAATATATCGTAGGGTCTGTTGCTACTCACATAGTGTTGTGCAGTGCAAACGCTCAATCAGCACTCAGGAGACAGGAGAATTTAGACTTTACATCATGGGTCTAGCAAGTGTCAAGAAATCTTTACTTTACAACAGATTGTTTTCTCCTGCATTCAATCAAGCCAATTGTTTACATCTCACTTTTCTTTCTAGCCATCATATGTCTCCTCTGTTCTCTCGTTTCCTCACTCCTTTTCTATTTCATAGAATTTTACAATCTTTTCCCATGCGATATACATATAGTTCTGGAAGAAAAGGCATCCAGCTCTGAAGAAATGTATATACTAACAAACTGTAATGAATAACTGTGTAAATTAATATATCCAGACAAAAATGTCAAGGATTCTTTGTTTTAAAAAAAATTAATTAATAAATAAACGAACCGTTTACGTACTTCGGTGTGACATGGCCACATCTGGCCAAGACAGCACTCGTACCAATACAAATCTCCCTAGTTCTCTTTCCGATCTCTTTATAGCCTTTGTACTAGCTGTTCATGTCAATGAATTCTCTGTGACTGTTCCTCTCCTCCCATTTCTCTCTCTCTTTTTCTTTCTTTCTTTCTTTCTTTATCTCTCTCTATCTCTTTCTGTCGCTCTTTCAAACGTTTTCTCTGACTTCATCCTGAATCTCATCCTCTCTGTCTGTCTCTCATGCCTCTCTACTTCCCACCTTCCCACTCTCTCTCTCTCTCTCTCTCTCTCTTACACCGCCCCCCTCTCTCTGTCGCTCTTTCAAACGTTCTCCCTGACTTCATCTTGTACATAACCCAGATCGCTATCAGTGGTAAAGACAAGATTCTTTCCCTTTGATTTTAAGATATCAGATATCAACATTGCCTCACATTACTATTACCCTGCTCGTGCATGTCTCTGGAAAAAAAGCAGAGTCGGGCCTGAGATTAATGTGGTAGCACATACCACCATTAAAACTTTCAACTCATTATAAGAAATGATACATGATATCAGATTCAAAAGGACGAAATTAACGAATCACAAGATAAATACGATAAGTGCTTAAGAAGAACCTTTTTATGTTGCTTTTTATGACGCTTATAATTATAATTATGATAATTCTGTGCAAGAACACATCAGTCCTTCCTTGTGGTTGTTTCATATAAGCAAAGCTTAAGTGTCTCCCCTCCTTAAGTCGACCCAAATGGGATTGGTTTTAGGTATAATGTTAGACTTTTGTCACCGAGGTTTGTAGACCTTTTTTAGTAATGCCATTGTTAGCAAACTGCTGCTGACATTTTCTTTGTTAACAAAACATAATTATCTTGAACAACCCCAGACGTGGATTGTTTTGCCCGCATTTCTGTGGAAACTGTACCATGACTAGTGAGAAAAGCAGAGCGCGTGTGTCTTGTAACATGTGGTGATATCATTAATGAGATATCTAAATAATTAGTGCATTCGTTTCGATGCCTGGGTTCTACAGCATGTTATCTGCTAGAAATTCAGTACAGTGGCGAGAGAAAAAAACAAGGAGGTGGTATATCACATTATGGCAAGGATAAATGTACATTGCAAAGCATCCTACTTCAGATTTCACGGCAAAGTTTGCATTAGTGAGAAGTATGGTGAACAGTGACATTCAGTGCTGCGGGGTTTTGCGTCGGCGATAAACAAGCAAAAATAATGAAAAGTTGGGAGGAAAACAAAACAAAAAAATAGCACAAGGGCACGAATCCAGCAAAGTTGCCGAGGATGGTTTAAGCATAAGAGATAAAGGTAAACATCACAGGGTTCTTTTTTGTAAGATGCTAGACAGATCAGATACAACATTAGTAAAAAGGCAATTTTAAAAAAAGAAACCTGCCCTGAATGAACCAATCCCAAGAATTAACTGCTTCATTCCAAACTGTATGCTATGTAAAGTATTCATGTTTTTCCGTTTTTGCCCCTGCCAAAATTTCATTTCCGTTTGTTTTCTCTTCGCCTCTCTGGCATTCTTACCATTTTCCCGTCCTTATTCATTCTTTCTTATGTTTTCTTTGGAAGCCTTCTCCCCACCCCTACAGACTTGTATTTTTCCAAGTTTTAAGGTCATTCCGCAACGTTTTCCATATTAATCCCCTAGCTTACGAATTTTTCTTGCCCTATCATATTCATTTCTATCTGTATCAGTTTTAAATTCTAATAACGAATGGGTAGATAATATGACTGAATAAAATCTTATGACCGTACCCACCAGCGATTCCAAAATCTCTCAGATAAAGGACAAATTAATTATTATCTTCTTTTTTAATTTCCGTACTCACGAGTTTCTATGTCGAGTACAGCGTGACAGATTGGCAAAATCAGGCCTAGCCGAGACACTGTCCAGCCAAAATACTCACTGAGTGCCTACACAAAACTGAAGACACCCAAGCATCTTTGAAATCTCACCTCAACTGTCTGTAACCCAAGAGGCAACCAGTTATCACGGGAAATGATGGGACATTTAAAAGTAGATTGTCTTGTTACTAAACTACAGCCGACTGGTTTGAGACCTTCTGGGGAAAGAAAAAATACGTTTTGTAATTTCATTATGGGCCCGTTAGAAAGAAACAGCTGAAACTGAAACAGTTATAAATTATATCAGGTCAGGTATTGCAGTGTTTGATTAGGGAGAGAAATTCATTTCTGCACAGTTCTTTGTCTATGAAAAGCTTCAAAGAGATTTCTTGTAGCATCACTGAGACTCTCCGTCAGCGAATCGTTCGAGTTGACGGCCAGAATGTTCATATGTTACACTATAAGCTTGAAGACACAAGGAATGGATGGATAGATGGATGGCTGTATGGATGGATGGATGGCTGGATGGATAGTATCCATAAATTATATGGGTGGACGGGTTAGTGGATGAATGGGCCTTAATGCAGGTGTGTATCTCCAAATTCCCGAGGCATTTCGCAAGTCCAGTCCTTATCTGGGGCTAGCGTTTCACCCACCGCCCATCTGGAAAGAAAATTACCGGAAGTGACGAATTTAATGCTCTGGCCTGACCTGGAATCAGAAAGATACAGGTTTCGTTTACTTCCCTTGCATAAATAACTAACATAAAATTGTGATGTTTTACGCGTGATAAATTGCCTATTTTTCATTCCGCTGTTTAGGAGCACCAGTCATGTTGAGTCAGCATTGGAGCCTTTTTCGCATTCACACTCAGAAGCTTTTACTGTTGCGGTGCACCTGTCTCATTGCTGTCCCATTAGTGATATTCCATGAATCTACGATTTACTTATAAATAACACGTCTTACGTATAAAACGTATAAAATATGATATAATACCAGTATAATATATATCTTTCCTGACCTGCTAGATTTTGTAAGTAGGCGTTTCCCGGCAAAGCTTACCATAATCATGGGAAAGGAGAAGCTGCGGGACACAAGTGCGATGGCGATAGACGCGTGTGGCCGCCCGACAAAATGGAGGACATTTCGGCACTACCCGATTCGAGAAAATCGTTAAAAGGCTTCATAGGATCAGTTTTATCGATTTTGCGTTTTCAGTATTTTTGAAAAGTTTAACTTCTTTACTATTCTTTATCCAAATGATGAGCCTGTTTAAATAAATCCTTCAAAACTGACTTTGAATTGAGTCACCATCAATAATTTTGATGAAAAGCTGAAACTTTAAAAGCGTTTTGCTCAAAACTGTGGTTCTGTCACTTCCTGTCTTTGGCGGGCCATATCTTCTCTGCTAATTAAATTAAAGCAATATTTTTTATACCAAATGAAAGGGCCACGAATAACCTATTTGGTGATATCAATATCCCATACCACCAAAATGCACGAATTGCCTCATTTTGTCGGGCGCCTACACATATGAATCGGCCAATAATAATGTGTTAATTCACTTCTTAATCAGGCAGGGTTTGGCATTCTGAGCTGACAAATCTGTTTAACCCTTCATTTAGGGAGATATGGCTGTACACAGGGCAACTTGAGAACGAAGTTTTCAAGAATGTTAGTGTTGTTGGATCATTTGATATATTGAGAGCTATCCAGCTTTACAGAACAAAATCTTTTGTAAACATGGGTTAAATGGTAATTTTCATAGAAGAAAAAGTCACAGTGATGAGTAAGGGTTAAGAGCATATGGCGCATGATTCATTTGTCGACATTCATTTCTTTGACATTACATGTCATCGAAATTAGAACCTACGATTCCAATAAATCATTCATCAGATTTTTAAACGAACTCAGAATTATGTCAGATAAATATCTGTTTTGCCAAAGACTTATGGAAAATCTGGTTTTAAAAATATTCACCGTGATGTCTTTCTGGGTCAGTGCTAACCAGGTAATCAAACCGATAAGAACAGATTTGAATAATCTTGAAAAAAAAATATATCCTGATCTACCGTGGTATGTTTGAATATTCACTGTATGAAATAGCCCATGTGGATAAATAGGATAACCAATAAGATTTAAAAAAAAGAAAATAGCCCCCTCTTGATTTTGTCTTCCCTATTGCTTAGGAAAATGCCGAATTCTCGCAGTCTAAACCTGATAATTTTCACAAGATGATACATGTAATAAGCTTCAGACTTAAGTTTCGGCCAAGCTTTAATACTGTCTACAGGTTGCCTATGCCTATCTGGTATCATCGAGGCTAGCAATCGATAAATAATAATGATGGCATAAAGCGTACTAGCAAAGTACTCATTCAGGATTATGTGATCCGTCATAAACCTGATTTCGCCGCCCCCCTCCCTTTTTCCCTAACTCCCCTGCTCGCTCCGTCTCTCTCTTTGTCTCTCTCGCTCCCTATCTCTGTCCCTCTCTCTCTCTCTCTCTCTCTCTACCTCGCTCTCTCTATCTCTCTCTCTACCCCTCTCTCTCTCTCTCTCTCTACCTCTCTCTCTCTCTCTACCTCTCTCTTTCTCTACCTCTCTACCTCTACCTTTCTCTCTCTCTCTCTCTACCTCGCTCTCTCTATCTCTCTCTCTACCCCTCTCTCTCTCTCTCTCTCTCTACCTCTCTCTCTACCTCTCTCTTTCTCTACCTCTCTACCTCTACCTCTCTCTCTCTCTCTCTCTGTCTACCTCTCTCTCTCTCTACCTCTCTCTCTCTACCTCTCTCTCTCTACCTCTATACCTCTCTCTCTCTCTCTACCTCTCTCTCTCTCTCTCTCTCTCTACCTCTCTACCTCTCTCTCTCTCCCCAAATCCCTTTCATGAACAAGAAAACGATTGGTGAATTCTGAGCTAACAATGTTCCACCCATTAAAGTACACATAATAATTTTATGTTAGTTTAGTTTATAAGTTTTCCTTATTAAGGTGGATCGAGTTGATGATGTTTCTCCGATTTAAACTGACGAAATTGTGAAAATGTCAAAATGTAATGGCTCTGTATCTTCTCATATAAATATGGGCACGCAATGAGGCAGCTAACTTACATCTATCTGTCAATTTTTATCTTGTTTTTTCGATGAGTGGTTTCGGAACGTTTCGGCTTGACACATTTAATGGGATCAGCCCCATTAGAGTAAGATAACCGGGCTCTTTACACATTCCGTGGGTGGACATAGCACCAACTGCCCTGTAATAGTACCAATTAATCGTAACAGTATACCGGAGGGCTCTAGCGCTCTCCACTCACCGCATTTTATCCCATGCCCACCCCCTCATCATCCGACGCACTCGTTCCCATGTGAACATAAGCATTTCCTCCAATAAGATGATGTAATTTAAATATTGCAACACTCTTTCTTGTTTTTTAGGGTGCAAAAGTTTCAGTCAGATAGACCTTTATAATATCTAGATCACAGTTACCTCTGCTTCCCTCATATCAAAATTTAAGCAATGGAGAACGATCGAAGGGGAAAAAAATGGTTACCATAGAATCATTTGTCGTTTCTTTTGTAAATCTAACACTTTACCCGTAAAATCCATTGGGCAATGGACGTATGTTTGTGTCATTGACCTGGCCGACCTGGTGGACATTTAAGGTTACTGACGTTTTGTTTTGTTTTTTTTTTAAACAGGAACGACGTTTTTATGTAAATTCTGATATTCTGTTTTGATCATTTTGGTAAAAGAATCGAGGCAGCTAATTATTATAATTAATTTCATGTTTCGTGAGTAAGAAAGTTTAATGATCCCGCCAAGATTTTTTGAGAATGTTAAATAAAATTTCACCAGGTTCACAGAAAGAGAACTCTTAGAACGCTGACTCCATAAGTGCTATCATATTATTTTTGTAAACCCGTTTGTTTGTTTGTTTTGGCATCAAATTTATGATCATCATTGCAGTTCTTTAACTTGCGATCTCACTAGCGTTGGCTGGCCTTGCCCGCTCTAAGTGTGGCGTCGTTCCAGAGCGTCATCATGTTTTTGACTCGCATGCTCAAACAATTATTATTATAAAGGCACAACCAATATTACATTCGCATGCCCCTGCCTTTCGAGACACTTTGTCAAATGTACTTGTACGTGATTGTTCGGATTTATGTGCATGAATGCTTCTGGTTGTATACTCATTGACAATGCATGTGCAGCACTGATGCCAGGGTGGTCGCCAATGGTCATTCAACGGTAAAATACATAGTATGTGGATCTCAGAATTCATTCATTGCTCTAGTAAGGACTGTGAGAACTGAGATAATGAAATGTTTAGAAAAGGTAGATGTGTGTGGGGAGGAGGGGGAGATTAAGAGAAACATTGGAGATTACGAGAAATGAGATATGCTCTGTTTTGAGCATACATAGATGATGGATGTCTAACCATGGTGTGGGAGGTCCAGTTTTTATTTTGGTGTTTGGACCGAGGGAACTTCCATCTGTAATATTGAATTCAGCCGGGGGAAAGGGGTATTCTGTAACATTATTTTAATCATTTATTCCAGTTGGTTGGGGTTTTGTTATCATGCGGCAGAAAATTCGAAAATCGAAATTAAAAGCCTTAACTCCCGTCTTCCCACAACCCCCAAACACACCCACGTGGCAGTAAGTGTTATTCTGTGTTCAGCCCAACTAGACGTTTTGTTTGCACGCCTACACCTGCTAATGAAATCATAAGATGGCAATTCTGTACTCATACTAGGGCCTCAGTTACCATTATCATGGTTTACCCCACACCCCACAGTAATCGCATTCAAGGTTCTGTAGTGAGTGTACACATTGTCATGATTATGATAAAATATTAATCAGGGTGCTTTTGCTCTCTGGGTCACGCGAACGCATACCACACACTCACAACGCTACTCACATAGACGGACACAAACATTACATAAACCAGATCCCTCTCCCCAGATGTGCTCACTTCAACGGGTCACACACGCGCTTAGGCTCCCCCTTTACCTTTACCGCAAACAGGTTACCGCTCGCGGAATGCTCAGCCCTGCTAAATATAGCATTCGGGCCATGCTGGCTCCGTGTCTCTCACCCTCTCTGGCACTAGAGCACGTGCCTGTGTATTTACAGTCTAAGTTCACCTTTCTGTGGCCCGTGTGAACAGCGACAGGCCTGAGGCGAATCTACAGGGCATTTTCTATTGAGTTACGACCCAGTGAAATGTTAAACAAAGGTGTCATGTTATGGCACAGTCGTGGATGGGAAGGGAGTATAACAATAAGGTGGATGGGGTTCTTCTGCCATTATATCTTAACACTGATATAACGACGTTCTTCAGAATATGTTAATTGACATGCTTATTGCACTGCGATACACAATTATTGTGAATTGATGGTTGAATGCGTAATGTTAGATGGAAGAACGAATAGGTAATGATGGTAGAAATATTGTTAAACAAAAACACAGAAAACCTGTAGGGTGGCAGCAAGACTTGAAGCAAAATCAAAAACATGGCCAAAATAAAAGTTGTATCTAGCAAAGCCAAGATTAAGAAATTATTAAATACAGAAACGATATAGATTGTAGACTAGTGTGGCGGGTTACTCGGTGAAACAGTCTTCGATCCTTTCATTCAGGTAGCAGGAACAGAGTGAAGAAAGTTATGAATGAAATAATGCGTCATCCCTAGATATTCCTTTTGAAATACGAACATTCAGAACAACCTGCCTCTCAGGTGTGCTAGAAAAAGGAACATGTGGACTCTCTCTGGTAAAGAAGAAAACAAGAGAAAACTGTTGATCTATTGTACCCATCACCTCAGATAAAGACAAAGTATCTAATATTCAAACCAAACCACATCACAAGAGTCTCAGGATAGTAGGTGGAGCCCTACAGTTCTGGGGAGAAATAGAATACTGCATTAGTGAAAGCTGGCATATGGTCCTAAAGTGATACCTTAGTCTGAACTCTAAAGAATGATATTACAAAAGGTCCATTACTTGTAGGCTACGCTTTCGTAAGAAAAGGCTTAATTTTGTGATGAAACAGCTGGGTGATATTTCATTTTGATTCCACAATCATTTGTATAGGTAGGAAGCTTAATATCAAACAGGAAAACAGACAAAGCATACGAAAAGTGTTTTCAAAGATACTAGATCTCTATCAAAATAATAATTATGTTTCCTATAGTGTTTGGGATAAGGGAGGTTAATTTCTCTGTTTGGGGAATTTGGAATTAATCCTTTCAGACAGTTCGCCAAAGAAATGGGTGTCTCGAAGTTACATGCAGCTGAACCCAGCGAAGTCGATGAAGCTGTGCTGGCTGAAGTGACTAGGGAAGGGAGCCTCCTTAGTTTTAATGTCCATAAGTGCATGTGTTTGCTAGCGATGATGGGACTTGATAGACAAGCTAGACTGGCTTCTCTCCCCCTAGACCACCCTAGGCCTTTTGCCTTGATGATTACCTGATGCTATTTATAGGGCAGACCGTTAAGTTTCAGGTGAACCCGAGCTTAAAATAAACCAGCGTGCGAACAAGCCAGTTGTGAGTAATATCGAAACGTTGGTATGAAAGCAAGCTATTGAGAGAAATCACCACTTACCTGTCAAGTTTCACCTACTATTTTATTATCAAAGGTTATTACTGATGTTGCTTACAATCTCTGATATAGAGTTTACTTTCATATCTTCTGTGCTTATTAGCTTCACTAGAAGTGTACTCGTGACAAAGCATGCGGGTCTTGCAGACGAAACTGTTTCAGACTTCAAAATTCTCCAATGTTGTATTCTAAAATCGGTTCATTAATGTTGTTTTTTTTATATAATAACTGATATGAGTCTTACAAAAGGGTCTTCCCCTCTCCCCGCCCCCCCCCTCCCCCCTTTTAAAAAAAAATATTCTTTCTTTCTCTTTTTCTGGCGATGGCAAACTTTTCTATTGCTTTTACACTATGTGACAGCAGCAATGCTCTGACAAGAACCACAAACAAGACAAATTCAGTAACATCCCGCGAACACATTTTTTGAGAATGAAAATAAATTAAATCTGGCTTGGAACGGAAGCCTCAGTTTATTCTTATGGCCGGTCATCTGAATTCGAGATTTTTTAGTACTTTTTGTCTGCATCACATAAAGCAGTCATACCCTAACATGATTTATTAATACACAGTATAAGGTATGTTCCATACAAACAGTGCTGTGAAGGCCCAGCTATTTCTCTCTCTTTTTGTCTGCACACGAGAACAGATAAAGGTGTAAATTAATACCTCAGTCAATTTCACCATTTGCTTCTATCACGTTGATGAGAGCTGTCCTGATATTTCTAATTCGTGTGCAATGAGTCACGGATAACGTGCAGTCTGAGGCTGAGGTTGGAGAAAGTACGTACACACGAGAACGGCCATATTGGTCTAAGGAAAAACATTCAACATTCAAACAGAAAAGACAGAGTAATTGGTCGATGTATTGACTGGCTGACTTACTTTATTGACTGATGGACTGGTAGATCGAAAGATGTTTCATCATTACATATATCAATAGAGCAAGCCTGGTCGACCATGTGTCACCGATTTTATTTTATCCCACATCTATTAAGGCTTTGAAACCTACTTATCATCACTTACCCCGTCTGGAAATTAGCGATCATGGCTCTCCACTCGGATCTGTCAGCAGCCAGTCTCAAGAAGGAGTTGTTGTTGTGATGTTTATTTGTTGTTCATGGATTAAGACTTTCAGTGAAAGTTTTTCTCTGTCTGCTTATACCATGAGAAAATATTTTATAGTGATTAGTGGGCTTTTTTAAAAAAATTATTATTCACATCATTATTTTCAATTTACCCGTAAACTCCAAGCTACAACTCTTAGTTATTTCGGAGTTCATCCCAGGTTTGAGAAGTCCCATGGTAGTCATAGTAATATTTCAGTTTGTGACTGGGAGTAATTTGATCAGAAATGTTGCCGTACTCCTTTGCCAAATCATTCACTGGTCCTCATTACTTCCTTATTTATGTTGGCAGAGTTAAGACCAATGCTATGACGCCGTTTACTTTACTCATGTCCCTGTGGTTAAATCTGTGTCTGAGACTGCTCAGACACCGTCGCGAGCAAGGCATCTCAATGAAAACAATAACATAGTCAAACGGCGGGATTCTTGAATGAATTTCCCGTAAACTTTTCTTTATGCTATGAAAGCGTTATAACAACTCCTTGCCGTTTTTGAAAGACGTAGACTTGGTAGTCATTTGAGAAAGAAAACTTTGATCTCGGTCTTAGAGCAACTGAGTGCATGATAGACTGATTTCGTTATAACGATGGCTATATCTACCTGAGCTGTGACCAGGTACTATACTGCGCCTGCGTGCCTGTGTTCTGGTCTTTGCTCAAAGGAAAGCAAAATATTTGTGACCCGGTACTTGATTATGATGACTTTAAGGTAGGGGAGGAAGCTTTATTCACGAAAGAGAAGTAATCCCAGGTACGAGATGAAGCCGTGTAATAATGCCCTCAATTTTCTCCCGAAACACGCCCAGCTGATGATAAATTCGCACCAGAACAAACCAGAGTAGTAGCAGTGTGAAAGAAAAGTAAGCCTGGGTTTGTTTGTGCACTTTGACCTTGAGAAATTTGACGTCACGACTTGAATCTGAAAGAATTTAACCTTTTAGCACGTGAAAGTACTTGGATGAAATTCATGATACAGTTAAAAGTTGCACCAAATTTAAGATCCAGGAATTAGAATGATGTCCAATAGTAAATGATTGAAATTTTCATCCTACTGTTCCCATGTGATAAGTTACCGCCTGAAGAATCAGGACAATTCTATTGCTGCAGGATTTTTTTTTTTTTTTGCTTGTTTGTTTTTGTATCTGCGCCAATCACAGAGGTAAAGAAAGAAGCAGTGTCTTTAAATAATGGAAAGAAAAAAAACGAAAAACACACGGAACACTGAAAAGCTCAGTAACCGAAAATTAGTAGTTTATTTATTTTTTTTCTTTCAGAATCTATTGCACATTTCTGTATTTTTTCTCTAACGTGAAGCTTTGTGAAATACATTTTTTGGCCATGTCTGTTGCACCGAAAATGGTTGTTTCATGGGGTGACGTGTACCTTAATTTGACACTCTTGTAGGGCTGGGGTCTAATGGGGAACGTTTAGTATACATTTAACATGATTGTGGTCTGTATGGGGGATATGTCACGTAAACTGGTCATCTAAGAGTATAATTGTCATCAGTCATTACTTGAAAATGAATGAACTGAAAGGAAGGCAGTGGCAGTAGTTGAACTTCAATTTCACTCCACGCCACATTGTCACTAACTGCAGATTATGAATTATGGTAACAAGTTCAAGTATTTTACTCCGGCTACATAAACTGCAAACTGCTACTGAATGTGGCAGTTTACTTCCTAGGCTACAAATACTTACTGGAACAATGGCAAATTGGCAGTTCACTCTTATTATGATAGTATAATACTAGCAGTATACAATAAACTACCAAGTTATACTCATAGAATTTGTTTACTCTTCTTCCGCTGTGTTTGATCCCTGTGGCATTGTCGATACTATAATTGTTGTTGTTGTTGTTGTTGTTGGAACTGAAATCTTTGATGCTAAACACATGAGATCATAGCCGTGACTATGTAGATTTATAGTATACATCTTTCTCTTTTCTTTAATCACACAGTCACCCTTGAGGCTGTCCTTCACTCAAAAGCCTGTAGTTCAAATTCGATCAAAATTGCACCTCGTTTAAGTGATTTGTTTTTCATGAAGTGTTAACATTTTTTTTTTTATTCTAATCAGGAGCAAAAAAATAATAATAATAATAAAATGAAACAAATTTGACGGCAAGGATTATGGGTGAATTTTCCAGGAATATTTGTTAGGATTCTAAATCAATACTACGTTGTTAATCATGAACAGTGAGGGCGAATGCATTAAAATATCAAGGTCATTCACCTGTGAATTCCTTGGATTTTATCTTCTCTGCATTTGAGGATCTGTGTTGTTTTCCCCACGGCTTCATAGCGGTTATGAAAGAAGCCGCAATTCTTTATCGTTCCTTGACATGGCAGGTCAGAAACCGCAAAGGCCGTGGGGTTCAACAGTAGAAGCAGCAGTAGAAAATCTTTCATCTCTACAGATTTTCCATGTTTTTAACGAGCCTTCTCTCGGCTGACTGCAAGGCTAACCTGCGATTAGTTCCAGGGCTTTTCCTTTTCTTTGACGGCAGCCGGAAGTGCTTACGGCAACCACCAGATAAATAAGCTGAAAATAGATCTGGCTGTGCGAAATAGGCCAGGGCAAGGAGAGAAGGGAGAGGGGGCGCCTTTCACCTATTTCTTCTGTTTTAAGCAGCATTATTTTATAGGTTTTTTTTTCCCATGGATTTGTTGTTGTTTCTTTGTTTGTTTGTTTGTTTGTTTCATGGGGTTGTGGTTATGGTCATAGTTGCGGTTTCTCTCCCCACACCCCCCACCCCCACTCCTCCACTGCCCCACCGACCCCCAAACCTTGTTAATCTTAATCAAAATGGCGGATGTTACTCTCGACTCTTGTCTTGGATTATATCAAATTTCATGATTATAACGTTTTGTTATGCAGCTGTTGGTGTAAGAATTTTATGTATTGCTTATATAGCCATCGTATATCGTAGTCTTACGCCCCACCTCACATTTGCCCTTTTTTAATTTTCTGAAGCCCTTGATTCTGAATTTAACACCACTTCTATATCCGAAAACTCAAACATCGAATCTGAAGAGATTGTAAAGAGAATGAGTTAGCAAACCGACGTTTCAGTGGCTGGTACCAAAAGTTGGTGAACAGAATGCATCGTTGACTGTATGATAATATGGCTATGTCATGTATTACCACTTATGTGGCAGATAGACTATAATTATGCTTACTTGTTTTATTTCTTGGGAAAATGGGGAAGCTTTTGTCAATGAAATTCATTTTGTTTTCTTATAAGCTTCAATTCTGTTGTTGTTCTCTTTTTTTCAGGTCCAAGTTTGAGTAGTCGAAGACAAATCGAAAAGATTCCACCAATGTTGGTGTGACCAAATCTTCCATGATTGTACAGCCAGTGACTTCAACAGCTGCGCCAGCCGCTGCTGTGGCCACTGACACCTTGTCGACACCATCATCATTATTGATTCTACAGCGGCAACAACAGGAAAGAAAGTTTGAAGACAAAAATGGTCGTGTTTGCTGGAGTGACTGCTCCACGCGAGACACACGTGAAAATTTAAGTGAGTAGATCTAATAATGTCCTTTCAAGTTCGTGTTTCAATAGAATTTACTTGTTTCTTTCTGTACTTCTGTGATCGGCGCACGCACAAACAAACAAGCAAACAAAGAATCCTGCAATAACCATGGAATTGCCCGGATTCTTCCGATAGTCACGAAACAGATGGCAACAGTAGTGTGAAAATTTGACAAACTATTGAAGAAACCAATATTCCCGGCGATTTTGACAACTATCCTCATAAGGACAGTTTAGCTTTGAATATAGAACTATTGCTAATCACCTGTCATATGACTCGGCGGACGGAAACTCCGGACAAGGTTGCGTCAAGTCGACAGTTTAATATTGGACGGCTTGTTAAATGTTTTTAAGTGCGGTATTTTGGAACATGACGTTAAGATTTTACATGAATTGTTGTGGAAATCAGATACATGTACATCCTAATGCTCGCAAAACACAGACATCCATACACACAATGACACACCACGACACAGACATAATTATGGAAGTATTTATCGGAATATCAGTCTCTCAGTTCATGGAATATCGTCTTATGTTTTTGTGTTGCTATTCTTCCAGTTCCTCATTTTTCTCTGTATTATGTGGCTCAGAAGGAAATCGGCAGATGGTCCCTCTTGGGATGCTGCAACATTAGCAGGTCCCTTGACAGACACATTAGAAACATATCCATAAATGAAATAAAATTACTGGAAACATACACAGATTCATATACAGCAAAGCATAATGTGGAGGTGACATGATATGATGCTTGGCTATCTCATTAAAATCAAGAAATAAACCAATAAATTATTCTCTCTAAACTCAAGGCAGATAAGGGAAATTTGGGGTATAATAGTTATTATATAAGACAACGTAGCTTTTAAGACTGAGAGCCATGCATCTAAATGGAAAGGTAGATCGCAGTACTTTCCCAAACTTCACATTCACTCCTGCCTGCATCCCAACAAGCACAAATGGATATTTCAGGCAATTATAGATTACAAGACATGTACTCATACGATCAAATATTATTATTGCAAATATGTTCAACCCATAAAGCACTTCTTTTAATTTTGTTGCCATATTTGCTAAGGACAGAATATGACGGTGATCTATTTTTTAACCTGTTGCGAAGGGGATATGAAGATAAAAGGAGAAGACAGAAATGGATCAAACAGAGAGAGAGAGAGAGTGAGAAAGAGAGAGAGAGAGAGATGTGGATGAATCCTTGAAACAAGACAGGTGGTGGGGGAACGAGCCCAGAAGACGGAGAAGAGCAAGTGCCGGCAGGCAAGCAGGGTGAATGAGTCATCTGACTGGCAACTAGCCCAGTGCCTTGGTACACTCCTGTCTACACCTTGTACATTATTTTTAGGGAGGGGTGGGCCACGGCGTGTGCCTGTGCGTGTGTTTATGTGTTTGTGTTTCTTGCTGTACGCCTGTGTTTGAGAATGAGGAAAATACGGACACAGAAAGGGTAAAAAAGGGAGATAAAGCGCGGGAGTGAATGAGGGAAAGGAAGGGGGAGACAATTTTAATGATGATAATTTGACTTGGTTGAGAAATTTTCTTATTGAGCGTGTTAAATGTTGTTGTTTTTTCTGTATTTCCACACGAGAAAATAATCCGAGAGTTTGAGAAGACAGAAAGTGAGAATGGCAGACAGACAGACAGACGGACAGTCAGACAGATAGATAGACAGACAGAGAAAGGAAGAGAGAAAGAGAGAATAGTTGTTAATAATATGTCTGTGAATGGCTTGGAGGTAGGTTCGTATTATTGACATGTTTGTTGATGCATGAATTTGAGAGAGAGTGACAGATGGAGTTGGGGGAGGGGGAGAGGAGGTGTGAGAGAAAAACGCATGTTGTAGTGGTGTCTGCGTATTTTGGTAAAACGGATAAGACGGAGTAGCTGCGTGTTCCACACTGAGAGTGAGTGTGTCACAAGAGGGAGGGGAGGAGATGTGGAGAGGGGACCTACGAAGGTGCAGATGTTTGTGTTTGTACATACGTGTGTGCGTGTGTTTGTATGAGAATGTGATAGAAGCAGCGAGATGCTGAGAGACTGTGGATGTGCACAGATAACTAGGTATATAATGCAAAAAGCGAGAGAGAGAGAGAGAGAGAGAGAGAGAAAGGCCGGAGATTGGGGTAGAAAAAACTGAAATATAAGGTGTGGGTAAAGTGCGTCTTCTTCATTTTTATATAAAACGTGCTGCTAAAATGAGCTTATCTGCATTTTTCTTTTAGTTTGCGATGGTGTTGGTGCATTAAATACAAAGTATGTGCCCATGCAGAGAGCTGCAAAGTGGAAAGAGGAACTAATAAAGTTGAGCTGGTTTGATAGATTTGAGCTATAATTGGAAGTTTGCTTTTATTGTGAATAGACAGACGGATAAGCGTTCTTTAGTGTGAATGAACAAAGATCTGCGTGCGTGCAAGGGAAAATGGTAACATAAGGGAGTGGAGTAAGTAGGTGGGTGAGCACACGAACAGCTGGATGCGGAGTGTACAGTCATGACGTATGGTCCTTATTTAACACAGTCGCATGTCTGACATACGGAATGTAGATCTATCAATGGTAATTGTGGGTTTTAGGACAGGAATGTGATATGTACATATGAGAGAGAGAGAGAGAGAGAGAGAGAGAGAGAGAGAGAGAGAGAGAGAGAGAGAGAGAGAGAGAGAGAGAGAGAGAGAGAGAGAGAGAGAGAGGTTGAGAGGAGGAGGTGGTGAGGGAGGGTATGATCATGACTATTGATGATGACGGAGAGGAAACGACACTGATGCCAGGTTAACGTCGACAAGAAAGACCAAACACTGAAGAAAGAGAGAATGTGGTATATTTTTACACTATAACAATTATAAACCAGACTGCATCAGACAAATCCTTTTGAAAAATTTAGATCTTTGACCGTACAAAACGCACACATTTCAAAGAGTCAATATTTTTTCAAATTCTGTTTCTTCAAGCTCAATAATAAGCCATGGTAATATGCCCATCGTTTAGTATACAATTTCACTGATTTCACAATCAGCACTTTTTACGACCTATCAGTGTGAGTTTAGTGAATATCAAGTGGCTTATCAAAAAATTTCGTTTTATGATGAGGAACTATCTGGTGATCCTCACTTCAACTTGGAGTCATTAAAAAAATCTGTTCATGAGAACCTGTTTACTAGCTTCACTAGAACCATCATCTTCATTAGTATCTGGGATAACAAGCTCCAGTTGCTCAAGGAATGCCCCAGGTATCGAGTCCCATGTAAACTTGATTTTCATCAAAGATTGCTTTCGTTCTATGGGTTTTCTGTGGAACAAGACCAGGTGAAGACGGTAAGGGGCGAAGTTGGGGAAGGGAGGATCAGATTTTAGGCCTTGCAGTCTACAGGAAAATGTGGGAGTGGGTGGCCGGGTGGTTTTGAAGCAGGCGGGGAAGGGTAGAGATTTTGTTCTACCTGAGCTTACAGGTGTTTCGAGATGGCAGTGGAAGCTTCAGGTAAATGCTCAGGAAATTAGGCCACGCTGTTACACTGTGAAATAATGGCAGGCTGCATGTGGGTGGGAGTCGGCGTACTCAGGTGGTGGCAGGGAAGGTGTACCCAGAAAGGATTTGGGGGGTGGGGGGGGTGGAGAGTGGTGAAGAAACAAAGCCCTTTAGGCCCCATCATGTATCACCTGTGACACACAGACATTTCTCACTCGGTTGCAGTTCCCACAAGAACTCAACGCGAGAAAAGTTCAATTATTTTTAGTGTTTTCTACAACATACACAATTAATCTACTAAAATAATGATGATGAAAAAATCTTGAACTATGCCCCTAAGAACAAATTCTCACGAAGACAGAATTCGCAGACAAGCAAGAATGGGGGGGGGGGGGCTAGAGAGTTTAAAGGACGGAGGCAGTGGACGAGACAGGGTGAGGAGCAGAGAGCTGTGGGAAGTAATGTGGTGGAAAGAGAAAAGACAAAGAGAATGGGGGGGGGGGGAAGACGGGAAACTAGCCAAATCGAATGACAGAGCGAGAGAGAAGTGAACAGAAAATCAGAAAGAGATAACAAATGGTCCGGAACCTGGGAGAAGAGAGGAAGAGAAAAGTGAATGGGGAAGGGGAGACTGAAACGGTTGTGATGGGATCGGAAAAAGGAAGGTCGATGGATATTATTCTTGTAGTTAAGTCTTGCCGCACAATTCTATGACAATAGTGCATTTTCCCAGTTTTTGGTCTACGGCTAACGAATGGAAAAACAATATATTTTCAAGGTTTTTTCCGAGTTTGCAATTTTCAAGCTCCGATCATGTTATAAGTTATAGTCAAAAAATTCCAAAATGTGACAACTTAGGCAACTTTTCCTCTGCCACACGAGCTTTAAGTTTCAATGTGAAACGTAGGATATTGCCAGCATGCTGGTTTTGTCATGTAAAGCAGATGATGCTGTATTCACTAACACCGCTTATGGTGTCCTTGAACTAATAACGTGATTATTAGTCTCACGTATTCTGGACCGTAGAGCCTTTCAGCTAACCTACAAAGAACCAGTATGTCCAGCAAACATATTTTTAGACACAAAGATTGCTTTTTCTGTAATATAGAGCTGACGCTAATAATAAGGAGGACTACACCCTGGTTATCTCCAGATGCTGGACAGTGCACTTTATTTCCTTTCTTTAACAAACTTCAGCTCTCGTAATACACACTTACACATTTTTCAAGCCTATCATGTATGGAATGTGTGTGTGGAATTATGGCAGTGCATTTGTTTAGCCTCTATCTTCATTGACAGAAAGCGACCGTAATTTTCTTTTGCGAGCCATGCGTTTGTCCGTTCGTGTCCTCTATGCAGTGACACAAGGATAAAAACTTAATTATTATTATGGAGAAGCAATGCAATGGACTGAGAGAAAGAGAGAGAGAGGGGGGGGGGGAGAGAGAGAGAGAGAATGAGAGATATTTTGAAATTTATTATTAAGCTCTCAATTTTAACAATGGCGTTATTACTACAAAAAGATGAGAACGATTTGCGGTGGAGGTTGCCACCAATTCAGTAATGTCATGCCCTCAGTAAATATGCAGCCAGCCCGACGGACAAATAGACATAATGTTTCAAAAGAAATGTAGCCCAACCCATCAAAAAATCCCATGAAAGGCGTCAGCGAGACATTGTTTCATTACTCGACCAGATTTGATCACGGGTTTCTCCAGGTACAGTCTGGCGTGTTAGCCAACAATGCGGTGGCTACATACAGCTACAATACACAGGCATGCATGATACTTGTAAATTATACAGAGATGTTTAGAGAGTTAAAGAAGACATTATTAACTCTCCACCATCACTGATTAGTACTTTCATTGTTATCATTACCATGCTATAAAAACTGTAAAACATCTCTTTTAAGGTTATCGAGTGCTATGGAAAGAAGACATGAGAAAGCAAAGAATGAGAGTAAACATTTATTCTGGCACGGAGTTTTCAAGGATCAACAAGACTTTATCGCTTTTGTCATTATTATCCCTTCGTCGTAATAATTTTGTGGTCGCCTTCTGATGATTATTTTCCCCATGAGAAAGAGGGAAAAGAAAGACATAACAAAGCAAAGAGTAAATATTTATGTAGGCCTATAAATTTGAAGAAACAACAACTTTAGACTTTAATATGGGCATTGTCGTTTATCATGTTGCAGTGTTCATTTTGTGGTCGCCTTGTGAGGATCTCCTTGCAACTGTGGGAAGGGATCTAGAAAATGGTGATGGACACTGGTGTCATTGCGTGAACCGAATCAGTGTGTAAAATGTACTGAATTTTAAATCAGATTTCCTCCAGGAGACCACAGTAATCCCAGATGCAAAATAGTTACTGAGGAGAATTTTTATTGTAGTTATGTTGACATGAAACGCCACATTAAACGAGTGATCAAGCAAAGCAAACTAAAATTAATGATACAGACAACGAACGGCAGTTCACGGCCAGAACTGTAGTTATCCTTTTAAAGTTAGTACAAGGTGCAAAAACACGTTTAAGATACACAAACTTATCATTAACAACGAAAGACACTGAAAGCATTGCACTATGGAATAGACGCGTGACAAAATTATTAAATATTCATCTAACATTTTACAATGAAAGAAATAATCGTAATCCTGGACAAAAAACACAATCCTGAATGTTTATGTAATGATTGTATGTGAATTTTTACCTCCACTGACTTTTGATGAATATCCTTTTAGTTGTACACTATGCCAGTTTATGTACAGTACCTCTAGTATTCATTGTACAGTTTAAGTAAACAAATAATCCTGAATGCTGATATTTAAATAAAACTACAATTCGATCTCATCACTATAAGTATCAAATCGTAAATCACCTGCATTGCCCATAGTTGTCTCTACTATTACAGTAAGGCTAATTTCCAGGTTACAGCTATAAAGAAAGAGACCTGCAGCCGTAGCGCCATCAAACAGTCACAGATCGTGCTTATTTCTTGTCTTCATCGTTCTCAATCTGTCAATCTTCGCTTTACTACACCTTTTGTAGAATGACCGTTGACAACTACTGGTGGCATACCTACGTGGCGATGGCTAACCAACGGCTAAGGGATCTTCACATGTGAACTAAATTATCTGTGCTCTCTCTCCATAGAATATTATTAGGACGGGCACTATTTATGTGCACATCGAGAGGCATTTGCCATATTGTTGTATGTGAGTGACATTTTGCCGATTTTGAGTTTTTGTCATGAAAGTGGTTCTCTCACTCCTAATTTTAACATGTATAAATGTCATAATCATGTGTGTATTTTTCGTGGGCATTTTTATGTAGGCTTTAATTTCGAAGCGTATTGAACAAAACCCTGATTTTACACAACTCTCCAAACGTTCAGTCCTCATTTTGTCTAGAAGGTAAAAATGCACATACAACAATATGGAAAATACCCCACGACATTTCTAATTAGTATCACCCATCATTCCATTAACTGGATACCAAATGAAGTAATTACTTCATTCCCAAAAGTGGTAAAGACTCCGAGGATAAGATCCACCCATTTTGCCACGGTCAATTTTGGGTTATCTCTGGTGCAAGAACAACATAGCAACCAAGGTTTTTGACAGTTTGTCATTGAATTGCTGAGTGATGCGTGATGAATTAATTAAAGCGAATAAATTTCTGGGTATTCAGAGCATGGTCATCACTAGAGGCTCTTGCAATCGCTGGGATTAATCGAAAAGAATATTTTTTCGTTTCTTTTTTAAATCTAAAACGGTTTTGCACTCGTTCTGCGGTTCATTCCTGAGTAATAAAAATCGAAGCCTTGGATCTGCATGCAGAATCATGTTATAATCTGGCTGGATGCTTTGGTATGAGAGTGGGTTGTGTGAACTTTAGGGCAAGTTCCAACGCAGTTTATGACTTTTACTCGTAATTACAATTAAAATTAAGATCTCCTACTTATTATAGTATTTGTTTCAATTAATAAGAAGCGGTTTGTATTATTATGTTTATGTTATATAATAATTTGAAAAGCGTGGCTTGAGCTTCTTTCTGATCCGCACATTGTCCAAACTAACTATTAGCTGTTTCTAAAGGAGCCACAAGTAATTCTCATTTCATAAAGCCTTACAGACCTGATGGAAGCCCCTTAACTATAAAAACATTTTATCTTAATCCCTCAGTTAGTCTTCGAGCTCGAGAGGAATCCGTATCAACGGTTAATGAACTCGCCCTGAAAGCAGAAGTCCATAATATTGTAATGTGAAGACAGCCTAAATAGTTGACGTCACAACAAACCTACACCAGGTCATTGCGACAGAAAAGAGTTCCTCATACCATTATGGTATTTTTAGGCCACTTGTCTAACTTAATGATACTTTGTTTTGTGAAACTGAATGGATTTCCCTCTTGTGTGCCTATGTATGTGACTGGATGTGTGCACGCTTTTATAAATAGCGCATACGTGTTCTTTTGTTCAGATAATTTGTTGATTCTTATTAAGAAGGGACAGTTATACAGGAATATCATTCGTGTGTTTCAGCCATTCCACAACACGTTCAACATTCTATATTTCCATTCCTTTTCTTGGATGTTGCGGCAATTCTAATCACATTAACAAATGGGAGTAAATATTTTACTCAGAAGGTGATAACTTAGGTGAAATGATCCTTCCGTTCAATTCAGTAAATGCAATGATTTTTAAGGCTTAAGGAAAGTAATTGCCCTTTTGTTCATCAATATGCCAGTATACAGTTGTATATCCAAGCAGCAACACGTTTACACACTTACAGGCACTTGAGAACACCTGTAAACACTCAGGCACAGACACGCACACAAACACGTACACAATTACGTGGAAACGAAAATATTCATTCAAATGTCCAGTTTCTCCAACACTGGTATTAATACTGGTCAGAATAGTATCAAGGCTCTATGATTTCCTTGGCATTCTTGATTCATCCCAGAGCTCTGGGGAAAAATGCAGAGTTGAAAGTACGAAAGGGTGAGTGAGCTTAATGTACGTGGGAACGATAAACAGAAAAGTACACAATTTCAGATGGTAACTATCGCTAGTTTTTACCACAGTTTCACCGTGATGTCTAAGTGCAATTTCCCTTGTGCGACATCATTCTATTTGGGACACACGCATTATCACATATAAATGCCATTTAGAATCTCTCATTGTGTGTGTTCTGTGTTGAGTGAGTTGTGTCTATTCTGAAACTTATTGTCTGGTAATTTGTTCAGATAATGCCTCACGTGGATAACAGCGCTTATCTGGCAAAACTAAACAACCTCAGTGTAAAGTGCAGAAATGTCATAGTTATCACTCTGATGCACTGACTGGACGTTTGGGAAAAATGGTTTTTTGAATGTGGTCTTGTTTGGACGCCAGTCTAATGCAATATGGAGAAATGTTTTTTGAACAAGTCTCAGATGTAACTCAGGCTTGCAGCACAGATCACGTCAACTCCGAAAATGACATGTTACTTGTCGTGATACCGTAAAGTGGTTAAGTGTTCTGATGGCAGACAATTAACGCATCCCGCAGTACGACACCATCCCGCCTTCCCCTTTTGTCTTCTTATCTTCCACGCATTCTTTGTCACTCTTTGTTTTACATAGTTTTTTCTTCTTTTTTCTACTAAACGCGATGGATCGGTCCGCTCCTCTGTACAATCATGCAATACATTTGCCAAAGAAGTTTATTTTCCCCTCACTTTTAGTGGTGTTTCTTATTCACTTGAATTTTCTTTCCTCCATCTCTCATCCACTCCTGTGTATTCGGTGGTCACCTCTTCCTGAGACTTGAAACAGTTGTCAAAAATAGGAATTTACATACATTATCTGTAAATTTAGATTGCGCTCTCAATTCACATACAGATATTCAAATACTTCACAGTTTGCAAATGAAATTGAAAGATAACTATATTTTGAATCCAAGAATTATGTTAGTTTGTGTGACCACGTGGCTTTATGGCCATTGTGATGCCTGGCAGAGTTTGCGGATGAAATCTGAACATGTGTAGCGCACAGACAGGGTGCAGTTGTTGTTAATTACAAATCATTATTGTTATGAATTCAAAGGACCAATTGTTTATCTAGGCGTATTATTTTACAATATAACACGTCTCATTTTCTTCATCGTAATGACATTTCTCTTTTACTTCTTTCATATTATCCTAACGTTCGTCCAAAATTAATTAATTTTTTATATATTTGTAATTCCCATCTTGTGGATTGTCTTGAGCAATGAATAACAAAGAGTCTCCTCTCTGACATCCCCCTCAGGTCTCCGGGAAGAGAGCGATAGATGGCAAGATCTCCCGTGGCGACAAAAGCTAGAGAGCAGTTACTGAGAGTAGAGGAAGCTACTTACAAACTATACCCAAGTGTCAAACCCGTTACACTAGAGCGTAAGACAATCAGAATGTCAAAACCGATGAGCACAGACATCGATTCGAACCAACCAACCACGACCACGGCCCAAACGTCTTCGACCACAACCACCACCACCACCACCACCACAGTCCTACCACCAACCTCCACCTCGACCACAGCTGCAGCACCGGTGGCACCAGCATCTCCTAGTGTCAGACGTGCTACGCAGGAACCACCACCGGCGGCAGCAGCAAAAACACCACCAGCATCAACACCAGATGTGGGCGGAAAGCGTCTGCTGGGTGAGGAAAGCCCCATCATCATCCTAACAGAACATCACGATGATGAAACTGAAACTACCATCGTATCGGGCGCGCCCGGGCCCGATATAAGCGCAACAAAGCAACAGCCGGAACAAGAACAAACACCACGTCTTCGAAAGCGGAAACCAGGTGAGCAATCTTCTTACTTAATAATTATGTAGTCTTTAAATAAGATACTTGTAAAGCCTGTCATTAGCTGTGAGTTGTACTGCACATTTTACATATCGACAGAACTCTTGATGCAGTTTTAGGCAAAGTGTATAATTATCAGGTTTTGAGGTATTAAAAATGTTTACCACATAGGTGTGCCTAAAAATAATGACAGATTTATCAAAATATTCGATTTTATTTAGCAGCAAAATAATAATGGAGTATCTCCAATTGTAAACGACAGGAATAATAGCGAAATCCAGTCTGTTTTCATGAACCGGCGTAGCGCATTAGATTTTACTTTTTTATTAAGGAGATTTTGAGAGTGTACATGTGTTTCACGTAAACATTGCTCTCACTCTAGAGATGAGTTATCAATGTCTGTCCGGATGTCTTGTGTTCACAGCAGGATTCCCACTTTTTTTATCATGACAAAACTTACCTAGTTGGTGTTTCTTATCTTATTTCTTGTGTAATACTTCGTCGAGATAACAATGGAATGTTATGGGAATGAAAATACACAATAGCTAATTTTACTTGCATTGGAGGATTAAATCATAAGATAAGGATATTTATTTGCATCCGTCAAACAGTTTAAGAAATGCAGAAGTTATATATTTGGGAAAATACAATGTTTGTACATTCTTTTGGTCACTGATACCTTTCTGAAAACGGGACCAAATGAAGAAAACTTGATAAATGTTTGTTCCTCTCTGACATAAGTGACCAAAGAAATATAAAAAAAAAATGTTTTCTTATATTTTTCTGATACCACTTACATTTTCCCTTCAGTATAAACATAAGTTCGTAAGTTCCTTCTCATTCTGTGGTGATGTATTAGTCCAGCTTTTTATTTCTGGCTGGTAGTTGTAGATTATTATATTCTCCTTATCTGCAAAGTTCTCGTTCATTTGGATTTGTGAAAATACCAACGACATGATTGTACATGCTTTGCTCATGCCAACCTTCATTTACATGGTACTACATATCTTAGGCATCTTTATATAAACATATCACTATGTGATGCTTGAATACAGTACTTTCATTAGATTGACGACTGACCACAATATTTTCATTGGATTTTCCTCCAGAAGAGACAACAAAGAAACTTTCGACCCCAGAATCAACAAGCGATCGTGGCAGAGAGTTAGAACGCAGAGCAGGTAAACCGGAGAGTCAGTCCTCTGACGTGTCTCCCAAGCGTGACGTTACAGATGTCATGCAGTTCTTCCTAGAGCAAGAGAAGAGCCTGCAGCAGAGCTTTCTCTCTCTGCCCAAGAAAAGCCAGAGGAAACAGCGATCACCCAGTCCCAAATTGCAGCATGCGGCTGGGTTAGAACACCTGGACAACCTGATACGTCTCATGGAGCAACTGACATCGCTCAAAGACGAAAACAGCAGGCTGAGAAAACGCTGTGATTATCTCGAGAGCACGAAAGTGCTACTCCAGGCCAAGAGAGACCTTTCTCTTGAGAGTAGCAGTTCGTCCTCGGGAGTTGTGACTCAACCGACCAAGCATAAACACCACCACCATCACCATAAACATCATCATCATGGTGAACGCGGAACCCGACCGCCCGATGATGAACTTTCACGCCTACAAGGCGGTGGAAGATTGACTAGACCCAGAATATCCAGCGCGGATGAGTTAGACTATTTTGAAATCGTGGACTCATCCTCAGATCAGAGACCAAAACGAGCCAAATCGTCCATGCATAAACGTAGTTTTTCTACTGGATCTTTAGAAGTCCCGTCAGAACTTATATCTGAAGTTGGCGGTGTCGAGACGAGAAAACGAATGAAAGGGAAAACAGGCAGAAGTATATTTAGCAAATCATCGGGCTCGAAACAAAAATCCAAAACATCCAAATGGGCTCGTGTGAAAAAGGTCCTGACGGGTCAAAAGCTTTATGAAGATTTGGGAACAACAATACGAACTATAAGAGACCTAGGGAGGTCTTCACATGTGAGATACTCCTCGAGTGGAACACACGGCAGCCCTCAGGAGTACGGCTCAACCTCCTCGCGTATGTCCACCAGTGAACATCGGGCCCTGGAAAGAGAAGGGTCTGGAGGTCACGACACGCTTGGGGCCAGAGCTCCCCTCCCTGTGATCCCAGCGGTCGTGAGAGAAAGTGCAACATTACATGAACAGGTACTTACGTCTTCTGTCATGGTTTTCATTTCCCTGGAGTTGATCTGCTGATTCTTTCTTTACTGCATGTCAGCTTCATTATAGTGCCACTGACAATTATTAGAAACTGAAAGTCCGCTATGGACAGGTCCTTAATTTCTCATATAATAATGGTTACCGGTATTGCAGATTTTAACCAAAAAAAAAATTCTTCATTGATTGATTTCAATTATTCATGAAGGCCTGTTTACACTGGTAGATTTTAGGAATATAAAAAAGGAATGGGGGAATGTGTAGGAAGAACTCTCCTGGCTTTCCGACTTTTGCTTTACGATTTCCCCCTTCGAAACATGACCAAAACAAACGATGCGCATCGTTTCTCATTCAGAGAAACGGACCAGTGTAAACAAACAGCGTTTCGAAGGGGGAAATCAGAAAACAAAAGACGGAAAGCCAAGAGAGTTCTCTCCACACATTTCCCCATTCCTTCTTTCTATTCCTAAAACCTACCAGTGTAAACAGGCCTTAAGTATCATTTATTATTCTAAACTACTGAAAATTACCAAACTTCAATAAGAATTTACCGGTACGCGAAAATATCCTGATACTGTGTATTATTCTTGGATTTATTTTGCCTTGTCTCTTCTCTCTGCCCTGTGCTCAATCGCCCACTACTTCTGTATTTCAATGTGAATCATTGTTCACATGTAATGATCTATTATGTCGTGTTCATATTGACACACAATGTCACGAGTGGAGTGAGTGCAATTAAGGGGATTGCTACAGAGTGGGTGTAGAGTAAGAAGGGCTCACGGCAGACAGGTAGGGAAAGACGTGAAAGGAAGAGAGTAAAATTAACGCACGAAGACAAGTAAGGAAAGCGTGCATGTTATGAGTGGTGGGGGTCTGAATGAGGCGAAAGCGCTGTATTACTATCACTGCAAGTTAGAAGGTCCTACTGAACGGACGCTAGTAAGAGCCCAGCGGGCGGACATAAGGGGAGCAGTCGAGAGACCAGTGAGAGAGTTTTTCCAGTGATGACTGGTAGGTAGAACGTTCATTGATAATTATGATTGATGTATTATATTATATTCGTCTATTACCATGCTGTAAATAAGTATATGTGAGGAATGTGGAAGTCCTTGATATTGGATATAGCAATGTGCGCCATGAGCGATAGATGAAAGTGAGTTCATGGATTTGTAGCGCGAGTGAGTAGTGTGTACTCCGATGGAGGTGTGTTACCGTAAGATGTGTGGTGAGTGAAAGGTGAACTAGTGTGTGTACGCTTCATGGGTTGTAAGGAGAGGTGGAGTGAATAGAAATGGTAGGGTATTATACCAATGTAATGTTATTTTTGTAGGTGCCGAGGTCGGGCCAAAGAGCGCCGCCTACGGTGATAGGCCAGCATAGGGCCGGAGGCCACACATAGGCCAGAAGTGAGGCTGTCAGTGCAGGACAGTAGAGGCACATAAAGTCGTGGCAGTCAGGCCACGGACAGGGACGTAGATATGAGCGTGAATGTGATAATGTACTATTGCCATGTTGATGGGCTAGGAACTAATAATGTACTATTGCCATGTTGAGGGGCCATTGAAATGATAATGTGTTATTGCCCTGCTGAGGTGCTTGGGGAGTGCTAAGGTGTATGACAATAGGAAGGTGATATTGAGAGACTGCGGTGCCAGTGAATTATTAATGTGCTATTAAGACCCTGAGGGGAGAGGCTGAGGCCGAAGTGCCTTTAGGAGTAACTACCGGGTTGTGGATCCGAGGGAGAGTGCGTGTGAGAATAAGGCCGTTGTACGGCAGTTAATTTCAATAATATAATGTATGTAATTGCGCTATTATCTGTATAATTATATTTAATAAATGTGTGAGTCTGATGGATTGTTCTGTTAAGTGTTAAACTTGTTTGTTCGTGATTGTTGTTCTGTCATAACTTATTACATCTCCCAGTCTGGGATTTGTGACATTGGGGGCTCGTCCGTTGTGACTCGTCCATTTTCGTAATATTTAGTTGTAGTTAGTCAGGAGGTATTTTTCAGTGGGCATTTGTTACTTTAGTTTTGTCCACGTAATACTTATCTTGTGGTAGGAATTTGTGTTGTCTTTGTTCGTGGGATGAATGGAAATTTCATGATGATATGATTTATGTATATTGATGAATATGTATTGATGCATGTATTGCCATAACTATGTACTAATGTGTACTTAAACTTTCAGAGAGACAGTGTGTGTGCGTGCAGCCTGAGGAGACAAGCAGCCAGAGCTCCGATTAAGGGGAGGACTTAAACTCATAAGGCTGAAAGTTAAGTGAAAATTTTGTACCCTGGATTGAGGGCTGTCATTTCATCTGTCTGTTTCCCTGTTTTTGCTGTTTTTGTCGTTATAGATTATACGGGCGGTGGCGCGGGTTTGCTGTGGTGAGCGTAGTTTATCCTCTTCGGGAGGTGGGCTAAATTTGGAACTTCGTTCATCACAGTGAACAGTTCTGTAGGGACCTGTATTTTTGTTTAGATTGTGGCGTTCCATCTTCCTCATTCTTTTAGGAAGACGTTTCTCTTGTCCCTCTCTTACCTATCTGTAGATACGTTCTTTTTTTTCAGACTCTGTTCTTGTTCGTACCGTGTTGTGTAATCGGCGTAGTTAGGTTGCATTTTTTTCCATTATATTTTCTTTTTTAGGTCTTTGTCCTAGTCTGGTGCGTTGTTCCTCGATGTCCTTGTGGTCTTTCTACTGAATTTCCTTATTCTTGTCTTTTCTACTCTTTTTTATTATCAATAGGGCAATACATTTTATAAATATAGAATTAGTTAGGAAGTACGTAAATTTCTGAATTGTATTTGAGACAATTGGGTATTGTTATATCTGGTGTGATCTCAGGTCTCTGGTCGTGTCGTTAGTGATCATACCGACAGGTTAGCCGTTTTTATAATACATACCATAACCATAAATCTGTGAAATGGCGGAACTCCAACAACTAATGAAGTTGGGTAAGGAACTTGGCCTGGAGGGAGAGGAGCTACGCGGCTGGATTAAAGAACAGCAGGCGGATTTGCGCGATGAGCGTGCTAAGGATAGAGAGCGAGAAAAAGTGGCTCAAGAGCGACAGAGAGAA
This sequence comes from Onchidella celtica, assembly GCA_963931925.1. NCBI lineage: Eukaryota > Metazoa > Mollusca > Gastropoda > Systellommatophora > Onchidiidae > Onchidella > Onchidella celtica. The sequence goes on from OZ007568.1 coordinate 19,837,394, forward strand.
GAGGAAAGAGAGGCTAAGGCTCAGGAGCAGGAGAGGGAGTTTAAGCAACAGGAAAGAGAGGCTAAGGATAAGGAACAGGAAAGGGAGTTTAAGTTAAAGGAGTTACAGGCTCAGCAGCAGGAGAAGGAGTTAAAGTTAAAGGAGATAGAAGCTCAAGAGCGGGAGACAGACGCGCGAGTAAGAATCGCGGAATTAGAACTCAAAAAGAATGCGCCAACAGAAACAGTTGAGCGGCAGGTACACAATAAAGGTGGTGTTCGGATTAAGCTCCCTACGTTCGACGTCCGGAAGGACGACATAGACGCCTTCCTTTACAGGTTCGAACTGAACGCACAATTGCAATGGGGGGAAAATAAGGAATTATGGTCCACGTACCTGGCGTCTCTATTGCAGGGGCGAGCGTTAACCTACTTTAAAGAGCTACAGCGCGAAGACGTGCAAGATTACGATAAGCTGAAGGCTTTGCTGCTTCGCCGATTTGCGCGTACCGAGGAATATTTCCGGGAGCAGTTTAGGCGAGCACGTGCGGATACCAGGGAGGACTTTGCTGCCTTCGTCGCGAGACTAACGGAATATTTCGCGAACTGGGCAGACTTGGCGCATGTGGGCGCGGATTTTGCTAAACTGAAAGACCTAATGATCCGTGACCAGCTGTACGCGTCGTGCCATAAAGATCTGGTGGCTTTCCTGAAAGAAAACGAACCCGCGACGGTGCAGGAGGCGTCTAAGTTGGCGGAAGCATACCGTACGGCCCATCCGTCCAAACCGGTCGCTTGGGCGTACGTCCAAGATGCTGGGTACGTCGCCGTTGTCGAAGGGTCGCCGGCAGGACTTAAGGACAGGTCGCGTCAGCGTGGTGCCTATAGTGGGCAAGCCCAGGGGCAGCGTAGGGGCTATCACCAATCACCTGCATATGGATCCGGTAAGTTTGACCGAGCAGGAGGGCTAGGTCGCGGTAATGGCCGAGGGCGATTTGTGACCTTTGCCGATGACCGACGGCATAGGGACTCTAGTTCCGGTCGCGATGGGTCACGGGGACCCAGGCCTAGTGCAGCACAGGGAGCGGAGTGTTGGACTTGCGGACGCGTGGGTCACTTTTCACGCGAGTGTAGGGCCGCGAAGTGTTGGAACTGCGGTAGAGCAGATCACATCAGCGTGAATTGCCCTGCAGGTAGGATAGCGGCGAACGTGGACAGTAGCTCCAGTCCATGTTCCGCTAATAAATTTCATCATGCGGCTGCGTGTGTTACATCGGACAACGGAGGCGGACAGTATTTTAAGTGTCCCAGTTGTGAGAAGTTATTATCTTCCGGTGTTTTACCTTGTGGGAGAAAGATCCCCGTTATAAATTCATGTCATACAGGAGGTGGTCTTAGGGTTTATCCGGGGTTTGTTGGGGACGAACCGGTCTCGGTTTTACGAGATACAGGATCTACCGTTGTGGGAGTGCATAGAGACTGCATTCGGGATTCACAGCTTACAGGTGAGACTGTCCCGTGCATCCAATTTTCGGGGGCCATTGAGAAATTACCCATGGCAAGAATAGTGATAGATACACCTTTCCTTAGCGGGGAAGTCGAAGCAGTCGTTGGTTGTTTTCCAGGCGCCCAGCTCATCATTGGGAATGTATCACGGGTAGTTTCCCCTTCCGATGAGAACGTGCAAGCATGGTTGCAATCAAAAGGTATTGACTTTTGCGCCGCGGTCGAAACACGTCGACAGGTAGCTGATAAAGATAAGATTAGACCTTTGGCGACGCCAGCGGTCAACCTAGATATCACGCCAGAGCGCTTGGCGAGATTACAAAGGGAGGACCCATCATTAAACCCATGTTTTAGGGAAGCGCGAACCGAGAAAACGAGGAAATATAAGAACGGCTCGTCTTCCTTTGTTGTTCAGGCGGGCATTCTGTTCCGTAAGTATGTAACGGTGGCCTCCATTTTAAAGCAGGTCGTTGTGCCAGCGTTGCTGATCGCAACAGTATTGCATTTGGCACACGATGTCGCATTAGCGGGTCATATGGGGATAGCTAGAACCAAAGAAAGGGTTCTTAAAAATTTTTACTGGCCATCGATCCACAGAGATGTGCAAGTCTATTGTAAGACGCGCAGTGCGTGCCAAAAGACGACGCATAAGGGTCGTACACCCCAGGCTCCTCTTCAGAAGATCCCCACGGTCTCGGAACCGTTTAAAAAGGTCTCGATAGACCTTGTTGGCCCCATTCACCCAGCGACCGATAGGGGGAATCGATTTTTCTTAACGGTCATATGTAATGCTACGAGATGGCCGGAGGCGGTTCCTCTGCGGACCATAACGTCTGAGGCAGTCGCGGAAGCGTTGTTTGCAATTTTCGCTAGGGTAGGAATACCAGAGCAAATTCTGTCTGATAGGGGCGCGCAATTTACGTCGGAGATGATGAAGGAATTGTTCCGCTTATTCAGCATACAACCCATCACTACCACCCCTTATCATCCGCAGGCTAATGGCATGTGCGAGAGATTGAACTCGACGTTAAAGTCGATGCTGCGTAAGGTAGCTGCTGATCGCCCTAAAGATTGGGATAGATATATCCCTGCAGTGTTATTCGCGTACAGAGAGGTACGGCAGGAGTCAACGGGATTCTCGCCGTTCGAAATGATGTATGGTCGTAGTCCTAGGGGCCCAACTGATGTTCTTCGGGACATGATGACGTCGCCATCATCGGGAGACGATGAGCAGATTTCGGTGTTTCAGTACCTTGTTGATTTAAGAGAAAGATTATCTTCAGCGCGCACTATGGCAGAAGAAGCTTCTAGTATCGCTTCGAAAAGAGCAAAAGACTATAAAGATAGAGGTTCCAAACTGAGAATTTTTAAGCCAGGTCCTATTGTTGTTACCTACGGACCATAATAAGTTATTGATGACATGGAAAGGTCCTTATGTTATTGAGCGAGTTGTTTCAAAGGTAGATTACGCTATCCACATTGATGGAACGAGTAAGGTTTTCCATGTTAATATGCTACAGAGATTTTATGAGAGACCACAGTATCTGTGTGCACAGACAAAACCAGAGGAGACTGTCTTCTCTATTGCTTGTACGGGGGTCGTAGACCAGTTGGACTGTGACGTAAACGACACCGAGGCGCAGGAAGAGTTACAAATTCAATTGCCGGAGTTAACTCCGACACAAGGTTACAGGGACGTAAAAATTAACCCTGACCTTACGAGTTCAAGGAGTAGGGAACTTAAGACCCTGTTAGCGTCATTCCCGGATGTTATTACGGATTTGCCGGGTCGCACTACCGTGATCCAGCACCAAATAAAGTTGACTTCGGATAAGCCAGTATTTCTTAGACCTTATCCGCTGCATTTTTCTTCGAGAGATAGAGTCATAAAGGAAGTTGAGTCAATGTTGAAGTTAGATGTGATAGAACCATCAACATCGCCGTATTCATCACCCATCGTCCTCGTGAAAAAACTTGATGGATCGGTGCGGTTCTGTATTGATTTTCGAAGATTGAACACTATTACGCTAGGCGATAGGGAGCCTATTCCGTTTCAGGAGGAATTAATAGCTTCATTGGCCGGGTCCACGTGGTTTTCCAAGATAGATTTAACGAAAGGTTATTGGGAAATCCCTCTTACTGAGGAGTCTAAACAATACACGGCGTTCCAAACGCCCATTGGATTATTCCAATTTAAGGTCATGCCATTTGGGTTGGTAAACGCGCCAGCGACGTTTGCACGATTAATGAGACTAGTGTTGAAGGACATACCTAATGTCGTGTCATTCTTTGACGATATAGCAGGTCATATGTCGACATGGTCTGATCATATTCAGACACTAACAGTAATTTTTAAACAATTACGTCATTTTGGGTTAACTGCTAAACCCGCAAAGATGGATTTGGCATGTCCAGAGATAGTATTCTTAGGACATATTGTGGGTAGAGGTGTTCAGAGACCTGAAGTAACAAAAATTGACAAGTTAGTAGGGTTGCAAATCCCTAAAACAAAGAAACAAGTCAGAAGCTTAGTGGGAATTTTAAATTATTACAGAAAGTTCATTCCAAATTTTTCCTCCTTGTCATCTTCTCTTACTGACCTTACTAAGAAGGGACAACCCGATAAGGTCCAGTGGACGTCTGAATGTCAGACAGCATTTGATAATTTGGTGACAGCATTATCATCGTCACCCATTCTGATATTACCCGATTTTCGATCTAATTTTATCCTCAGAACGGATGCGTCGGACTCTGGTGTCGGCGCTTGTCTTCTACAGGAGAAGAACGAATGTCTCCATCCTGTATGTTATGTCAGTAGGAAGTTATTGCAGAGAGAAAGAAAGTATTCTGTGATAGAGCGGGAGTGTCTTGCCATTGTGTGGTCCGTCCAGAAATTGGGACGTTATCTCATGGGACGAGAATTTTGTATCCAGACAGACCACAAGCCACTAACGTTTTTGTCGAAGAATCGTTCGTCCAGCCCACGCTTGTCTAGATGGGCATTGGCTTTGCAGCCGTATACCTTCGTTATTCAACCAATTCCAGGAACCAGCAATCATATCGCCGACTACCTTAGTAGAGCCTAGGGGAAGATTTCAGGAGCTTATACATCGGAGGACAGGAACATTGACAGGATCTGTGTGAATGAGTCGACTTTAAAATATTGACATTATAAATATGATATGAAGAATGGTTGATAGGTTGATTGGGTTTTGATTCTGTATTAGATATTGTGTTTAGTTAGCTATTCATGATGTGATACATATATGCATATTGCAGGGCATATTGATCCCCATATTTTCCCCTGATTTCGGTATTTTATATACTAGGGGAACTGCTAGGTCATTTTTTTAGTGTAGGTATTGCTCACGCTCACTCGTTGACAGTCATCTTGATGCGATTTGAAATTAATTGCATTAATTTTTTTGGGGTGGGGGATGATGTCACGAGTGGAGTGAGTGCAATTAAGGGGATTGCTACAGAGCGGGTGTAGAGTAAGAAGGGCTCACGGCAGACAGGTAGGGAAAGACGTGAAAGGAAGAGAGTAAAATTAACGCACGAAGACAAGTAAGGAAAGCGTGCATGTTATGAGTGGTGGGGGTCTGAATGAGGCGAAAGCGCTGTATTACTATCACTGCAAGTTAGAAGGTCCTACTGAACGGACGCTAGTAAGAGCCCAGCGGGCGGACATAAGGGGAGCAGTCGAGAGACCAGTGAGAGAGTTTTTCCAGTGATGACTGGTAGGTAGAACGTTCATTGATAATTATGATTGATGTATTATATTATATTCGTCTATTACCATGATGTAAATAAGTATATGTGAGGAATGTGGAAGTCCTTGATATTGGATATAGCAATGTGCGCCATGAGCGATAGATGAAAGTGAGTTCATGGATTTGTAGCGCGAGTGAGTAGTGTGTACTCCGATGGAGGTGTGTTACCGTAAGATGTGTGGTGAGTGAAAGGTGAACTAGTGTGTGTACGCTTCATGGGTTGTAAGGAGAGGTGGAGTGAATAGAAATGGTAGGGTATTATACCAATGTAATGTTATTCTTGTAGGTGCCGAGGTCGGGCCAAAGAGCGCCGCCTACGGTGATAGGCCAGCATAGGGCCGGAGGCCACACATAGGCCAGAAGTGAGGCTGTCAGTGCAGGACAGTAGAGGCACATAAAGTCGTGGCAGTCAGGCCACGGACAGGGACGTAGATATGAGCGTGAATGTGATAATGTACTATTGCCATGTTGATGGGCTAGGAACTAATAATGTACTATTGCCATGTTGAGGGGCCATTGAAATGATAATGTGTTATTGCCCTGCTGAGGTGCTAGGGGAGTGCTAAGGTGTATGACAATAGGAAGGTGATATTGAGAGACTGCGGTGCCAGTGAATTATTAATGTGCTATTAAGACCCTGAGGGGAGAGGCTGAGGCCGAAGTGCCTTTAGGAGTAACTACCGGGTTGTGGATCCGAGGGAGAGTGCGTGTGAGAATAAGGCCGTTGTACGGCAGTTAATTTCAATAATATAATGTATGTAATTGCGCTATTATCTGTATAATTATGTTTAATAAATGTGTGAGTCTGATGGATTGTTCTGTTAAGTGTTAAACTTGTTTGTTCGTGATTGTTGTCCTGTCATAACTTATTACATCTCCCAGTCTGGGATTTGTGACACACAACACGATTCAAGTCACTACGTGTGGTGCGTGTGACATTGAAATGGTATACTTTTTATTTTGTCTGAGATTTGAGGGATCACTATATATTATGTATACTGAACTTGTTATGAAAACGTATTTTGAACACTAAGCACAAGACTGATGTGACCTGTCTTTCATGCAAAAGACGCCACAATCGGCTGAAAAGTGAAAATAATAATGGATATCTATGCCAGACTTGCTGGTGAATCTCGGAACTTGATTATTAAACATCTTATATTTTATATTTATGCCTTTAGACGTTACACCCTGGCAAAGTCATTCAACCATTTCATTCATAAACTGGATACAGGCTTGACAGAAATTTCGTATTCAATTTAAAAAAAAAAAAAAGGCGACTGGGCTGCTATCTTGTATGTACTTACCAAACAAGGAACGTAAAGTCGAGCTTTTGCGCAGTGTTTAGCAGGGTGAAAATAATAAGAAATTAAAGTTCGGTAAACAATTACAGTAATATATTTTCTGTCTGAAAAGGTGCTCAGATGTGTAAATATGTTACTGATATGATCAAAGTAGGATACAATTTTGCATGTTTTTTCATTCAGTATTACTGTTTCCTTCACAATTCATACGATATACAGACTGTCTCAGTTTCAGGCTTTGATCGGTCTTTTGTTTGTGTTTATGTCATACTTTGAAGTTTGTGTCCCACGTTTGGCAATCCAGCATTTTAAATGGCTTTAAAGTTTGCTTTTTCTTTTTTTACAGGACGAAGAGGATGCAGATCTGACTTCAGAGATCTGGATGGGTCCACCTGACTGGTGGGAGGAGTACGAAGCTAGGAAAGAAGGAGAAGGCACCTCCACCAACAGTGAGGTCAGCTCGGTCATAGAAGTGACCACTATGTATCTTGGGAGCAAGAAGGAAACCACTACATCAACGATAGCACCAACCACAACGGCAACGCCGACGTTATCAACAACCACTGCTCCAGTGACGCAGGAGAAATATTTGACTGTTGAAAAGCCACTCCCTCGGCGACAGTCTAGCCCAAGCTTGAGTATGAAAGAAGGAGCAGAGGAAGATGATTTACTAGAAGAGCTTACGGCCACAACAGAAGGCGCCAGGCCTTTACATAAATCCGCCAGCTGTAAGAGTGCAGATTTAGATCTCCAGAAAGTCTCGGAGTTCTCGCCGACTACTGGCGATGCACGACAAGCGAAGAAGTCCCACAGATCAGCGTGGGGACGGGTAAAAGATATTATCCATACAAGGAAGGACAGTATGAAGAAAAAGCCGAAGCGAGAAAAGTCCGGAATAGACAGCGAGGAGACAAGTGAGATTGATATGGAGGCTCTGTTTGAGGAACAGTTGAGGTCCGATGTATTTGGGGAGGGTCTGCTGAGTCGGTCCACTCCCAAAACATCGCCTATGACCATCAGACAACATAGCAGCAAGGGAAATGGGGATTCCCCTCCAGGGGCGGCGGCAGCTTTTCCAAAAGTGTCACCCTCAAGACAAGCCAGTTTCCCCTATCCAGGCAGCAGTCCTGGAAATGTTGATATGGCCGCTCTTCTTGGTGAGTCCCTTTGAAGTTCACTTATTATTTTATTGTAGTTTACACTGTCGGGGAAAGCTGGTCTGTAAGGTGATAGATTGTGAATGTAGTAAAAATCTGTCAACGTGATAATAAATTCAGATAATTGAATTCTTTCGGTGGAATATAATGAACACCATTTTAATCTGCACTGATAAAATTTTATATGAAATCCCAAATTAAATACCTAGTAGTGAGGTGCTGTAAGCCGTTTGCATTATCTTCGCGAAAATAAAGATGTGGTGAGATGGATTGTATGGTCAAATGTGATCAAGTAAGTCAATCAGTCAATAAACCAAGCAACATGTCCCCTGTGGAGATGCAACGAGAGTGAGACAAAATTAATATAACTGCTGGTTTGCAGGTCGATTTCACAAAAACAAATTATCTAAGCACACAGACGCATTTTACACACATTAAAGATATACTGAACTAAAAAGCCAGTGGTTAGGAATGAACAAAAACACAAAATTTTATCTTTAAAGTGTGCTTTTTGTAAGAATGCAGTCTGAAGGGTGGCTGTGACCTCTCCGTTGTGTGGGCAACACGACACAACGGTCGGGAACGTGCGTGAGTGGGTTTAGGCTGAAATAGATAAGAAAGATAGGGAGAAAAGTAAGGAGCTTTTAAAAAAAAACAACCGAGCGAAAAATGGGAATAGAAATTTAATCCTATCTTCGTATAAAATGTGTGTGATATTTTTTTACTCAAAAAAGGATGAGTAATGCTGCACCAAATTTCCGATTCTATCCATTCAGTAGGGTATAACATTAATTTTGTCTTCATTCGCAGATAAGTGACTCAAGGTGTAACACAGGATGTGTGCATTGTTAAAGATTGTATGTTGTAGGCACCAGCCCGTATTTAAGCACACCGTTTTTTCTACAAGAATCATAATATCATTATATTCCTGTACATCTTATACGCTATGCTTCTTTTACCGCGGCCAAAATATCGGTTTTATTTAGTTATTTATTTCGTTGTTTGTTTATTTAAACTTTCATCAAATGATTTTGTAATACTGTCTCTGCTATTGTAACTAAACATTATAGTTTGAAATAGCAGTTTTGAGAGCAAAGTGGCTCTCATTTTACTCACTGAACACAGACAAGCTGTCGGAAAATTTCTCTTTACTATTTGCTTGAACAGCGTTTCTTCAAAGTTGGTGCTTTAATGGGGAACAGTTTAATTGTCAGGGTATCACCTTGAATTCTAAGCGCTCAAAAACATATCATCCGTTTTTACTCTAAAAGACCTAGCAGAGCGTGAGGAAGGATTTGCTTACTGCATGGGATGAATATTCCAGCCCAGTTGTGTGCATGATCTGGCAATCCACTTAGACTTAAATGAACGGCTGACGTCATTAACGAATGTCCAGACAGTCTACCTGTATGTCGGTAATTATAATCACAATTTCAAAGAGGCCAGTCTTGCGAGTAAAGAGTAGGTCTGTGTTTTGGAAGAGTTCGACAGCATTCGGAGAGAAATCGTCCTTTCACAAATGAAACCGGACATTTGCTCGGCCCACAGACTAATAAATTAAACAGATTGGATGATCCCATTGTGTGACGTCACAAAACAGCGAAAGGTCATGAACCATTCGCCACATTAGATTTACGGTTGCGACCGACGCTTTAGCACAGTTACAATGCAGCGGTCGTTAAAAGTCCAGACGGTCATAATTTATAACAATAAAAAAAAAGGCAGCTGTAGACCATAAAATGAAAGGATAGGCAAGACAATGCATTATCAATACATGTACAACCAATCTTGACAAATAAAAAGAAATTTCTAATGCAGATAGAACTAAAATCGGAATTTCCCGAGCGGCGGCCACGTTGGTTATGCGGCCGCATCTCATTAACTTCCGTAAAAAACGACACAGCCCGAAGCTTGTGTTTCCAGTCTGGTTATTTATTAGTCTGTGGCTCGGCCCGACTTTCACCGTTCCCGATATCATTTTTTTTTCTTTCAAGTGTAAAAAGAAAATTGAATTTATCGCCATGGAAATTAAGGATTCGTTAATTTTAATAGCTGGGCGGGTAAATATCATAGTGCTTGGAAAAGCTAGCAGAGTCTGGGTCATTTTGTCATTCTGTGACCGCGCTCTCTGTGCTATTCGGGATCTCATTATATAAAGAAGGAATTACGTCTGAGGCTCAAGAAAACACACAAGCAATTTGCTCTTCATCCCTGTGTGCGGAATTCCAAGCAAATTGTTCTGATTTTGATAAAAGCAAGACAAATGTATGATGAAGTTATGGAGAGGATAAGTTTTTGGATGAAAAGAAGATATGCAAATGAACTGTTCCAATTCCTCCAGATTTCTGCGTTCCAAATTGCTTTTCATGCTGCTCAAGAATGGGGGGGGGGGGTAGAGGGGTTGAGGGGTTCAAGCCTTAGCGGACTCTATGCGGAAAAAGAGATTTCTCTCTTAAGTTTTGCAGTTGGATATTATAATATACAATGTGTTCTGAACTGAATACAGCAAAAGTATTTTAATTTCCAGACAAGCAAGTAATATAATAATATTGTTAGTCAGATATTTAAGGCGAACATCTTGAACAATGAAAAAAAGAGAAGTATGGGTAGGAACCTAAAAGTAGCGTTGCTGTGACAACATTGCAGTTAAGTGAACTTCAGGGTTAGTGCTCGCTGTTATTAACACTGACTGAAAATTTTTGTCTGATTTTCCGTGAGTTTGCTTTGAATGGGTTCCAATACTGATAGTTCCGGGACCTCTGGTAAAGACAATATTGACAATCCGTACACATGTCGTCTTAAATGTAAAATAAATATATCAGTCATAAGACACAATTATAACATGTGTATTATAAAATTTAAAATTATCTGCTCGCCTTTTTAACTTTACATCACCTTTGAACCTCCAAGAACGCTATGCTCATGATCAGTTTTCAAAGGCATTACCAATACACAAGAACTGTGATAATGTAATGGGGAGGTTTTCATAAATAGACATTATCATTGCAAACTAAAGTGAACGCACACTTGACTTTATTTCCTCTTATTTTCTTTAAATGAATTTACTCAGCGTGATGTTGATAAATTACTTACGCTGAGTAAAAGAACAAGTTGATAAGTTACATACGTGTTTTAATGTGTGACAGGCTGAATGGAAACCTTGGTAAGGTCTAGTAACCGGCGCAGTTCGAGTAGAATCCATGATGAGGTCGGGTCACTACCTATATAGTTTTATGAAAACAACAGCGAACCCCCTCCCCCTTTTCCCCATGTGCACGTGTCTCAACAATGCAGAGAGAAACCGGACTTTAGATACGAAATATATTTTAAATAAAAGAATTATTCATGACGTTGTTTCCATAATTAATGCATTAAACTCAGTCCGTGCAAATGGAGAAAATTCCTTTGATATTATAATTTTTATTTTCATTATTATTATTATTATTATTATTATTACCCCCCCCCCCACCAACCCCTACTGTTCCCTCCGCACTGAATTTTTCCGACCATAATTTCTACCAGTGTGTTTTTATATTGTCAAGTCAAAATTGGACAAAAAGAAAAGGTTGTATGTTGCAAAACCCCGCGTGAGAAATAAAACCCAAACAATACAAAAGCTTGTCAGGTCACACACTATAAGGTCATATTTTTTTACCGGGCAGATTGACAGGATGCATTATTGTTATTATTATTATGATGATGATGGTAACGAGTTGTTGGAAACATCAAGAAAATTAGTGGTTCTCATGACTCGATGGGGCTGTGCATGAGAAGTTTGTCCTGCTTTAGACACGAACATTTTTGAACAGTTTTGAATATAGGGTTAGGTATAAAGGTTACACATATGGCAAGCCTGTGCGAATGCGTGCCACTCGATAACTTGCGACAGTATGTATATGTAAGAAGATAATCTCAGTTTTCTTACTGGTAGCGAGATTTATACATTCGGTTACTCTGAAAATAGGAAGGGTTAATTAAACGGAGGAATGTAAACTAAGATCGTCTTTGGAGGAACTGTTAGCAGAGAGGGCGAGGAGATCGTAGAAGGAGAAGAAGAAAAAGAAGAAAATATATAAGAAACGGAAAGTAAAAGCAGGAAAAACAGTCCGCGTGAGTGCATCATAAATGAACGCGCAGTCATATGAGTTGCCTTGGGAACAAGTGCAACGGGCGATAAGGGGAATGAAGACTGTTTTATCGCCGGCATGCATCTCAGGGGTGAGTGCTTCCCCCCTACCCCGGCACATTCCTGGCGTCGACGACTAGTGTTATCAATAAACGTGAGCAATTCCAAGTGCTCCCCATATATCATTATACCCGGCTCGCCGGCATTACACTTCGGCACGTCTTACTCATCCAGCGTCTGACCTACAGCTTTCACTAGCCCCTTGGAACAGTTATGGCTTTGTGGAACCTGAGCCTTACCGTAATGCCTGCTAGGCGGGTTGTTGAACCGACAAAACTGCAGAAAGCAGCTGAATATACAGAAGGAAGTGTAGTGGTGTATTTTCCATATTGTTGTTTGTACATTTTTGTCTTTTCGAGAAAATGAGGATCGACACTTTAAAGAGTTGTGTAAAATCAGATGACAACATCACGCCACAAACACTAAACATAAAAAGGTTTTTAACCTATTGGAATGGCATACATATAACGAAAGTAGTCAATATAGGTGAGCAGAAAGTAGGTACGAGAGAACCATTTTCATGTCAAAACCTCAAAATCGGCAAAATATGGCATACAACAACATGGCAAATACCCCTCGATTTGCAGTGGAACAACATGAACAAGAGAAAATTATTTGTTCGACAATGAATAAAATATGCAGTGAACACTGAGAAGGCCTTGGGTATGTGTAATAACAGTTGGCCTTCTCTTTAAAAGGTCAGGTTGGCCGCCACAGTGCCGTACTTGCATTTTTAAATTAATGATATTGCCAATATCTTGGTAAAGGCCATCCTTAAAGTACAAACATTCTGTTTTGGCCATTTTTCAACCCCCCCCCCCCCCCATAGTTCCCATTTCCCCCGTATGATCATTGCAATGGTGAATGTTCATAACAAAACCGTCATGTTTGAAAACTTTAAATGCCATTTTGCATGATTTATTTGATTGTTTCACGAGAACCATAATTATTCATAGTACTTTACTCCCCAACAACTTAATGTGCTGAAAAAAAGAAGTATATTAAACAGCACTTTTTAATCCGTTACCATAATTCAAAAGTGTACTTAAGCTCCCCAGACTTATTAATTTTAGCCAAGAGAGCGTCATCATTATGCTTGAGAAGGCAAGGGAGGGAACCGTTGTAATACGCTTCTCTTGTCCTATTACTTGCTGTGTTGTTTCCCTTGAAATATGCCTCCTTGTTCCGCAATGAATTTTCTCTGTGTTTGGGGAAGAAGAGGATTGTCCAAAGCCAGTGGTACGAAGTATTTAACACAGTTTTCAACGAAAGTGGACTTCAGTCGTTTTTGAAAAACGCTCCTCAGTTATCTCTGGTTATAAATTATCACTCATCAATGACAGAGTAAAGTGGAGTTATTTCCGTCTATCAAACATCTGTTTGGAAAGAACGGCAGATGTGAAAGTGTATGCATGTTTTGGTGTTTTTTTCTTTCTTTACCCGGTTCACCTCTCTTTTCAGCTGGAAGTATGAGCGACGAATTCAGCAAGAAAATGCAGGAGTGGGAGCAGAAGAGGAGTAAAAAGTCATCTTTCCGAAGTGAGTACCGGTAAATAGTTCACTGCAGTTTGCTGCCCTTGTTTGTGTAGGTGTTCGTGCATCCATAGTTACATGTTCACGGCCTCCCAAAATAACATGCGGGCAAAGTCCGTCTGCGGTGGAAATGCCAACAACGTCCTCTCTATAAAGAAAAAAAACAACTTATAAAATGCAGTGAAGAGGTAATAAATGTTACATTAGGCCTGTCAGAGATCACACGATTGTTGTTGTTTGTTTAATTTTACCACCGTAACGTCGCATGCAAAATGGACTGTTAGTTATTTTCTGTAAAAACCATGCAGTTTAATTGGGTAAGATTGATTTTTAGGAAGAAAAAGACGCCACAGAACTTTGCTAACAGCACTTTTGTGCAAATTTAAAATTCTCGACTTCTGCAATGAGACTCCCCCCCCCCCCCAAACCTCTCCCGCCCCTCAACTCCCAAATATGGAGTGTGAAGAATATGATGTCAAATGTCATAGGATTTGTGACCACAAATACATAATTTTAGGAAGGAAAGTTTCACTTGGACGTCAAGCAGCCAGAAAATATCAAGTTCGATAATAGGAGCAGACGTCACGTTTATAACACCGTGAACAAATATTCCGCCCGCCTCCCTCTTTCTCTTCTCCCTCTTTCTTCAGGTGGAAATATTTTGTAGTGAAGATGTCTTAGCCAAGAAATCGTAAAAGTCCCTACGCCACTGCAACTGGGGACCTCTTGTTACGGCGTCCAGAAGGAGTGCAAAATGTGGTATAAAGAAACAGGGGGAGAAACAGAGAGGGGAGGGAAGAGGGGGAGAGAGAGAGAGAGAGAGAAAGAGAAAGTGAGAGAGAAGGAGAGAGAGAGAGACCAGTGGCAGGATAAAATGAATCTTTAGAAAAGAGCGTCATGATGCCAATGAGGTCGAAAGAGAAGATCACGGCTAAGGCTGTGGGAACGTCTCCAACAAGAGAAAAACATCCCATTTTTTTTACACACGAGACAAGAAACGGATAATGGCCGATTCCGAAGGTGGAATATCAAATGAAAAAGGAGCAGATTGTGGGGGCGGATATTGACGATTTACAGATTAAGTGTCATCTGTTTGATGCTGGGACTAATACCCTAACAGAGCTAAGCACTACATTAAGGTCCTGAAGATTTAGGGGTAAGAAAACGCGAGAGGCGGTAACTGATGTCACAAATATATATCAAAGGGAAACCATTGCAATCTGCTTGTCACTACTTTCGGATTCCTTAACTTTGCTGCTCAAATCTAGGAAGCATTTCATTGCTCTGAATTCGTTACAGCAGTTTAGCATTTCAAATAATTTCCGGTTTCAAAAGCTGTGAGTGATCATGGAAATGCTGTAACTATGCCCACTTCTTTTTCAGTGGGACAGAATATTTTTCGTAACCCGATCAAGTGTAACAGGATGTATTTATTTTGAAGCTGCCTCTAATAATACTGGCGCATAAATACTTCGTCAATGAGAAAAATCAGGGCATTTTGTTTTCACGGTAGAATTGAAGAGGAAATTACGAGCAGCAAAACTATCCAAAAAAAAAAAAAAGGAGTGGTGCATGCAACCAGAATTCGAACCTGAGATATTCGCCTACCGAGCGATCGCTGTACCGAGCGAACAGTAATGTAGCCTGTAAATTTGGTTATTGGATTCACTGAAACTCAGCCAGCCATCTTCTATCTCTGGTCAAGACATACAGTGTGAACTGTACTTAATGAAGTCTTCAGAAAAGGTTTCTTTTGGCCAAGCCAGGAATCCCTTTTAGCCACGGCACTTCATGATGATCGACACAGTGACTGAAAATACCATTCGTGGATCGACTGTACCAGATGTGAAAAGTGAACGTTTCCACACCAATGTCACTTGTAAAGAGACTGCTGGCATATAAAAGTTTATATGAAAAACCGATTCTTTGCCAGCCGGCATGGATTACTGCATAGTTCACGGTTTTCCCAGAGGTTTCCCTCGGCAACTGTTCGGAGACCGCAGTCGCGCCAGCGTTGGTGGTAGAGACACGCGAAGGAAGACGAAGGGAAAGAGGGTTATTTCCATCTCGAGGCACGTGCGAGTTTGCTTCACGCCTCTGCTGTGACGTGGGAGGGTTCGAAAGGCCTTTTATCTACTGAGCAGTAAAACGTAACGCGTTGTTAGTGTTTGCGTCGTACGGGACACATAGGTTGGCCATGCCGGTGCCACTTTGTTAACCTGAGTCGCCGGTGGTAGAGGATTTAATTCTTTCGACTGCTTTTCGTGATCTTTGATGCCCAGTGGTAAAATTACATTTCGATATCTCAGTGTGAGTTCTGATTCTTGAGGTGAAAATACATTTTGAGATCTTTATAATTTGTGGCATTTCATTCGTTGTGTGAAGTTTCAATTCGGAGTCTTTACATTTTTTGTGAGTTTTGATTTTTGAGGTGAAGATGCATTTTGTAGTTTTCGCATGACTTGGTTCTTGAGGTAGAGATAACTCTCGAAGCGTTTATATGATTCTAATCATAATGTTGCCAGAATTGTGTCTATTAAAAAGTACATTTTACCGAATGATCGAAATCAAACATAAGTCCTTCTTCCTAACGATGCACAATCTACGATTTAATAAAATTAAAAAAAAATTACACTGCAGTCTATGACCCATTATAAAGGGTTTGCCAGCCCCAGTTTTTGATTGTTGTTTTTTTACGTATTTTACATAGGATCTCCAAGGTCATTTCTTGTTGGTATTTGAGAAGGATTTCTCCTTGGTAGTTCTTAATGCTGCCCTTAACGCATATACAAGGGCAGATAAGCTATTGGACCATCAGTAAGAAAAGATTGCGTTTTTACATCACTTAAGTCAAGGTATTTCAGCCTTAAGGCTTGTTCCCATGAAGCGTGTTTTTAAGGGTTTTTCTGCTTGTCTTTTGCACCCAGTAAACACACCTGTGTTTTCTAAAAATCTCTCATTTTATTGTTGTAGTAGGTGTTCCCATGTAAGTGCGCATTTTGAGATATAATACTTTTTGAAAACACACACGCAGAAAAGAAATACGCATCAGGGAAACAAGCTTTAAAAGTGCCGTAACGAGTACTTTCAGCATACACTAAAAATATTTCTGCAAGGGTATTATAGTTATGCAAATACATGGCAGGTGATGTTTAAAGGTGACAGAGATACTATTTGAAAAAGTCTTATAAGAGGCTCTTTGGGGCTTTCACAAACCTCAGACACAGTTGGCAAAGACAATCTTTACCTTGTTATCGGCGTCCAGTCAATTGGAAGTTTGGTCTCATAACAGTTACAAACTAAAGATGTTATACTTCAGAATGGTGACCAAATTTTGTAATGTGCAGATCATCAGTGTGGAATCATATCCTCTACAGCAGTCACATTTTCTTGGATAGCATGAAATGTATCACGCACTGTACTCAGTGCTGCCTCATTCCTGTTGTATACACCAAGCCGCCATCGGGAGCCTGGATTGAAACACGGCATTTTAATCTCCTACTGTTATCTGATTTATGACATCCGAGATGCCTACTTGAAATTATGTCAGGGTTAGGCGGAAATCCCGGTTAAGTCTTCTTTTTGGTTGTTACAGTTTGTTTAAGAATTAACAGCACCTGCCCAGTCATGTACAAAACTGAACTGAAGCTGTTTTCAATTCATCAGTACAGTTTTTAAGTTATCAGTTTGTATTTTTTTTTTTTTTAAGCTGCATACTGTTACTGTCCTTCTTTAACTCAGTGTCATTGTCGTATACCAGTGTTGGACAAATCTTTGGTGTGGAGTGTACTTTCCAGCTGTTATTCGATTGTTTTGTCAGAGGACGAGGTTTGCTTAGGGCAGTAGAGTTTATCCGCATGTTTTTCAAATACACCGTTACACACAAGGCAAAACATGGCACGGAAACTCTTTTCTGAATCATCACGTCTCAAATCTCTGTTGCTGTAGAGCTTGCATCTGAGAAATTCGCTATTTTGTGCTATTTGTACTCTTTTCTTCATTTGTCTGTTTATTGACCTCTGTTTCTTGTTATGGGAACTTCCCCTCCATCTCTTTGATTCACTATAAATATAACAATTATTGTGTATTAATTTTTCCCGGCCCTCGTGTATATGGCACTATGCCTTTATATATCCTTTCCCCAACTCTAATGTCCGCCTGGTAGATCGTAATTACTAATTAATGACTTTGGAATATGCCAGGGGCTCTGCACAGTCTGTAGCAAGTATGCTTCAGCAATCGGATTTTTGCCATAAATTTCAAATGAACCAAACAAAAAAAAAAAAAACTGCAGCACTCTGAAAATTGAGTATTAGTGCAAATATCTGGCCACCACATTTCAAGTATAGTGTTCCTATGCTTGTTCATTTTTTTTTAATGTCTGTAGACAAGTCCATTCTATTGTCTGTCGATCTGTGCTTTGATTTAATGTGCCAGGGCTGCATGAAAAATCCATTACTGCGCGATGGGCGTTGTACACGAACGTAATTTGTTCCCCTGTATGGACACATTAATCGAGATCTTGTGTCTCGTAACATCCAACACTACTTTGCGCAATTTTTGGATGTAAAGAGCGAGAGACTACCTGAGGCTGTTTCTCTATGAAACTTTTCACGACCCCTCCCCCCACCAGATCTGGTGTTAAGGCAGAATCAGGTTTCAGTGCATTCTGGTGGTGCAGTAGGTGTGTCATCCAGCTAGTCTTTGTTCTTGCTTGCACAGCACCACAAATCGTTTTTCTTTACTTTCCATTTTAAAGCGGAACACGATCAGGTGTATTGCCTGAAATGAAATCCTCCTCAAACACCATGTTATCAATATTGCGTTTTGAAGTTCAACAACGCACAGGCCATTCTGCCCCTGGGCGATTGCAAATAAATAAATATACTGCAGTCAACAAGCTGACGGAGTCTACACAGCGCAAATGAAAACTATGTAGAGCCCATGGCTGGAATCAACATGCCCGGATTACTCATTTGGTTAGACATAAACATGATCTCACAATCATTTGTCTCAGCTCTAGGAGACTGCGCTATGGCGCTCATCACAAAGAATCACAGTAGATAAACATCGTTATGACTCAGGACACAACAAAATGAACAATAATGTGGCATTGCAAAGCAGCAATGGTTCTCATCTCAGATAGGAAACTATTTAAATGTCTCGTTCTTCTAGGGAATGTAATGAGACGAAGAAGTTCTGGTTGTTCTTGCGTCCTTTTCAGGGCCGTATTAATATCATTATGGGCCCCTGAGCAAAGCAGTAGGATTTTCTGGCCTGTTTGAACAAACAATGTAAATCTGCATACATGGGACCTTCTAAACCTTTGGAGCCCCCGGATAACTGCCCAGTGTGGTCTTGCGTTAAGGCGGCCCTGGTCCTTTTACATGCACTAACAAAACGTCATTGACCTGTTATGAAACGTTCTTTGATAATAAGAAATCGAAGAAGTCGACATTTTTTATTTTGGATATGTTGAATTATTTCTTGCATTTACCTCGCTGCGTACTAGTCATTCTTTGATCATTAATTCATCCAATGTAATTTACAGAGATTTCTTGTGACTGGGAATGTCAAATCATTGCAGCATTCCTCGTTCCCGTTCTGCACAGTGAGCTCAAGATCTTAAACCGGTAAAGCTGAATGTCTTCGGAAGGAAAATATTTTACAAGTCACAATGTATGGCTATCAGTAACGTTAAACCTTAAAAGACGTCATGTCGTCATTTCTGCCCGGCAAAAATCAACATCTTTATAAAGTAGAGATGATAGTATGAAGAGAATTTATAGGTTTAATGTTAATCAGATCTGCCAGTTTTATTGCTAGCACAGCTTTGAACTCGCAGGCCAATTTATAAATAAATCTAAAGCTAGCATACAATCTCTAATTTTACGAGATTCAACTTTCGTTCACTCGACAGCGATTGCTACCTATCGAATTTGTACCCTGTTCTTCAAATGCATCAGCGTTGTGAACATAGCCCAGAGATATTTAGAGAATACTAATCCAAGCATGCCTCCATCCTCACCCATCCATGTGTCAGTGCCACGGTTGGAGACGAAGATCGATTAATAATGGAAATTCCGTTTAATTCGAAAATGTGTTCATGTCTAATTATCACTCGCGCTTACGTGAGATTTGTAGTTCCTCTCTCTCTCTCTCTCTCTCTCTCTCTCTCTCTCTTTCTCTCTCTCTCTCTTTCTCTCTCTCTCTCTCTCTCTCTCTCTCTCTCTCTCTCTCATGGTCTTGAACATGACCGATATTTCCAAGCCTCAACATTATCATTGGATCCTCTGGGAGTTCTAACATTTTAAAAAGAAAAAAATAGCCATTTAATTTCCAGCACTTCATAGCATGCTACAGCACTTCTATTTAAATAGATTTACAGCAGGCCGAATTTTTCTAAATCAGTAAATGTGTCTGGCGATTACAACAGCAACCAGGACACATGAGCGCAGGCGCGTACCCTCATCAATGTCAGAGAACTCAGAAGAAAAGATTTAATGGTTTGAAGCGACGCAATAAGTTATGTTTTTTCTTTGTTTGCCTCCAGAATCAAATTCAGATTACCTGCGAATAATTACGTTGCTGACAGGATGCAATTTGGGTGAAAATTATAGCAATTGTCAATGAATACCCTAAGGATTTTCGTTTTAAAAATAAGTGTTTTTTTTGGTGTTGTTGTTTTTCAAATAACAAAATATGGACCAGAAAAATATCCTTTTCTAGCAATGTTCGATTGGCTGTAACTGATGCTGATAAAAGCTGCAATTAACTGAGATGCCGACTTCTAGCGAGCTATACATCCACAATATTTTGCCATAGCGTATTGTCAGTTGTGCATACTGATTGAATGTGTGTTTGCTTTCCAGTGCATTCAGGAATTTTCCTATTGCTTTTGTCCGTATTATGTGCAGTGATTGCTGTTTTTGAAAATTTTGATGAAACATTTCGACAATACGGAATTCAATCTATAGTATTTCTCTGGTAACAGTGGCTTTCCGTGTAGTTTAAGCTTGATATACAGCAGAGCCTTCACCTTTTGAACGATTCCAGATTGAAAGAGGAAGGTCATGAACAGCAAGATTGTAACAGAGTTAAGGGCACCTGTTTTTTCGCTGTCAGGGAAAAGTTGTTGATTGTGAGCTATTTCATCAAAGGTTTTTGTACTGCCATGGGGGATAATCGGTCATGTGGTCATTATTTCTGCTGCTCTAAGCAGTTCAAGAAAGGTAGGTTCATTCCCGGCTCATGCCTCCTTTATTTGTTATTGTTGTTGTCTGCGTCGTAGTCGTTATTGTTGTTGGTGGCGTTTTTTTGCATCGTCCTTGTTGTTATCCTGAACGTAAAAACCTCAGTTGACTTTATATGTTTGCTTATTGGGTCGCGCCTTTTATTTTTGCTATGGAAAATTTTATTCAGATTTTGTTTTTTTGGGGGGATTCAGAATTTACAGTCACAGTGTCCACACATTTTCAGAACTTTTAAGTTACTCTCTATCAATAAGAAGAGATAATTTATTTTGCCTCTTATCTATTTATTTTTGTGAAATAATTCCTCAGGTATTCGGGTGGGCTATGCTCATGACTGAGGTGCAGAAAAAGAAACATGAAAGCTGCGGGGTCGCAATGGGACATAGCACAAAGTTAAACTGTAGCCGAAAGTAAAAATTATGTTTCTCAAAGATCAGCACTGGGGGCAAACAACAAGAAAATTATTTGAATTTTATTATTTTAGTTTTAAAGTTGTTTCCTTCTTGCTTGGGGCTTTGTCAAATCTCCCCCCCCCCCTCCATTTTCCCCCCTACCATTATGTTATTGTTGTTGTATAAATACGATAATGCATTTTTATCCATTACTATGTTTCTGGCCCAACGGTTGTACAGAGTGTAATCCGGAGCAATTCTGTTTGTCTTTGGCAGCTTCTATAGACGAGAGTGATTTGGGCAGCCTTGATGTGTCCAGCGCCTCTCAAGATTTCCCCGTGCGCACCATTGATCTGAGAGATTTACGAGGTAAAGGTGAGTACAGAGACTGACTGGATACACTCACAGACCTGACAGAAGTACACACAAACGGTACAGAAGCATACGGAGACGGTATAGAAGTATTGGTGCAAAACATTCACACAGACGGGGCATATGTGATGGTTGTTTTGGGGGGGAAGTTTTCATCGCACATGAAACACTAATATTATTCCACTCTTTCATTACTGACAGAGATCATTTTTGTTGTTACGAAAAAGCAAATTGCTGTCGGTGGAACCATAATACTTGGAGCGAGCGACCACACACACATAAAGGAAGGAAAAAATACTATGAGGTTAGAATGTCAAATAAGTTTTAACGGCCACGGACAGAAAATGAATATTGAGAACTGAGCCAAGATAAACCAGGTCTTCAGTGACACCGAATATTGTGAACCCATTCTCTCCCTCTTCCCCTCCTCGACATAAACGATTCAATGGCGTGACTTACGTGTTTTCTAGTTACCTGGTTGTCCTTTTTTAATACAGTTAAGTCAAATTTAAGACGAAATTTTAGTCAAGCAGCTGCAATATCTGGATAAACGTTTGCTTGCATGCAGCAATGGTATCCATTATCTGTTTCTGTCTTCTCTCTCTGTCCTTTATTCTCCGAAACCAGAAAAAAAAAAAAACACACCCATAAAACAGGTTGCACGTGGTAAGAATAATGCTGATCATGATTATTTACATATTTATTTATTTTTCATCTCCATAATAATAATTGAACGTTGTAATTTGGTTAGTGTGCTTCTCTGTGACAAGTTTTTTCCTCTCGGCTTTATCTTCCTTCTCCTTCTGTCCCGGCGCCCAGGCTGTGCATCAAATCTACATGTCCCAGCCGTAATTCATCAATGAAAGAACCTTCGTGTTTTTACATTACAGAATGAATGGGAACTGTTCTATCATAAACACGAAAACGGTTTCGCAAGAAACTGATAGCTTATTATTGATGGCCCGTATTCTTACTGAGAATGTTCTTAGTCCAGCCAGGGGAGCGAGATAATGATGATTGAATGACGAGTTAAGACACGATGGAGAAAACACAATATTCTGGAAAGTCTTCACAGTTAGGTAGGCCCAAATGCCCCAAGGCTTAGAGCTCCTTATGAAGATCAAAGTCTTGGTTTTTTAACGCTCCTTGTGGACAAACGCAAATTGATCTAGCCGGGGTGCCCACTAGGACCTAATCTACCTAGAGGTGGGTATAATAATCTTTCAATTTCATCAATTTTATAATTTTTGTTTAAATTATCTTCATGGATAATAGGTACACTGCAATATCAGCTTTGTTTATATGACAAATACAGTGTAGTTTCAAGAATGAGAGAAAGGTTTATCGGCATAACCCAGGCGGGGCTGTCATTGTGAGCATTATGCGGTGAACAAGTTCAGAATGTTTTTTTTTTCTTTATCAGGCTTCGGGTTTTTAAACACATGAACAATTCATCTCACATTACCACCACACAATCGGATGTTATCACAGTTTCGCCACAGAAATCGACCGGCCATAGCTGACCCGCCCTTACTCCCACCCCCGAGTTTCGCGAGTAATATTATTTCACCCATCATCGGCTATTTCTGTCCTGATTTTTAAAAAAAGGGCAAGTTTTAAAAAAAAAAGTAGGAAATTGAGGACAAGGAATGGAAATTTGTGGATAAGAAATGGGAAAATGAAACTGAATTATTTAACACTGCTGCCTGAAAATGGAAATACATGTACTCACTTTCAGGCGAGGCGCCAAGCATTTCATTGTATGTTAGCGAGACAATCCTTGTAAAGATGAAGACACTTGAAGAGAGATAACATCGTATCGTAGGAAGTTTCCCTCTTATCGTAAGAAGTTTGCTCTTTGTTCTAATTAGTCACCGTCTGACATCAGGTGAACTTGGAAATGTTTACAGTATTGTTTCCTTTGTGACCAACACACTGGGTTTTTCTGTTAAGTTGAGTAGGGTGGGACAACGCATAGCTGGGCGTGTATGTATCGGCAAATCTATCTATCTATCTATCTATCTATCTATCTATCTATCTATCTATCTATCTATCTATCTATCTATCTATCTATCTATCTATCTATCTATCTATCTATCTATCTATCTATTTATCTATCTATCTATCTATCTATCTATCTATCTATCTGCCCATATAGCTATCTATCTATCTATCTATCTATCCATCTATCCATCTATCCATCTATCCATCTATCTATCTATCCATCTATCTATCTATCTGTCTGTCTGTCTGTCTGTCTGTCTGTCTGTCTGTCTGTCTGTCTGCCTGCCTGCCTGCCTGTCTGTCTGTCTGTCTGTCTGCCTGCCTGTCTGTCTGCCTGTCTGTCTGTCTGTCTGTCTGTCTGTCTGTCTGTCTTTCTTTCTGTCTGTCTGTCTATCTATCTATCTATCTATCTTATATTAACTATCCGTCTGTCTGTCTATCTGTCAATCTGTCTATCTGTCCATCTATCTGTCCTACATACATTATCCACATGTTCACATGCATAGGTGACGAGCAACATGCAATGAATTCAAACATCTCTTATCCATCAGGCTCCCCACATGCTCTCTCAACATGTCCTCTTCCAGCCTCTTATCATTTGGGCGAACAACATCAAGTTAGGGGGCCGAATATCCAGTCTTAAAGAAAGGTTTAAGTTTAGCACACACGTTTTTGTCTTCATCGATTTTGACAATGCAGCTTTTTTCACTCTTTTTTTCTGCTCGTGTCTTCCCTGCTTAGTTAATTCCTCTATATCCCAATATTTAATTCATTGCATCCCCTTCTCTTTCTCTTTCCTTTCCATATTCTCAATGATTTTCAGTCTCATTGTCTGTTTTCTGTTGTGGCTCTCGGACTAGTCTCTGTTTTATGGATTTGGCCTTTGTTAATACTGAGGAACAGTCTGCATGTTTACTGTTTAGATCTTAATATGCATTGGTGTGTCAGATAAGAAAAGAAAAACACCAGGCAATAAATACGGTGTTGCACATATTGTGTAAGAAAACAGGTTCATACGCGATAGCATATGTTTTGAGCATGAAAGAGGTTAAAAGTAGTCCCTATTCACTTCTTCTGTCTCCTAGCCTGTGCGCAAAGCATTACCAGACTTAGTCTACGCCAAGATAATCAAAACAAAATGGCAGAACGATTTGGTTCCGGTTATGACAGAGAAATTGACAAACCTGACAGCTTTGATCAAGGCTTTATCATCCACGCCCGTTAAAACTCTCAATGAAAATAATGTTTTGATCAAAACTCAGGGAATAAAAGCCGTATCAAAAGAAAAACATGATATATTCACTATAGGTAGAAAGCGCATATCCGCCATCTTGTCTGTCCGGACCCACGCTTCACCATGGCGATTGTGGCTTTGATTTTGATTCATTAGCTGATTTGCATTATGAGCACTTAAGGCGTCGTGAACCAATTGGAGACGAGCTGAAAATAGTTAGCTGCAGTAAACAAATGGCACGTGTGTTCGTGCACATGGGAGACGTTCGGTCAATTCTTTCACTTCCTTCCCTTGTTTACACGGACGGTAGGGAATCTGACCAGCTTGGATCCATCCTTTCCAGCCCTGTCATAACAATCATGTACAATGCAACCAGCAGTCATTTTAACCACTTAGACATATCTCGACTCATATATAGACTCATCAGCTGATCCACCCGCCATCTTGTTTGGCGGAAGAACACAGCCAAAACACTCTGTGACGTCATGCGCATTCTACCTATTTATTGTTGTTGTTTTTAAATCTAATTTTATCTATTCGTTATTTCGCACAACGACGAGGCTGTTATTCGACTGACTGATTGATTGGGCGTATAGTGGGTTTAACAATGGTTTGGGTGCTGGCTTGAAAGTATGGTTTGGACAACAACAACAACAACAAAAATGATGACAGAAAGAACCATGGAAAGAAAAAAACATGAATAAAGAAGAAAATGGGCAAACATGCTGCTGTGATTGATGGAAACCTGCTGTGATGGCTTCCACTTCGGGAACAAAAATACATAAAAGCGATGGCCAGAGTGATGGAAAGAAAGGCGAAATAAAATGTGTTTCCTAGAGACAGTGATAAAGTAATGATAAGCGGACAATGACAGGTTATGGTGGCTAGAGAAAGAAAAAAGGAGAACGCCAGTTTACGAAAAGTGCGTCATTTAGAGTGACGAATTATAGATAACACGTGTAAATCAGACGAAAAAGACAACTCCAAATAGTTGCTATGACCAAGAGAGAGAGAGAGGGGGGGGGGGAGAAAGAGAGTGGAGGAGGGAGGGAGAGAAACAGACAAAAAAAGACAGAGAAACGGAGAGAGATAGAGAGATACGGAGAGAGAGAGATAGTCGGCGAGACATGCAGAGAGAAAAACAGACAGGCAGAGACACACAAAGCAAGAGAGAGTGAGGAGAGAGAGAGAGAAAGAGAGAGAGAGAGAAGGGAGAAAAGACAAGAGGGAGACTGGACGATGAAACACAGAAGGGGAGGACAGCATTGCAGAATGAAGCAGTTGACCAGTCTCATCACCGGAAGTCAAACAAAGGCAGCACCAAAACAGGTCAAGTTCATGTAAACGACCTTGCAATGGAACTTTGAATCAACATCTAAACGCCCAGGCGAACCCCCACATTAAAAGGTCTTCATATTTTTAGCCTATACCTCCCCTCCCCCACAAGATTAATCGAAAACTCATTTCCTGTTTGGCTCTCAATCTGCTGCAGCGTATTGGTGGTCATTCACTCCGTGGTCAATGGGTTTCTCAGCTGTAAGAAGATATCACGGTCAGGGTCTGACCACTTTTATATTACTGGTCACTCGCCATCTCTGTCTGTCTGTTCATGTGTGCCTCTTTTTCCCCTCTTCCTTCTTCCTTTTGTACCATCATTCACTCTGTTCCTCTCAAGTCTCCATTCACCCCTTTCTCTGTCTGTTTTTTGTCTCTCTGTTTTTTTTTTATCTCTCTGTCTTTCTCTTTCTGCCTTTCTCTTTCTTCCTCTCCATCTTTCTCTCTCTTTCTCTCTCTCCTTTCCTCTCCATCTTTCTCTCTCTTTCTCTCTCTCCCTTCCTCTCCATCTTTCTCTCTCTTTCTCTCTCTCCCTTCCTCTCCATCTTTCTCTCTCTTTCTCTCTCCCCCTTCCTCTCCATCTTTCTCTCTCTTTCTCCCTCTCCCTTCCTCTCCATCTTTCTCTCTCTTTCTCTCTCTCCCTTCCTCTCCATCTTTCTCTCTCTTTCTCTCTCTCTCCCTTCCTCTCCATCTTTCTCTCTCTCTTTCTCTCTCTCCCTTCCTCTCCATCTTTCTTTCTCTTTCTCTCTCTCCCTTCCTCTCCATCTTTCTCTCTCTTTCTCTCTCTCCCTTCCTCTCCATCTTTCTCTCTCTTTCTCTCTCTCCCTTCCTCTCCATCTTTCTCTCTCTTTCTCTCTCTCCCTTCCTCTCCATCTTTCTCTCTCTTTCTCTCTCTCCCTTCCTCTCCATCTTTCTCTCTCTTTCTCTCTCTCCCTTCCTCTCCATCTTTCTCTCTCTTTCTCTCTCTTCCTTCCTCTCCATCTTTCTCTCTCTTTCTCTCTCTCCCTTCCTCTCTATCTTTCTCTCTCTTTCTCTCTCTCCCTTCCTCTCCATCTTTCTCTCTCTTTCTCTCTCTCCCTTCCTCTCCATCTTTCTCTCTCTTTCTCTCTCTCCCTCTCTTCTCTCTCTCTCCTCTGTACCCTCTTTCTCTCTAGCCCTCTTCATCTGTCAGTCATTGGGAAGAGATACCCCTTAGCAATTAACATGAAACGGCTCTCTGTATTATCATTGTCTCCCGAACATCGAGGGGTGAAGGACAATAGCACACAATTAATTTGCTCTTATTTCCCTTTTCATCTTTGCCGGTTACAGGTTCAGGGCTGAACATTGGTGACCCCTGACGTTATTTGAAAGTGGGAAATGGTAGGTATTTTGGACCAAATACAGAAGGTGGAGTGGGGAGGGCTGAGTCGAAGAGGGTTGAAGGGGAAATTGGGGGGGGGGGGGTGGGCTTATTCACTCCATTACAATCCCCCTTCCCTTTTCAATCAAAATAGAATATTTCTCCTAGCGAGTGGACGTGGTTTGTTTCAGCAAATGAACCAGCTATAAGTTTTTATAGTTTTAATCTGAGACAAATTCCTCTTATTTCCCATTTTTAATCGAAGTGATTAAAACAGTCAGGTTTGGAAATTTTTATTTTTTTTCCCCTAGGATTTCCTGCATTTCTTTTATCGGATATCATTTTCTTTGCCAAGATGCCGGTCGTAGAAACATGAATGTCTTGCACTCCGAACACTGTTTTTGTACTGTTGTGATCAGTGATACAATTAGGAACTGGTTTAGATTCTCTCTCTCTCTCTCTCTCTTTCTCTCTCTCTCTTCTCTCTCTCTCCTCTCTCTCTCAGCACAGCAAGCGTCCTAATGTTGATTAAATCCGACTAAAAAGCTTGCTACCTTATTTTGCGTCAGAAATACCTTTAGGGATTAACATGGCCACAGGACCAGAATATAATTAGTTCTTTCCATTTTTTTCTCTTTTGGTGGGGCGGGGGTGTATGCACGTGTATGTGTGTGTCAGTGTGATAAATGAATCTCGAGTACGAACAAAAAGGTTTCCGCACCGTCGGATCTCTGATGTGTTATAAATTTAGCTCTTTCCGTGGCCTCCTACATTTAATAACGCACTATTATCACATTGTGCTATATCAGACTAACATTAGATTGCACTAGTCCTAAACTTGACTCGACCCCTTTCTCATAAACACACACCCTGAATCACTTGGCCTGTGCCCATCATCTATCCGTAAATAGCTGGATATGCCGTAAGAATCATTATGCCCAAAATAGAAAAACAAAATGTGGGAATGACATGGACAGAGCATTATGCATTACTGGATCTCTCTCTCTCTCTCTTTCTCTCTCTCCCCCCCCCCTCTCTCTCTCTCTCTCACTCTCTCTCTCTCTCTGTTTGTCTGTCTCTGTCTGTTTCTCTCCCTGTCTGTGTCTCTCTACCTCGGTCTGCCTGTCTGTCTCTGACCCTCTCTGTCATTCTCTCTCTCTCTCTCTCTCGGTCTCTTTGCCCCCTCTCTGTCTGTACCCTTCACCCTCTCTCTTTTTCCCGCTGTCCCTGTTGACAGATATAGGAATGCCATAGACACAGCCTTACAATATTGTTGGATCCCTCCTCTCTCTCACTCTCTCTCTCTCTCTCTCAGGGCTCTCTCTCTCTCTCTCTCTCTCTCTCTATTTGGAAGAATATTATTTTTCAGTTGGCTTTTTTTGTTGTTGTTGTTGTTGTTGTAGTTGTTTCAGAGAAACTTGTAAATTTGGCAGATAAAAAGAAAGGTCCATTTCCGCAGCAGAAAGAAAGTGGGAACGCAGTTAAACTCAGAGGTCATTTTTACCTGCAACTATTGTGCTGCACGTTTAATAACAAACGCTCTATTGATGTCAGGTAGAATGTGGGTGCCGTCCAATTAATTCAGTATGAAACAACAAAACCACAAATGATTTGCAGGAAACCAGCCGTATGTTGGTTTGAGATCTTGGAGGATTTGTTAAATTTGTGTAATTCTGAGTCGGTCGTGAAGACACGTGAAGATAATTCCCAATCATGTAAAACACATGACGGTGGATGGTTTGGTTAATTAACACTGCCTGGCGGTAGTTTTCTCATTTCTTGTTCTCTTTTACAGAGAATGTTTGGCATCTGAACACATTCACAGAACGCAGAACTGTTTTGTTTTTAAAGGGAAATAATAGAGTTATTTAGCCAACCAGTTGGAAGGTAATATAAAAATGTCCTTTCTGACAAACTGGACCCTGTTTGCAACCAATTAGCCACTAGCCAAGCTCTCTATGATAGAAGCATTACTGTCTTTCAGATCATTACGTTAACATAAGAAACAAGACAAATTTTCTCCGTCCGTGAAAAACAAAAAGTCATATCACCGATGATTCCGTGTAACCGGAACCTAAAAATGTGGGTTGGTTTCAATCAAATGCATTTTGTTTTTTCATCTTATTTTGGCGGATCTTCTCTAATCAGATTTGTTGTTTTCTGGGTGGCGCAAATAATAGCTGAGATGTAATATGATTGATCTGAGAAGCAAGAGATGTGAAAGAACATGTATCACTTTTTAAAATTTTCTTGTTCACTCGTATCACGAGAAATGCGCGCTGTAATTACAGGCGTATTTCATCTCGTGGCTACACAGCGACAGGTCAATAGCAAAGATCGCGCTTCTGAGCTCCTGGCTTTGTCAACATTCTGATATTTGTTTACCCGTTCAAAACGAGAGATCATGCACCAGTTTCCGCCCCAAGAACGGCAGCAAATGATGGCATAATGATGCATGTAAAAGGTGGAATGTCCCGGCAATTCATTCTACTGAAATCGTGTACTGTCTTTCTTTGCTTCATCCTTCCCTTTTGCTCTCAGTTTGTCTTTTGGCATGCAAGGGAAAGAGTTAGAACGTTTTTGGGGCCCTTCGACTGGCGATATCCATGGGCATTCCACCCAGGTTTTCTTGGATCCCCCCACACACACACACACAATTTCGTTATTTGCTTTCTTTTAGTGTTGACCTGTGTTTTGCGGACCTCTGTGCCAGATTTGTAGATCCACGTCCAAAGATACATTGAATGTCTAGACCAGTTTATGTGCTGTATGGTTGTGATGTGCTTGGAGCCTGGCCAGTGCAACCTCTCACCGCTGTATTCAATGTAAGATGTCCACTGGCGATTGTTAATGTTCTTGCTTCAAAACAAAATAATATATGATGGGAAACCATGAAAAAAAAAGTCTCAAAGCGGCAGCGCGCCACCCCATCTTCATTTAAAAGTGATTAGTCGTAACACTAGGATGATTTGGAAGTAGCAACATCTTTGTTATAAGTCACCTCGTAAGCTGGTGGTATTTTCTGAACAGTACTGACCCTTGGCCTAAAATGCTGTGAGCAAATTGAAATCCCACTGAAATTTACTTAATAGAAAACAAGCAAGCATGTCCACTTATAATGAGGTAATTTGTTCCATTGTGGATCACTTGTGTAGCCTTCCGTTTTTCTGCACCATTCCGATGCATTACATGATATTCAAGTCAATACTTTTAGCCACAGTTGATGTACGAACTTGTCCAGATAACTGATAGCAATGGCAAGAACTCTTGATACAGCGTACATTCAATCGTTCACATTCTATGAACTTCAGCATTTCTGTAAAGGCATAGTGTTCCAGTCGAACAGTTTGTCTTGAGCTCTGACAGGCACTTGACCAAAAAAAAAAAATAGAGTAACCCGTGGGATCGAAGCCGTATCATTTTCTTTCGCTTAGTCATCTGTACGTGAAATTAAATTTGGGGCCAGCGGGTCAGACAGTCCAGCAGAGGGCGTTGCGTCCTTCACGAGTCACAAAACTATGCTTTGGCTAGAGATGAGTTAATGCTATCGACCGGTAAGAGCCACAACAGGATGTTGCTGGACGAGTTTGCAAAAATCTGAAAACAAAACAAGTGGTAAACAGTGACAAACTATCGGACGAGAGCATGCCAAGTCATAGCAGTTATGATATTTGGCTAGTCTTGAGATACAGGACGATGTCAACAAACAGAAAAATGCAAACCAAAAAAATACGCAACAAATATGGTAACAACAGAGTTGCCTTTCTTAGAGCAAAATGCAATGCTGTCCCTCCACGTGAAGCACTATGGCAACCACCGAACCTAAACATGTTGTGTGCCTTGTGAAAGCAATCTTATCCTCTGAATTTTAAAACAAATTTTAATATCTCTGGGATAACAAGTCAAGTTTGTATGTCTTTTGTAGGTTTCTTTTGTTTTGTTGAAGTTACACGTGTTGTTGAGGTTACACGTCATATTCTCGTTACAACGCCCCACTGGCTTGTTGCTTGTTCTGTCACAAATGGGATCTTAAAATTCAGTTTTATACCGTGCTTGTTGTGATTACATTAGGACTTCCTCTAATTCAAAGTCCAAAGTCGTAGCGTCCCAAACTGAGTCATTCGAAATGCCCAAAATTTTACCAGGTCCCAAGAACGTGACATTATTACAAATAAGTAAACCTTGTTGGCCTCGCACAGAAATCTAATTATTCAGATGTCTCCCATCGTGAATTCCAGCCCACCAGTGTCTTCAAACACAGGCAAGCAGCGGAAAGAAGAATGCAGAGAAAAAAAAATCTTGACACCGAGTGGTTGCATGAAAATTTCATTAATTTGTGGACGTTACTTAGACTACAGACGGATAACTGGCTATCTCTGGGGGGTCCACCTGAAGTGGAAACACGTTTAACCAGGTTTTATTTGCTGGCCTCTACTTTGTTCTGAATAATTACATCAGTTGTAAAACTTCCCGTCTACGCCTTTTCTTGTCAATGCGCCAGACGCTGTGCAGATAATGATGAGATAATATCACCTAGTCCAAAAAAGCAGTGGTTTTCTCAAAATCTGACGTTGGTCTTGCACTGTGTCTGATGGGGATTGGCTCTTTACGTCTTGACAGACGGTCCAAACAGCTTCTTCTGGACTGTTCTTCCTTCTTCAACTTCGCAGAATAATGTGTCAATACATATTATTACCATTTTAATCTGGTCGTTATACGCGATATCATGATCACCATCATCGTAGCTGTGGCTGTTATCCTCCTTTCCTTTCATATTTAATATTTGACATTATGATTTGCGATTTGAAATACGAATAAAACTTGTTGCAATGGTAACGGCTAACGGCAAGTGCCGCGGGAGCTATCGCAATAGTAGAAATTCTGAATTTGATCTTTCTGCAAGCATTTACACTAGAGGAAACAGACAGTACCACCAAGGGTTGAAAGCATCACTCTGGCGTCTATGGGAATCAGTCATCACAGTGGAAATAAAAGAAAGAAAAGGCGGAGGCATAGTCATCGGAATTATGGGAGAAATGAGTAATGTCAAGTATCATTACTGTAAGGAGCTACCTTTTTTTATTTAGTTTGTGTGTGTGTGTGAGTGTGTGTATGTGTGTGTGTGCAGAAGTGTTTACAGCGTTGTTATGATCAGGTCCATTCAGAAATATCAAGCGATTTGAAATTTATAACGCAAGGCACTGATGAGTGCTAATTTACAAATACCATTCCATCGGTCGAATAATACCATTGGCTGGTTTCACTCTGAAGACTGTCAGAATCAACGAAGCGGCTGCTGCCGCCACTTCAGGTTTGTAATTTTTGTCTACTTCTGGGAGCTTTGAATCTGTAACAAATATGATTTTTTCATCTCCACCAGAATCTAAGACAGGTCTTGGTTTCAGCGATTGGTATTTTCTCAAGTATGTGTTTTTGAAACCTTAAATCAATCAAAATAATTTTCCCGTTAAGTATAGCGTTCAGTGGAGCACCGGAATTTTTGCCATCATTTTCATATGTCCGGGGTACAGACCTACAAAGGGGAGGCACCATGTGCTTGGTTTAGGTTCAAAGGTTGTTTGTCTGAAAATAGCATCGTTAATGATGCTGGAGTAACGCGATACTGACATACCAGAGTAATTCAGGAACAGATTGCTCGCTCGTAAATCATTACGTTAGTTTTGTGCCAAATATAGCACTAACAATCTCTGTCTGAGACGTGGACTCAAAGGGAATACTGCCTGTGGGTGCGTCCATAACTGCATGCAAGAATTTGTCTCAGAAATTGGAGGAGTTGTCACTTGAAGGTCGTATACATGTAAATATCTGAAGGCTCGTAATCGAGAAGATGCAGGAATTAAACTAGAATTCGTGAATTGCAATTGGCAGCGTGAAGATCTATTGGTGTTGAAATCATAATTTTCTCTGAAACATAAACAATGTTGTTCTTGCCTTTCCTTCACAATCTCTAACAAATCAGCTGACCTGGACACAATACTTTTCTTCTTTTTTTTTTCATCAGAAGGCGGGTGCTAACAAAGTAAAGTACGGAGACTAAACAATCAAAGTATACATAACCTCCTGAAAACTTGAGAGACCTAGAGGTTGTTGTTGTTTTTCCTGAGAGAAAGTGTGGGAATAGCTATCTCACTGTTCAGGTGCTTTTGGAAAGACGTATCGATGCCCAATCTTAAAAACGTTTGTCACAATGAAAGTCTAGTCAGTTGTATTTTAAGGGTTGTCTTGGGGGGGGGGGGAGGGGAAGGGGGGGGGGGAGGTAAAGAAAACACGGTCTAATCCATTTTACATACCCCAGAGAGCATTGGAAATTTGTAGTCCTTGGAGTTAGGAACAAGGTGAGCCAACTTTAGTACTAAACAAACAGACACACACACACAAAAGAGATAGACAGATAGATAGATAGACAGACAGACAGACGGAGAGGCAGACAGACCGACAGACGGACAGGCAAGCAGATATAGACAGACAGACGGGCACATGGTCAGACGGACGGCTAGTCTGATGAGCAGGTGGTTGGATGGATGTGTAGGTGGATGGATGGAAAATATTTTCTGTCCACATTAACTTTTCTCTGGCATGGTTTTGCTTTTCCTATGAGTCTGTGACCCATTCCTTGCGAGTCAGTGCCAACTTCAATCTGAAGTGTTCACTTTTAATTGGACAAACAAACTGGATTATAAGCATTGTAACGTCAAATCGATGTAAGCCTGACTGACAACCTAGCAACACAAGTTACTTTAATTCACTGGAAATCGCTCGCACACCACTGGTTTCATCGAAAAAGTTCGTCATTTTGAGCTATTGTTACCCTCCGAAAATGAATTTCAGCTAGGCCTTAACACTTAAAAACATTGCAAAATGACGCTGAAGTTGCAATGTAGAGGCTCTTGACTTTTTGTAATTGAACTATTTGCAATTCACATAGCATTAAGTACGACTTCGGATTTGCCAACCGAGTGGCTGTATATCCCCATTTTAAACCAGTCTCTTAGTTACAGCGGGTGAAGACAAGCTCCCAGCTTTGTTTTGCAATATACCCAGTTGGGCATATCGCAAGTCCTCTACTTTCTTGTTGCTGTTGTTGTTTTTTTCACTTCACATTTCTTACATCTTACTATAACCGTGGAGATACATTCCGTCACGCATACTTTCTTTAAGACGCCCAAGAACCGCATTCTGCCATGCTTAGTATCACTGAGACGCACAAGGATTACACTGTGCGATGCTTACTTTCATGGAGACACACAAGAATTACATTCTGCCATGCTTACTTTCGTTGAGACACAAGAATTACAGTCGATCATACTGACGCGCATTAAGATACACAAAAATTACACTCTGTTACACATACTTTCATTTCCATGTAACACGGGAAAACTTTTTGAGATTTTTGTTAATACCGTCTCCTGTCACGTCTTGAATAATACCGCATTTTTCTTTCATCTCCCTAAGTCATTTCATTTACTTTGGAACTTCGAAAGACTTTACTCACAGCGCTGGACAAGTCATGCCACGTACGTTTCATATCCTTGGACTCCTTAATGATCAGTGTTGCTTTGATGTACGTGTTTCGACCGACTGCTGACCCTCGAAAGGGTCTTGCATACCCCCTTGGGTACTTATATGCCATTTTGGAATTCTGATCTACAGGTCTGCCCTCTCCATTGATGGTAGAAGCCCGTTTACGTAGGTTCCAATCTCTCTAGAGATATGTTAGTTTTGTCCTGTCTCTGGCTGTTCAGCTATGTGGTCGGCACAGGTTCAGCGCACCCTCGAAAGTAAAGTCAGTTTTGACAGTAACCGGAGATAGCAGGATGGGACCTGAGTGCTCGAACATCCTCGCCGTCATATTCTCCTCTTTGTTATGTCGGAAGGTGACATGAAGTTCTTTCTCAGACTATTGCCTTGTATTGCAGGAACTGAAAAGGTGTCTCTTTAGATTGGAGTGAATCTTTTAAATGCTCTGCTAGACATGAATACAAACTCAGTTACAATGGATTGCCACACAACCGCAAAAGAGGTAATGCTGTCCAATATAAATATCATACTAGCTAGTAGCCATTCATTGGGAAATTTTACTCATATCTCATGTAATGGCCGACCGCACATTCATAAATCTCTATCCATACCCATGCATCACATGCACACGATACAAGCGCACAATCCTAGCCCATTCCCGCACAGGAAGGAAGAAAGACGCGATACAGCATAACAGACAGGGAATAAAAGAAATCAAACGGTCATAAACATTATTTGGTATGGTAATGGAAACACTGGCGAAGATCCAGAGCTTTCACTGTCTGTAGCATTTGTCTATATAGAAGTGTCATTTGTTTGTTGTTGCATTTGCCTATGTTTCTTGAGACCGCATCATGGTCTCTTCTGATGTCATGTAATATCTTGGGAGTTTGATCTAACAGTTCTATCAAGGTGATATGGATGGCAAAGAATGCATTCCTTTCCAGACAGATAGGGGCACTTAGACCCTCAACTGCCTGGACAACTGACAGAAGGAAGTAAGGAAATGGGTGAACTGAAAAACTGCAAATCTTATGATAATTATAATAAAATCCTTCTCACGAGTTTGGTTATGTGCAGTCTTGCAATCTTTTCTTTGATTCCACAATCAGGTTGTGCAGACATTTCTGATCATTCTGCCCTATTGTAGTCCAAAACTTGACGTGGATTATTGCCGGTGACAGAGACTGTTTGTTCCATGTTTTGCCCCTTTTCCACAGGCTTTTGCAAAATTGAACAAACATCAGAAATAGCAAAATTTACAAGTGGAGAATTTTAATTTTAAAAGAAAGAGGAAGTGAATTGTGGTAGAAGTTTGATCTGCAAACATTTAATGGCAATCCATAATTCAACAAAATTTGGCCATCTTTAATTTAATTTTTTTTAAATAATATTATAAAATAATATGTACCAAACGGACGCTTCCTTGGTGTCAGATGCTTGTACGAAAATACTTATTCTTTCAAAAGAAAGATAGCAAGGCGATGCAAAAACAACTGCACTGATAAATCCTTAATAGACAAAACAGATCATTCAAACTCAGTGTCCCCTCCCCAAATTTAGCATAATTATATTCATTTGAAATCAGTCATTATTTTGTCTTATGCAGCCGTTCTCTGTGTAGTGTGTTTATGTTTCTTGACATAGGCCGCAGAATCAGAGCTTGAATAGGAGTTCGTATTGAGCAAACTTTACTTACACGGCCAATCGCGGTAGACCATGGAGAGCAAACTAGAAATATGCAGCAGTGAAGCCAGTGTGATGTGAGCGTTGGAGTGATTTCTGGTGCTCAACCATTACCTCGTGTCCTGGCTGGTCTTAAACGAGCGAGAAGATTTTAAGTTTTCTGGACATCTCTTCATTCTTAGATTCCAAACCCCATCATTGCCCGCCTCTTTGATTGGAAACAGCACGGGGATTAGCACAGCACTGACCGAAAGGCAGAGTCTGTGGTACTTGAAATGTCCATTGAAGACAGTGTTTATCGTGTTTGCTGGTACACAGCGTTATCTGGGGCATGGAGAGGAATGGCTGGGTAGGTGGGAATGAGCCTGAGGGGTGGGGTTGGAGCATTAAGGGAGTTTTCTCTGGAATAGAATGCTGGAATGGAATGAAAGAAATGCGCTATTTTCTTCATTTCGTGGAATCATCAGAAATGATGGCGTATGTACAAATAAGCTGGAATTAACTATGGAAATGGCCCAACTTTAACAGCGAATCGGCAGTTGGATACTATATTTCTATTCCACTAGTTTGAGTGAACTTCGCCAGAGGAACTGCACTGAAAATGGGCAGTTTGTACGTGAAACAGATACACAAACTAAAAAAAAAAATTAATTAATAAATGGATGCATCCGGTTAATGAACAGCGGGCATGTGAGAATTGATATGATTAGACTAATGCAATTTGCGAATAAACACAGTATAACTAGATAGACCGGCATTTTTTTTTTTAATTCGCACAGCTTCATTGTATTTTTATTCTATGTACTGTAGCTAGAAAACGCTGCAGAGCCTGGAAGGCCTTGGCCTAACTTTACAATGGATATTGTTTGCAGTGCAAGAACAATTACATTACCTCCAGTGCTTCTCTCAATCAAATATAATTTGCACCAAGCATAATTTTATTCCCCACCCCCACCCCCCCCCCCACCCAAACACACCCACACCCATGGGTCGCCATTACTGAGGAAAGGTAATCAGTGACTGGACATTTATTTCCATACACTACCCGCTCGGTGTGATTGGGCCGATTACCATAAATGATGGCCAGATGCCCGTAATTAGACAGCTCATTTTGTCAAGCCAACCTGGCAATTCATTAATCATACAAGTGTTGCCCCGTGCATAGCTTAGTGCAGAAAGGGTTTCATGAGATGGGTCTTTTAGTTTCATAACAAGGAAGGGTCGATCCACAGTGATTCACTGCCAGAGGGAGCTGTACTGTATGCTCCTAGTAGACCTTGCTATGTGGCAGAGAAATTGCCGTATTATAACAATGCTGTGTGGGGTTTGTTTTTTTGTTGTTGTTGTTGTTTATTGTGTTTAGTTTTTAATCTTAATTTAAAATTAGGGCAGCTTTCCACTAATAAAACTTTACAAAACATCCAATATGACGGTCAAAGAATTAGCAAAAACATCGACAAGGTGTTAGAATACGATAGAATTTTGTTCTTTATTTTGAATTTGTTCAACGTTTTTAGTGCGACTCCCTCGCATGACAAGCTTAATTTCCTCTGTCGGAGCCTACCAGTCTCGCTATGGTGCCGTTCAGGCCTCACGTTATTGACCCCAGGCCATAAAAGAACGCAGCGCTTCTGGTCAGGCCGTGACCACAGACAATGACCAGTAACTGATCACTGCAGCCCTGGATTTTCCCATATTAACTTGCCAGTGTCCGGTAACCACTAGAGCAGACCGCGGGGGTGTGGTTGGGGGTGGAATGACAAGGGAATTTTTTTTTGGGGGGGGGGGGGGTACATTTTCTAAATATGTACAGATTAACATGGGGAGAGAGAGACACACACACACACACAGAGTGTGTGCGTGTTTTTGTGTGTTTGTGCGTGTGTGTGCGAGAGAGAGAGAGAGAGGGGGGGGGGGGGACTAGAGATTCAAGGAACAAACGACGAATAAAACGAATCTAAATACACGTGAAAAACTACAGGGACTAATTTATCTCTTCTTAAACGAAAAATTATTTACGAGCCCATGAAGACTTTCTCATGTAACTATCAGTGTAAACATTCCATATATTACTCTTTCAGTGATGCTTTTATGAGGTCAAGAGGATTTTACGCTGGTGCAGCTAAGAGGATTGCTATGGTATAATGGGTTCTCGGACCAGAATGGGTATTAATAAAATATCATGATTATTAAAATCATTATATGCGTGGAGATTTTGAGATGATGATGATTTTATCAACAATAATTTACAATAGGATTTTTTCTGGCTTTCACTGGTTTTTATTTTTCGTCACAGAGAGAGAGAGAGAGACAGAGAGACAGAGAGAGAGAGTAAGAGAGAGAGAGAGAGACAGAGAGAGAGAGAGAGAGTAAGAGAGAGAGAGAGGAAAGAGAGAGAGAGAGAGAGAGAGAAAGAGAGAGATTTGCCCTGTCATTTTCCTCATCTTCACACAGCAGAACACGAAATGCATTAGGATATCGTGTCGACGCTTGCTTTGTTTAAATAATTTACCAGTGTATTGATTAATTCGTTGAAATTAATGTTCCATGTTGTGGCAATATCAAGGCCATCTGATAAAAAAGAAATCCTTTCTAGTCTGTCCCTGGATCGTTTTGGGTGAGTCTGAATTTAACAAGTGTGCCAGACCAGGCTACGATCAACGGGGCGATATCGACTCAGATCTCTGTCTTGTGTTTAGAGACTGGCGGAGTCGTGGACGGAGACACCGCGCGGGGATTTCTGCTTCGATCATTCATTGGTTTGATACTGAGAACTCTTAATTGGCCTCGCTACCAGAGCGTACGGCTGTAGAACATGACATGAATATTGTATTAAAACTTCGGAAAAGTGGATTTGGTGGTTTACCTAAGAGATTCAATTTGTCTCTGTTCATTAGATCATAACACTCACGGCGTGTGTCTTCAAATGATACTGACAAATCATTGTCTTTCACCATCACTTCCACCCGCTCAAGTTTCCAGATTCTGAGACGCCTGAACTAGACATAAAACTATTTCTTAAACAAGACATTGGTGATGAGCACATTTATTGGTGTGTGTGTACAGAAAGGACTCCTGCACAAAGCTCCCGGGGGGATCTACTTCAGAATGCTAACGGACGTGCTTTTTTGCGACAAGTTCAAAATTAAATACTTTATGGTCTGAGTATAGAAGACGTCTCGGTCAAAATGGCACAAGCTCACTTCCTTTTGACAGAACTAGAAAATATTGACTTAAGCAATGTCTCATTATGGTTGAAAGTATTCCTTAATAATGAAGTGGAATCATGTGGGTTAAAGAATTATAATACATGAAAATATTATATGATTTTCAAAAGAAATAATCAATAATATTGATTTCAAATATATCAAAGAAAACCTTATTATGGAAGATAGACA
Source organism: Onchidella celtica (assembly GCA_963931925.1). NCBI lineage: Eukaryota > Metazoa > Mollusca > Gastropoda > Systellommatophora > Onchidiidae > Onchidella > Onchidella celtica. The sequence goes on from OZ007568.1 coordinate 19,877,386, forward strand.
GATCGAAATGAAAATTGCATGAAACCAATAAGCAGCCGATTAGGACATAACGTTCATATATTTTTACAAGGAACTTTGGTTTTCCTGGAGATGACTTTACCAACTGAGCTTTTTAGCAGTCAGCATCAGCACGTAGCATGGGATTCAGATAAACCCGGATTGCCGTGAAACAATCTTTGATCTTTAGCAAAAACAAACGGAATATCAAGAAAGCCTTTGAACAGTATTTAAGTCATCCTTTTGACCTGGAAATCTCTAGATTTACTAATTAGCTTCGGAAGTAAAGGATTGGGAAGACCGGAAGGAGGGGAGCCCTTTCTTTTTCTCTATGACTCCGTTTATCCTCCATTCTGTCTTGTATGTTTTAAATGTTAAACTTTACATTCTTTGCCTTCAATATTTTGGACCTTCCTATCAAATTTCTTTCTTCATCCAACCCCACCCCATCCCCGTCTTTCTTCTTTTTTTTAGTCCTTTCCTATATTCTTATGGCAAAACGTTTGTCGATTTTCCCCTCCATAGCATTTGACTTACCAGACATTCGTTTAATTGGTTAAGGTAATTTCCGCCCAGTATCACATCAAATAAAATACACCTCCCCCTTCCCAGCTTCCAGTAGATTTAACATCTGCCGACGAGTACGAATGGTGCCTTTCCTTGTTCGCTACGTTTCTCCAGGGTTTTTGCTGTGAGCACACAAGCTTGGTTAAGTCCTTTGCATGCTGAAGACAATTTTATTAAATGATGTATTTTTTGAAAAAATTCGAGTGCAGTTAACAATAAAACTACACAATCAATTTTTTTCCCCGGAATTAATTTGCCTGTTTTCTTTCTTTATCCTATTTCAGTTCCTGAAAGTTCTGAGGGACCGACTCCAGAAGAATCCAATACATCGATGGAAGTGTTAGGAGCCCACTCTATCAACGTGGAAGAAATACAGAGGCGAATGACAGATAGCTTTTCTAGAAAAATGCAGGTATTATGTCCAGCCAACCTGACAGGGTTAATCAAGGCGATTTTTCTTGTCCCGTGCGAGGTTTACCTCCCCTTTGCTGTCATGTCACCCACTGTTTGTGTTCAAATCACGGCGGGCGTTGGACTGGCCACTTTTGTAAACAGATCACGCAATCACTCGTGTTTCTCTTTGTTTTTCCCTTCAATCACCCTTTATTTTCCCTTCGCGCGGCTGGTGAAAAATCAGTTAAATTTTACCGAGAAATAGCGCGATGGTACATGGTCTTTTGTAAGTATAATATATATCTGTCTGTAAATGTATGAGCTTTTGTGTAGGACACAGAATGAGGAGAGAGACAGAGAGACAGAGACAGAGACAGACAGGTGGATGGAGAGGTGAGGAATTTGTGAGTGAGTTTATAAGTGGTATTCATTCATTTATACACTAGATTTCTAACAGAACGGAGACAGAACGGGGAAGAAAAACATATATAATTATATTAACATAATGTTCAGTTGCAATAGTTGCAAACTTCCCCACGGTTTTTTGGTTCTTTTTTTTCTTTCTTTCTGTCCTGAGTTTGCCTGTGATGTTGAAGCTTCGCAAATGTTGTTCAATCCTTTCATTTTTTAACCCAGATGCAATTTCCACACTTAATCTGCACACGTGCGTTCTGTCAAATCTACAGGAATGGGAGAGGCTGAAATATAAAGGCAGTCCCAGTGTAGCGCGCGACCCGAGTCCTGATATGGAAAGAAAAGGAAGCAAAGGGCGGAAAGATGATAGACAGAAGAGCAAGAGATCACGAGAAGAGAAAGAGAAGGAGAAATGGGAACGACAGAGGGAGCGTGAAATGCAGAAGGTTAGTAGGTCAAGTTTTAGTGCCGATAGTGAGGCCGGATTGAAGAATGGCAGTCGCTCATTTTTCTCCAGTGAAAGAATAAACAGGTCACCACTTGATTACCAATCCGGCAAGTCTCCAAGACTGCACCGTTTAAGTGATCGCGTGATTGATTTCCTGTCGCCAAGTGTGCAGTTTTGGGCTGGTGGGGCTAGGTGGCCAGATATGTCACGGGAAGCTGGTAATAAAGAGGCCATTTGGAGAACAAGGGGCCATTTTCATTACTTTCAAGTGGCCCGGGCGTGTTTTATGTTGTTGTTATTTGTTGATCTTGCCGCTGTTGTATTCTAGTTCAGTTTCGCTGTATTATGTCAATCTCAGATTCATTTCTTTATATAAATTGGCACCTTTGTAAACTGGTACTAATGGCTAATGCATTGAACTGTTACTCAGCAATCATCATTATCATACATTATGAACAAATTGTAAGTTCTTTTATGACCTTTTATCGTCAAGGGTGCCAGTGAATGAAAAAAAAAAAAAGCAAATAACTGTAAATCACTATGAGAACTGATTGTTTTAGAAAAGGTCAATGTCTCGTACAATACGAACATCGTTACAATTCAACAACCCAAAAGACTATGGGAAAATTCCTATGCCAAAGACCTGGCGTGGGGACGGAAGGAAGTCAAGGACTGAAATACATGCTTGATGGTAATATTTCTCTGAAGATCTCTCTCTCTCTCTCTCTCTCTCTCTCTCTCTCTCTCTCTCTCTCTCTCTCTCTCTCTCTCTCTCTCTCTCTCTCTCTCTCTTTCTATCTCTATCTCTCTCTTTATCTCTCTCTGTCTCTCTATCTCTCTCTGTCTCCTCTGTGTGTGTGTCTCTCTCTGTCTCTCTCTCTTTATCTGTCTCTCTCTCTCTCTCTCTCTTTCACTCACTCAATCACTCTCTATGACTCTCTCTCGTTTCGAATCTCCTTTTTCTATGCGATTGCAAAGTTTAAAGTAGTGTAGCATTAAAATCTTCACTTTCAAGCGGCTTTATGATCTTAGTAGTTTGATCCGCTCGCCGCCCGGGGATGCTTTAATCAGGCTTTTGGATCTTTGAAGATTTAATCTGCTATCTTCATTACTGCGCTGGATCAGCATAACTCATCAAAAGGACAAATTTAAATCATTATCCTCTTCCCCACCCCCACCCTCCCCCACCCTAAAAATCATTGTTAAACGACATCTATTTTCTCAACTCCATTCTGCTTTTCTTGCATGCAACTTCTGCTCATTGGTACTGTGGGTCCGGTGGTGCAGAAATGAATCTAGGTAAATTAAAGAGAATGGACTGGCCAAAAATACTACAACGGCGCAACTAAAGACAGTGGCTTCAAACCACGGTTCTTATGATTGCCGTATACATACATAATATAATTACTGTTTACCATTCATCGTATAAATATTTAATTCAAAGGCTACATTGTAATAATATCCTTCAAAGGTGATAGAAATCTTAAAATCTTAAAATTAAACTATTGAATGATAATTTTTTCCCGTCCAAGAAAAGATGTGATCGTTACATTAAATAAAAAGGATAAACTTGAGAAGAGAAGTAATTTTACGGACGTGATGCTCGTCTAAAAATCTGGGATAGATCGAAGAACAGCTACATTTTACTACTCGTCCGTATGCTCGTTAGATACCGGAGCGCCTGAAATAACAGGCATCAGTCTCACACAGACTGACCAAAGATTTCATTCATTACAGGTCGCCTTGAACGTTGATCAGGAATTCTTTCTCTGCCCTATCATTTCCTTCTATCCCACTACACCAATCCCCGCACTGCAGTTAACACACAGTAAAAAAAAAATATCGGTTTCTAATATGATTCCCTTAGGTGCTATAATATTGATTGTAAGCTCGAGAACCTGGAATCTGGAAGTTCATTCCGACAGTTTTCCTCATACTTTCATTCTTTGAACTAGTTGGCCGGCTGACTCCGGGATTACACAGGTGTGATCTTTATAGCTGGGTTTCGATCACCAGTGTGTAAATTGAGGCGCAGAACGAAGTTTCCTGCCAAACTGTCTTTTCAGTTCTACCCGAAGAAAATGCGCCTTTTTTCGGGCTCAAAATGCCGGAACGCCCCCTTCTGTTTAAATCAGTTGTAGCTTAAAATAAACGAAAGTATTAAAAGTATAACGAACTTCAAGACCTTTTGAAATGGCTATGCTCCCGTACACCTTTACGTCTTTCTGTGCGTGATATGATGTTTTGTGGAATTTAGGCTCAGCGGTTAAAAGGACTTTCATGACTACACTGGAGACCTTACTTCCTTTATAGTATGATGATAACGCCAGAATCTCCATACGCTTTGCCCAGGCGTGCGCCCTGGAGAAGTCACTTCAGTGCTGCTGGACCAGCGGCAGGAACAACAAGGGAGACAAGCAGTTATCGGTTATGAGTAAAATGGCTCGTACAGTCACAGTAGGCGCTGCAGCAACCTGAGCTGACATATCATGGGTACAGAATCCATTGTCTCTCGAGGCAACAACAAATCAATTCAAACAAAGGCATTCCTAGCTTCCGACAACAAGGCTGCTCATTCTTCGTTGGGATTTAGGAACTGTGATCTTGTTTTAATGCCACTGGAACCATCTAGATGATGATGTGTCTCATTCCAGGTGTATAATCTCTAATGAAACTTTACAGTGTTGTTCTCTTCCTCAACAGGCTAGAAATTTGGGGGTATATTTTGACTCAAAGCTTTCCATGCATTTCCATGTTCATAATTTGTGTAAAACCATCTACTGTGTGTCACGAGTGGAGTGAGTGCAATTAAGGGGATTGCTACAGAGCGGGTGTAGAGTAAGAAGGGCTCACGGCAGACAAGTAGGGAAAGACGGGAAAGGAGGAGAGTAAAATTAACGCACGTAGACAAGTAAGAAAAGCGTGCATGTTATGAGTGGTGGGGGTCTGAAGGAGGCGAAAGCGCTGTATTACTATCACTGCAAGTTAGAACGTCCTACTGAACGGACGCAAGAGAAAGCCCAGTGGGCGAACATAAGGGGAGCAGTCGAGAGACCAGTGAGAGTTTTTTTCCAGTGATGACTGGTAGGTAGAACGTTGATTGATAATTATGATTGATGTATTATATTATATTCGTCTATTACCATGATGTAAATAAGTATATGTGAGGAATGTGGAAGTCCTTGATATTGGATATAGCAATGTGCGCCATGAGCGATAGATGAAAGTGAGTTCATGGATTTGTAGCGCGAGTGAGTAGTGTGTACTCCGATGGAGGTGTGTTACCGTAAGATGTGTGGTGAGTGAAAGGTGAACTAGTGTGTGTACGCTTCATGGGTTGTAAGGAGAGGTGGAGTGAATAGAAATGGTAGGGTATTATACCAATGTAATGTTATTCTTGTAGGTGCCGAGGTCGGGCCAAAGAGCGCCGCCTACGGTGATAGGCCAGCATAGGGCCGGAGGCCACACATAGGCCAGAAGTGAGGCTGTCGGTGCAGGACAGTAGAGGCACATAAAGTCGTGGCAGTCAGGCCACGGACAGGGACGTAGATATGAGCGTGAATGTGATAATGTACTATTGCCATGTTGATGGGCTAGTGAACTGATAATGTACTAGTGCCATGTTGATGGGCTATTGAAATGATAATGTGTTATTGCCCTGCGGAGATGCGAGTGGAATGCTAAGGTGTATGACAATAGGAAGGTGATGTTGAGAGGCTGCGGTGCCAGTGAATTATTAATGAGCTATTAAGACCCTGAGGGGAGAGGCTGAGGCCGAAGTGCCTTTAGGAGTAACTACCGGATTGTGGATCCGAGGGAGAGTGTATGTGAGAATAAGGCCGTTGTACGGCAGTTAATTCCAATAATATAATGTATGTAATTGCGCTATTATCTGTATAATCATGTTTAATAAATGTGTGAGTCTGATGGATTGTTTTGTTAAGTGTTAAACTTGTTTGTTCGTGATTGTTGTCCTGTCATAAACTATTACATCTCCCAGTCTGGGATTTGTGACACTGTGAGATGCGCAGAGTAGGTCTAATGTCAGCTGTTCTAATCTTCTCTTAAGGTCTTGATCTGTTCGTTTATTATTTTCTCGCTTAGATTACTGCAATTTCCTTCTTGCGAACTTACCCAATGAAACTTTAAACAGACTGTAACGATTTCAAAACCAAGCTGCCAGAATTGTCTTAAAGAAGAAAAAGAGTGAACACATTACTCCTATGCTTATTAAACTGCACTGGTTACCAGTTAAGTTGCGAATCCAGTACAAAATAACAGTTCTGTGCTACATGTGCATAAACTTTACCTTTCCACCCTGGCAGAGCCCTACCCACCACCTCATCTTTAAGATCAAGCGATCAGGGCCTTCCTAAGATTTTTAACTGCAAGTCAAAGAAACTATGAGGCAGAGCAGTTACACACTGTGCCCCGCACAGACATCTGGACCTCACTGCCAAAATCATTGCGAGAAGCATCTACCGAGTCAAAATTCAAAACTGGTCTAAAAACCCACCTTTTTAAAAAACACTTTCAGTTGTGAAGTCTCATTCCCAATCCATTTATTTTCTCAGTTCACTTTAATTTTGCTATTTTATCGTTTAATTTCTGCCTTATAGTATGTTATGTGTGTGTGTGTATGTATACAATGTGTGTCAAGCAGAGAGAGAGGGTGAGAGAGAGAGAGAGTTGCAGATGGAGAGAACACGACGTTCTGTAAAGCGCCTAGAGCAAATTGTTTGGATTGGGCGCTATACAAATGATCTTCATTATTATTATTATTATTATAACATAAAAGAATAGCCCTCCAAATCTCCCCGTGTTATGTGTTATTGTTTCAATTTGAATGGGAATCAAATCAGATAAATTGTATACACAGTAACCATAGACAAGCTTTAACGTGACGACACGCTGCCAAATCTAGGAATTTAAAATAGCCTATTATTATTATTTGTTTCCAGGTCGAAAGAGAACAAGTGAAATTAGAGAAGGAGAAGTTGAGAATAGAAAAGGAGAGACTACGAGCCCTGGAGAGGGAAGCCAAACTGGAGAAGTTGAAAGGAAGGCTCAGTCAGGCTGAATCAAACGATGGAAGTCTGAAGAATCCTGTACTAAGTCCACTAGCAGGTGGGGCTTTCCTGATAACAGAATGTAATGTTAGCGATAGATTCGAAAATTCTGAAAGGTTAGAACCATGCAAAATACAATCTCTCTACGATCAACTTTTGTCCTATGCATCATGAAAGGAAATTTGTCTTCAGATCATATCCGTAGCTTCCAATAGTTCTGATTTGTTGTGACGTTCCATGGTATAAACGAGGAACGTTTGCATGGGTTAAATGGGACGTGAGGAAGTGCTTTAAGCAGTTTAAGGTTTTGGTCTTTGATTTCATCACTTAACGTTAATGAACAAAATTATTTGAAAACATTAAGATTATAATGATCAGCATAGGATATTTTATAAAAACCAAAGATTTTAAAATTTTCATGATTCTGAATAGATGATACATGGTTCTAGAATTTTATGTCCTGATACAAATGGTTCATTATAATATCGTGGTTGTTTTTTTTCCCATGTTAGAGTATAAAGTCACAGCTGACTTTGCCCGCAAGTTACATGAATGGGAACTTAAGAAAGGCTTGTCCCATGACGTCTCTAATTCCATCTATCTAGAGGCGCAGAAGATGCAGAGCATGCAGCAGTTTAGACAAGGTAAGGCAGTAACGACTACAACAGCAAACCTAGCCAGACAGATATTACTAAAACGCTTTCGTAGAGTTTTCTCAGAACAAGAAGGAATTAAATCACTGACACATGTATGAACATTTCGCATAACGTGACCCTAAAGGTATCCCAGGCAAAGGTGTATCAAGAAAATAAGACTGCTTGGTGTGGTCATTGTTCTGGATGGCCGTGGATACGGCTTATTTAAAGGTGATCATTGGAGAAACCTTTCTGGGTGAACATTTCATTATCCATGCTGCTGTTTCAAGAAATCCCTTAGAAAGATAATAAAGTGTCTCCTATTATATTATTTCATACCAGATCGACTAGACTCCAAGGAAAATTCCCAGGCCAGGTACTCTTTGGACGCAGGCGGGGCGATGGGTGGAGATAAGGCGTCTCCTCCCCCACCTCTCAGCCTACAGCCCTACTGGGACTCCCCTGAAGACACGTCACCTGTTGAGAAATACTCGGAAGTCAGCATAGGTGACGGTGATGACGACACGTATACCAGTGTCTCCGGAGAGGTTCTAACCAAGTCCAACATTGCCACGTAAGTTACCAGAGTGTTTTTTCCGTGCTGATTATGTGTCTCCCTTCGACCACCGTCTCGTTCATTTTGGCTGCACATTATTACCACATGGAAAATTAGCGTTTGTTATTTGTCCGTAATTCGCATGCTTTCATTTTCAAGATAATTATAATCAAGTTTTTGTTTCTTTTAGTGATAATAGCTCTGTCTGAAGCAATTAGGACTTTGTATAGCCTAGTCTTTGGAAGAAGCTGTAAAATGTCACTCGACCCCTCCCCCCCCCCCCCCCTCATGAAATCTCATGATGTATGTTTATGTTTACAAACACAACACCAGTTCTACGAGCGGAAAAGTGTACACAGATGAGGCACCCGGCGTTGCCTAGGATAAACCAGATGTCATCCTTCCTCTGTCTGTCTGTTTGCCTCTCTCTCTCTCTCTCTCTCTCTCTCTCTCTCTCTCTCTCTCTCTCACCCTCTTTCTCTCTCACCCTCTTTCTCTCTCTCTCTCTTTCTCTGTCTCTCTCTCCCTCTACCTTCCCCTGCAATATATCTCTCCCCCTCTTTGTATTTCCCCCTCCTCCACCTTTCTCCCTCTCTCGTCCCTTTACTCTTTCTCCCCCTCCCTCTCTCCCTCCAATATTTAGATCCCGTGCCCAGATATCTCACATGCTCATGAAAGATATTATTAGCTTGGCTTTGACAGCCACCTGCAACAAAAGCCATATTCCATTTCCTCAAAGGCAAACGTTAAAAGCTTATGAATTATTGTGCATTTGTTGTACAAACTGAGCTGCCCTACACGGACGAGATGGATCCTGGACATGCCTTTTCATTACTAATTTATGGTTAGGCTCGCCTGTATTAAATTGTCAGAGTTGTGGTGTAAAGTATTGAAATTATCGTGGTGAAAGGAAATATCCTTAGAAGCGCTTGATTAATAAATATTGTAATCTTGACCGTGAAATTGAACTGGCGATGGTCTGTGATCAGAATCGAAATTTCCCTTTCAGAGAGTATCGGCTTTTTGTGTTCATTTTTTTTTCAAACACATCACCAGGGCAAACTCATGAGTTGTGGTTTTCCTGCCATAATTGAGCGATTACAACTTCCATCCAGGGTAATAAAATGTGACAATTCTGTAACTTGTTGGCCAAAGATAAAAATGGAGCCGGACATGGTTGCTATGACAACCAGCACGTCAACACCTTTTGTGGCCTCATGGATTGATGCCCCTTGGACAAAATAATGTTGTTGTGTTGTTGTTGTTGTTGTTGTTGTTTATTATGAAGGAAATGCTACAGCTTTGCCGATTTTCCCGAGAAGACTGGAGAGAGATGGCAGGATGGGTTTTGTGCGATCGATCAAGACATCTGTCGAAGTGCAACGTGTGGGTGGTGCATAATTATGTTTGGTATTACTTTTTTGTGTGTGGCATATTAGAGAGATATTATAATTCTTGTTTACGTACTCCATATCTCGAGCCATTAATTACACTATCACCTACTATTCTTTCTTTCGTATGATTTCTAATACAGGAGCGTCGGCAGCTTTAATAGTTTTGTAATAATTGTTGTTGTTGCTGTTGTTGTTGTTGTTTACACTTCAGTCTCACTGATCCTTACGCATGACCTGTCGTCTTTCTCCTCTCAGCATTGCCGCCCTCTTTCCTTTCCCATTTGTCACTGTACTGTCAACACTGCACTCTCTGATGTTACAACAGTGCTGAAAATCTACCGTTGTACTATCTGGAAAACACCTGTCTGTCTCTGTGTATGTTCCAGTCGCCGTTCCACCCTGTCCCAACACGAAACAAGTTAAAAACAAGTACAGATGCATTTCTTAGTATTAGTTCCTCCCTTTTCGATCTTCGTGCACCATTGCTATAATATCAACACTGTCTTGCTTTAACGTCATGGTCATCACTACTGTCGACCTGTCAGGCCCACCTTCACGTAACAGTTTCACCGACTCTCTCCTCTCTTGAACAATTCTGATTGATTGTATTGATTAAGTCTAGAAGCCACATTCTCGAGAAAAGCGCTCACGCGTTTCTACCCAATTATCAATGTTTAGTTCATTTAAATCTTTTTTTTTTTTTCCTCAGCCAGTCAGAGCTATTTTTATTCCAGGTTTCATTGCGTACTATCTGTCTGATTTAAGACAAGCCAAGGACACATCCAAATACAAAGATCATGAACGGCCTCAATTAAAAGAATTTGAACACTTTTTCATCGATATAACATTCGATTCGACATATTATGTTAATATCATATTCTCACTTCCTGCTATGACTGGTACACTGGCTTACTTGTAAGTATTTATTCATGCATCTAAGCCCATGTCAGTGAGTGCCTCATAATCCACTATTTCCCCCATGTCGAGAGGTTCCAGAATAGCCTCTAAATAGTTCAGACCGTATCTCCATATGGGTTGACCTACATTTTATTCCGGCCCTCTCTACCCGCGCTTAATCTAATTTTTGGACAGTTCAGCTATGGAAACAAAATCATTACTGCCGCAACGGCAGTGTAATAGCAGACGTACAGGGAAAGCTTCTCTCGTTTGATTTGTGCCTCTTGGATACCCCATTTATTTCTAAATTGGTTTACCGAGAAACCCAACTTGAAGTTCTTGTGTTGTTGAGATGTGGCACAGATTTTCATCGACAAGAAAATGAGCTTTGCGGGCACTAGGGCAGTGGTAGAGCAAGAGATTACCTGGTTGTAGCAGTGATAGAGCGAGGGATGAACTGTTTGTAGCAGCCATAGAGCAAGAGACGAACTGTTTGTAGAGGCTGTAGAGCAGGAGACGAACTGTTTGTAGCAACAGTGGAGCAAGGGACAAATTGTTTGTAGCAGCGGTAGAGAAAGGGACGAACTGTTTGTAACAACGATATAGCAAGAAACGAACTGTTTGTAATGGAGATAGAGCAAGAGACAAACTGTTTGTAAGCAGTAGGGCAAGGGAGGAACTGTTTGTAGCAGCGAGAGGGCAAGGGAAGAACTGTTTGTAGCAGCGGTAGAGCAAGGGATGAACTGTTTGTCACAGCGATAGAGCAAGCGGCTGATTGTTTGTAACAGCCATAGAGCAAGAGATAATTGTTTATCCCAGCGGTAGAGCAACGGACCAACTGTTTGTAAGAGAGATAGAGCAAGAGACTGATTCTTTGCAGCAGTGATGAGGCAAGGGACAAGTGTTTGTCCCAGCAGCCCATTCCCCCCCCCACCCCCCACCCCCCCCCCCCCGTTCTCCTTCCCGTACCCCATTTTCCTTTCCCCGAAAATTTCTGAAGAACTAGAACTGTGTTTAACAAGAATTACTTGGGGGATAAAATAAATGACAGCCTATCGTGTTGCCAGAGGCTAGCGTTGTCTCAACTGAGATCACATTACGTTAAAAGGAAAGGATGCATGCCTGAGTTTTTGGGTGATCGAAACCTGAGTAAGCCGGACTAGCAATAAGAAGTGATCACAAGCCAAGCATGAAAAATCAAAGACATTAATATTCTGGCGCAGTTCCCTTTGGTACGCACTGGGCGAATGTTAGGTTTTCTCGATGCATCACTCGACAGAGGAGGTTTGATTATGTTTCTCTGGACAATTTTGCTTGCAGTTTGCTATCGATCTCCTCGCTCAAATATTGGCATCTTAGATGGAATTTCTCTCATCATGCCACTTTCACGTGGTTTACAATCTCTGAGGTGGTCCGAGTAATGACCAACATGAAATATAATATTATCATTACATTGCGGATATTCCTCTATAAAAGACGCCACGTCCTGTTCGGATGCAGAGCAAAACCCGAGACAACAGTGTAATGTAATTTATGCATGAATTATGAAAGCACTGTATTAAATGATATGATGTTGTGACAAACGCAGTCGCATGGGATCGTTCATGTATATCCATTTGCGTCCACTTGAACTAATATATTTCTCAATATTTTGTTGCAATATCCTATGTGTCATAGTCACATTATTGTGATATTATGAGACTCCGGTAATAATTTTTGGCGAATGGCAAACACAGTTTGTCACTGCAAGATCTCGTCATGTATTGCTGCCTGAAGCCGATGCCGGCGGGCATGATGAACAAAAAACCTGTACGTCAGTTTTTTTCATGGTTTCTGTCCTCGTGCCTTAATTACATGTAATACCTTCCAGGATTCATTGCCTGACATTCCTTTTACATTTTCATGTTCCTTGTATCCACTAATGGAAAGTGAGAAGAGCTTAAAGAAAAAAACAAACTAAAAACGCTATTTCTGCCATTACTCTGACTTCAATGTAGGTTATATCGACCTTAGCCCGCCCATTGCCCCCCCCCCCTCCCAAAAACGTCATTTAAAGGAAAAAGAATAATAGTGTTTATAAATCGACTGATCCATATATAAACTGAATTCCCAGCCCAGTACCTCACCACTGGTTTAACTCTCGATAGATGGCTCGAGTGAGTGCCAGTGACAGCGAAGTGAATTGAGATTGGAACCATGTCAGTTCGGGTTACGCGCACAAGTCAGACCTAATTAGGTACGATTTATAGACCAAGCAAGTAAACAATAGCTCTCGCAGAAATTGGAATAAGGCCTCCCAGGGCTGTAGCAGTGGGTGGATGAAGACTGCAGAAAAACGTTACCGTGCAAATTACTTTTCTCTTTACGTTTTATCGTCTGACTTCGATGAGATTGAATGCTGCATTCGAATAATACATGTAATTGCCTTACTGATCTACTGGTTTTATTTAATAGCCAACACCTGTCGGAGTGTCCTGCAGATTTAAACCAATAATCGATCAATCTAACAATGCTTTCCTGTTCCGTACTACAACCATCCCACTCTAGCTCACTCCCAAACATCACATTGATTTAAAAAAGATCGAAAAGGAGAAGAAGCTTGTGCGCAGAGGGTGAAAGCTACAGCCGTGTCGCAAGGGCCATTTTGTTTGAGTGAACGTGCCTCTGATGCTTTGATTATTCTGTTATGAACTCGGCCCGTGTCAGCTGTAAATCGTCACCGTTCCCTGAGACCGTAACTCAAAAATTCGAAATATCGGCTTCCATATTCAACTACATTCAAAGCCGCATCGAATTATCTTGGTAGTAGACTAAAAAATAAGCTGAAAAAATAATGGAATAGCAAACTTTAAGAAATTGATCTTAACTAAACCAGCTATGCTAAAATGAAAATTTTTGCTTCTTTTAAAAACTAGCCGAAAGCGATGGCTCCAGTGTCAAAACGGAAGACTATAAAAACCATTAAAACGAAGCCTCAGTGGTTTCTAAAGTTCAGATGAATTTTGTGCCATAGGTTATCAGAAAAATGTGGCAAAAAAAAAGATAGGGTTATACATTGTTTGTAATTATTTGAGGAATAGCAAAGGGCGTGCTGCAATGCCATAAAGTTTCTCTTTATTACAGTAGATGACAAGCTTGCGTTCCATCGTTTTCATGAACTTGAAGTCTTGGTTTGTTTGAAGTTTTATTACTTTAATATTCTGACTGTTCTTCCGGGAATTTCTCTTTTGTCTAATTTAATGTTCACCATTTCACTGTCGTTCACCTACCGCATTGACGTTCACTTAACCTTTCCATTTACCTCTCTCGATCTTTTTTCTGCTTCTCTTTCATTCTGTACGTTGGTAACTTTCGAGTGCTCACACATTCAGGCGATGTTATCTGGCACTCGTTATCGCTCAGTCTTTGGCAAGAGCCAACATCCAGATGGTCAAATTAAACAGAGAGAAACAGCATCGACTCCTTACCCTCTTCAGCTACAAGCTATTCTCGTTCTCCCGTCTCCTGATGCCACATTATCATGGGTACTGGGGATCTGACAAACCCCATTTGTCAATAGGATTCGCAATCTTCTCATGGTTCATGTTTGATTTAGGCTGCAGTCATTGGACTTTTCATTGGTTATAAGTGACTGATCCATCTCATCTTGACTTTGCTGAGCTGGAAGCGTGTCCAAAATGTGAGAGGATTGTGACCGAATTAAATAACAGAAAATGACACTTTCATTCCGATGTCTTTGGAATAAGAGCAAGACATTTTGTTTTTGATTATTGTTAATTTTTTTTCTTGTTTCTTTGTTGTATTTTTCCCTTATTTTTTCATCTTCTCCAATTGAACAAAAATGCCTGGTGTGAGAGATAGAAGCGCAGCGCACATGCATTGTTTTTTTTTGTATTGTCCTCAGTAATTTTCTCTCTCTCGCTCTCTCTCTCTCTCTCTCTCTCTCTCTCTCTCTCTCTCTCTCTCTCTCTCTCTCTCTCTCTCTCTCTCTCTCTCTCTCTCTCTCTCTCTCTCTCTCTCTCTCTCTCTCTCTTTATCCTTTCCAAACTTCCGATAGTGAATTACGTCGTAAATCTTAATATATGTGATCTGTCATTTCCATAGGTTTTCAAGTTTTATTTTGAGAAATTATGAATCTTGTAAAACTGTAGTTCAAGCTAGATTCTTTGTGCCGTTTAGGATGGTGTGATTTTTGTCGGTGTTGAACATTTCCACATTTCATATCCTTGGTTTCTTATCTCATGATTGTTCTCGTTGCCACCATCATCACTATTGTCGTTTTCTCTTTGCTGCTGACTGAACTTACTACTGATTGAGATCATACATTTAATCCCATTGTCTTTGTTGGTAGTGATAACACTGCTGTGAAGTTGTTCCTACTGTCCTGTTAAAACTCTACGGACTTAGATCTTTATAAAAGGACGAAAGAAGTAGTAGTTGGGAATATTTGAGAAGACCAAGCTCTATGAGAAAGGAGCAAAATATTATAAATCACAGTGGCAATTGTTCAAGACAGTGTAAATGGCGTGACCTTACTCAAGGTACTTTAAAGATAACACCAGCAGCACATCCTTGCTATGCCATGCATGTTTAGTCTTTCGAGCTATCTGCAGTTATCAGAGAAAATATTATGGCCTTAACTTCAAAGAGACTAAAGATCCTCATGAATCGTGCACTTCGTGGCACTTGAATGAATGTCAAAAGATTAGCTTTGATGGAGAAAGACGGGCCATGCATAAAATCTGCTTCTGCATAGTTTCCCTCTATTTTAGTTTCTGAACATGCCGTGCAAGAAAGAACTTGTGTATACATGTGTAAGCCTTATGTTCTCAGTATGCAATTGTCCTTGTGTAATATTTAGAATATGAAACATGAAAAGGGACATGAGACAGACAGTACTATACAGCTGCGCGTTACTTTCAGGACAGGGACATTTAACAAGGCAGTTTTATCACTGTGTTGAGGTTGGGGAGACAACCTGCCGGTATTGTATCACACTGCAAGAATGATTATGTCATTAGGACTGGCGCGAAAGAAAACTGCATTGCTTAGGACATTTAGCATAATGTTATATGTCGCCTCCAGATCACTCAAAGTACGTCCTGGACGTGTTGTCGCTCTAGCTGTTGGTACAGACTTTCCCAACAAAGTTGGTAGAATTTAATCTGGTGGAAGAATTCAAACTCTCTTTTCACATTAAATTCAATTTCCTTTTTAGTGCCACATTTGTAAGTCACTGTGCTAGCAAGTGAATAGAGCCCGGTGTTCAATGTTAGAAATTTCTGTTGACGAACATTCACCCCTTTTTGTCAAGTCTGGCCTTTTTTCATTTCGTGAATCCATGGCAACGGCAATTCCCTGAAATTCACACGGTTCAGCATTCCATCTCTAGCTTTCTGTTCTCCCCTTCCTTCGGCTTGTGTTTTTTGTCTTTTTTTTTTTTTTCGTCCTCAGAATCGTTATTTCGTCGTGTTTTGAACCAAGAAGCAGCTGGTTGGGACATTGTCCACTGGTCGAAGGGTTTTATTTCAATAACTTCCAAGATTTGATTTGACTCAACTGCAACAATGGTTTCAAACTAACAATAGCTAGCTATGATTTATTCCTGGACCATCTGACGTGTTTGTCTGAACATGTTCATCTGAAGTTTCTGGTCGAATACAGTCATTGACTTTTAGATCACGTGTTGTTGTTCCCATAATTTATTTTCATATTATTACATATAATATTTTTTATTTTCTCTCTCGCTGCCCATGAATGTTTGCCATCTTTGTTAATTCTGCGAATTTGATCTTCGTCTAGCATGCAAGATCTAAGATGAGCTCCATGTCACATAAGCATTTCGCACAAGGCTCTTGATATTGGGATGTATCTCTGTCGTGATCAAACTGAATAATATTACTCGCGTGTCTCATTGCTACTGGCCGATCGCGCAACGTGTTAAACCGAATTTTTAACGCACATTTGTGCGTTATTTACACTACTGGACAATTGCCCACATGCGTGCCAGAAAAATTAGAAAGGCATTATTCTTTGATTCATTTTGTCTGGGATGCTGCACTGACTTTCAGGAAGGGAGTGGGCGGACGGACGGACGGACGGACGGACGGACGGACGGACGGACAGACAGGTACATGTATTGAGGGAATGGATTGATGGATTGATGGATAGCTGGATGGATGGATAGCTGGATGGATGGATAGATGGATGGATGGATGGATGGATGGATGGATGGATGGATGGATGGATGGATGGATGGATGGATGGATGGATGGACAGGGGGCTCAGAGTGAGCGGGGCAAACAGAGTGTGAGAGAGAGAGAGAGAGAGAGAGAGAGAGAGATGGGGAATGAAAAAGAGAATGTGGTTAATATTAACGTTGAGGAAAAAAAATTAATCAGTGGTTTCAATTGTAAGGTGAGCTGTTTGTTGTGGTACTCACAGTTTTGCCATCAAGTGCCCACTAAGCTCACACTTGTTCTGCCGGGTCACAGCTGATAAAAATATCGTGCTAGTGACTAACAATTATAAATCAGTGACCAATATTATACACAGGTCGGCATTACCAAGGGTTTGTTTGGAGAACGTCGAGCCAGGGACCGAAATATGAGCTTAATTAATGTGAATTGCCTGGGACTTGGAAATCAATCAAACGGCAGGATTTTTCTCTAGCTCCGCTGCTTCAGTTTTGCGGCAGTAGTCCCATTGCTGTCTATCATCAGAAAACTGAAGAAGTAAGAGAGAGAGACAGGGGGGGAGAGAGAGAGAGAGAGAGAGAGGGGGGGAGAGAGAGAGAGAGAGAGAGAGAGAGAGAGAGAGAGAGAGAGAGAGAGAGAGAGAGAGAGAGAGAGAGAGAGAGAGAGAGAGAGGGAGGGAGAGAGAGAGAGAGAGAGAGAGAGAGAGAGAGAGAGAGAGAATGACAGAAACAAAGAGAGGTCCATATCTAAGAAAAACATGTTCTCGTCAATGTGTTAAATAAAACCGTCCACTATCTTCCGAAAACACATCTGGTTTGTTTTGTTTATTCCAGCAGCGACCAAAGTAGGTTTTGTCAGAACTGCCTGTTCCGTGGAAGATATTGGCAAATGAAAAAGACTTACCCAGGAAGCTTTTTTGGCAGACTTTAGAAAAAAAAAATTTCAAAATGTATAGATAAATTAAATAAAAAATGAGCTGGGTGGTATGCCTTTCTTAGACTCAGTGATTTATTAATAATATTTGGACTAGTGTATTAGATGAACCCCATTTTGTTCACAGATTTCTACTCTCAGTAATGAAGAGAATTCTCATCAGTACAGAGGCAAGTCTGAACGTGACAGCCCTGGAAGTTTTGCCCCTTGTCAGAGTTCTGGCATTGGAATTACTCCCCCTTCCATTGATCCAAAAACAGCCACATGGCACGTTTCATTTAATTAAGTTCTCGCTTTAAACTGCACGTGTTTCCACACACTGAATTCATGTTTTTTCCCTTGAAATGTTTGTGACTTATTAAACATGTGATCATCTTCTGTCTCCGATGATACCCTCACCACCTCCCAACCTTCATGTTTTTGTCTATGTTGTTACTAGAACAGAACAGTTTTTGAAAATGTATTTTGAATGATCTAGCGCATCAGTCACAGGCCCGCACGACATCAGTCTAATAGGCAAAAATTACTATTTTGACTGCCGGCTCTGTCAGCTACACGAAATCAACTTGGCACGAACCGAGAATAAATTTCTGGTCTTCTTTTCCACAGTATGAATTTAGATTCAGCGGAGCAAATGGGTGCTTTCGCCATCTCGTCCCAGAGCAGAGAGCTTTGTGCATCTATGTCTCTCTGTGCCACTTCCAAGACACACGTGTATTGAGAAATGTTTTGCATTGGTTATACATGGATTCTGCTGTGAGGCACCAACTTTTCGTTGTCTTTGCCAGTTAGTGTCTGTGGGCGTAAGAGCTAAATTCCACCTGTAAGGAAGGTATCATACACAGTTAGCTGCTGTCAGCAAACTGTACAACACTATAAGAAATAATGGCAGAAGCTGACTGTGTCTGACCAGACGTAGTTTGATATGATCTTCCCGAATGTGCTAAGACAATATTGAAAATTATTGTGTGCACTTCTTGTCTGCCAGCAGCTTACTGTGTCCGACCGAGCGTAGTATGACACCCCCTAAAATTGACATAGAAATTTGAACTTATTGCGAAGCGCAGACAATGTGATGTGGCGTAAACCTGTCCTTGTCGTGACTGTCAAGTATAAAATCTATTTCTGTGTCCTCCCTAGCAGGCTGGAGCGAGCCAACTCACAGTTGCTGGAGAATTTACAAAAGAAAGAGCTGGAATACGCTGCCGTGCAAGATGAAGTACAGAACGTCAATGAGAAGTTGGCGAAAGTCCGAGAGGAGCATGCTAATGAAATGGGTGAGCAGATTCTTGTACAGGTTAAATTAATTTAAAAAATGAGAGAGAGAGAGAGAGAGATGGATAGAGAAAGGGTGGGGATGGGGGTGGGGGGGGGTAAAAACTTAGTGTTATCGTAAAAGGCTGTAAGTTTGCCGTAAAAACTTAGTGTTATCGTAAAAGGCTGTAAGTTTGCCGATTTTGGTAGGTTGTCCGTTGTTGCTGTTTTTCTTTCTTTTTTTTTTTTTTTCGGGGAGGGGGGGGACGGAGGTCCCAGTACTCCAGTTATCTCTGTTCCGGTGTATGGTTATCTGTTTCATGCAGCCGTGGCACACAGCGATAAGGGGTACTGGTATTTTCCGTTAATTGTTTTCCTACTTAATTCCTTGTTAAATGACAACAGCCTAAATAACTCCCACTACCTTGTTTCAGCTCGTTTTCATCGAGATTTGGCCCTTGGTAACCTTACAGAACCTGTCAAGCTTGAAGTAGGAGAACTTCAGACAACAATGGGAGATCTTGAGGAGAGGATTAAACTGATGGAGAATTTTGGAGAGAAATTAGCCTCATCTATGGAAAGTGCTGCGGTTAGTTGGTGTAAAACTTTGTGTAAAACACGAAAAATTCAAATCGTTTTCATAAAATCAAAGAGGGGGAAAACAGTGTTAATGATGTTGGTGATCAAATTAAGGAAGAGGGCAAGAAAACACTGTCGAGCAAACAAGTGAAAATGACTCCCTGCACTGCAAGCGACGTCGAGTCCACATTCCTTTTTTCCGGAAAACACATTTCTGTCGGCCGGACGAGGATAATAAAAATTAACAGTGAATATGACAATCCTCCCTATCACTTTCAAGCAAAGTTTTCCCTTTATAACTACAACTCCTTTTAGCCGTTCTGGCGTCTTATTCAGTAATGTGATTCTTCACTCACTCCCCATGGGGATCTCGGAGTTTGGTTTGGTCCAAAATACCAGTTATTTCATGGATACATCCTGGTCTCAAGGGGAAACAAATTCCCATTCTGGTAGGCACGAGTGTCACTCAAACTCTCAAACAAATGGCTTGTGCTTTACATCTGAGAATATCTCAATTTCTGGTGATCTGCGAATGGTGCCCTATGAGTAAAAACCATCGGGCTCGTTCGGTTACATTCTGTGGAGTTTCACCAGTGCTATCCCCATTGGTACATAATCTTATAAACCCCATGCGATATGATGTACATAATAAACATTATTTTGATGTTTATATACTCGCTCTACAAGACCTATGGTTGACAAGTTATAACTGCAGCAAAACTCGAAGCTGACACACGCCGACTTTTTTCGTCATTATATTTACTTTTTGCTGACCATGTAAATGGTCCTTCAGACAAGACACGCCATGAAATTAGTAGTTTGATTTTGGCCGTCTCCGAATGTTCTCTCTTGACCTTGTCGTTCTAAGGTTCTTCACCACGAGCTCCCCAGGGTAAGAAAAAAATCAATGAACTGTAGGGTCCCCACCTATAACACAATCAGCTATCATACGAGATGCCAGCTATCCGTTTAGACATGGGCACCGCCGTCCAACCGGAAGAGTCATAATGGACTATATTTGAAAGGTTTTTCCTGTATCTATGAGATTTGGAGTGGCTGACAAAGGACCCGGTGGGTGGGGGTCTTCATCATGACATATAAAATAATGTATACCATAGAGGGTAATTTGTGAGACTATCCGGACAATTTCCTTGTCTGTGCTTTAGTGGCATTCTGTTCCATCTTTATTCGATGTGCGTGGACTTGGAAATGTACAGAAAACGATTGCCCACCTCACTATGGTTACGTAATTCAAAGATATCGTATCCACTGGTCTGGACCGACAGTGCCATAGACACAGCTTTGACAGCTTCTGGCGTTTGAGTGCACAATATTGCTATATATGGCCTTTAGCGTCTTTACAGACGGTCTTAGCAGCTAGAATATTCACTTTCACTTTGACTGACAGCTTTTCTCGTGGCTTATTCTACCAATGTTTGACCCGAGAGTGCGATGGCAGTGATTGCAGGTCAGTCTTTTGGGTTCACTTTGGCGAGTGTTTTCATTCCGCCTCTGTCGTTTTGTCAGGTATGTTTCTTTTGCCTTGAAGTCTATTGCGAGCGTGCCACTGCGCAATTTTTGTCTCCATCTGCTTCGATCATTTGCAAGGTTCTCCCATTCATTGGGGTCGATGTTGAATGCTTTCATCGTGACCTTGCAAGTGTCTTTGAATCGCAGATGTGGCCTACCTCTGGGTCGGTTGCCAGTAGCAAGTTCCCCGTAGAGAATTTGTCTGGGGATGCGATCATTTTCCATACGGTGGAGATGCCCAAACCATCGCAGTCTTTTTTTGCCTAGGAGAGCCTGAGTTGATGGAATGTTGGCTCGGCTCAGAACTTCGATATTTGAGATCCTGTCTTGCCACTTGATCTTGAGAATTTTGCGTAGGCAGCGCAGGTGGAAGGAGTTGAGGGATCTTTCATGTTTGGAGTAGGTGGTCCATGTCTCTGAGCCATACAGCAGGGTGCTTAGGACGCAAGTTTGGTACACGAGTACCTTTGTTTTGATGGTCAGCTTGCTATTGTTCCACACCCTTTTTGAGAGTTTGCCAAAAGCTGTGGCCGCCTTTCCTATTCTGGCATTTATTTCAGTTGTTATGTCTGTGCTACCATTGATGGTTGAGCCTAGGTAGCAGAATTTTCCCACTTGCTCCAGAGGAGAGCCATTCAGCATGATTGGGTTGGGGTTTCTCAAGCCTTGTGTCAAAACTACAGTTTTTGAGACACTGATCTTTAGCATGAATTTGTCACAGGCTTTGGCAAGGCTATTGATGAGAGCCTGGAGCGTGGTTTCATCGTGGGCCACGATTGCAGCATCATCTGCGAAGAGGAGCTCTTGTAACATAATATGCTCTGTACGAGATTTTGCTTTTAGTTTGGCAACATTAAAAATGGAGCCGTCCACTCTGGTGTTAATAAGTACTCCACCTGAACATTGACCAAAGGCATTCTTGAGTAGGGCTGCAAAATATATACCAAATAAGGTAGGAGCAAGAACACATCCCTGCTTCAGACCGCTGTTTACAGCAAATGAATTGGATGTGCAGCCCTCAAAGTTGACACATGCCCTCATGTCAGTGTGGAAGGATGCAATAAGTTTTAGCAATGTTGGTGGACAGCCTATGGATTTAAGGACTGCATACAGGCCATATCGGCTTACGGTGTCGAAAGCCTTTGTTAGGTCCACAAAGCATGTTATAAGCGGCCTGTTTTGTTCTTTACATTTTTCTTGGATTTGCCGAAGTGCAAATATCATGTCAATAGTTGATCGTTTGCTTCGAAAGCCACATTGTGTTTCTGGTAAGACTTTTTCCGCCAGTTGTTGAAGGCGGCAGAGGATGACGCGAGCAAAAGCCTTTCCAGTAATGCTGAGGAGGGATATGCCTCGATAGTTGTTGCAGTCGCCTTTGTCTCCTTTGTTCTTGTAAAGTGTGACAATTTTGGCGTCTCTCATATCATGTGGTATCACGCCTTCTTTCCAACACTGCAGTAACAGATTATACAGGTGTGGTAAAAGTGGGCCTTTTAGGTCTTTTAATACCTCTGCAGGAATGTTGTCACTTCCTGTGGCTTTTCCAGCAGACAGGTGGTCGATTGCATTGGAAAGCTCGACTAAGGAAGGTTCAGCGTCAAGTTCGGCCATTATTGGCAGTTTTTGGAGGTGTTCCTCAAAATCTGGTGGAATATTTTTCTCAGTTGAATACAACAGAGAGTAATGCTCTACCCACCTATTCAGTTGTTCATTTTTATCTGTGATGGGTTCACCATTTACGATGATTGGCCCAAGAGCTACTTTCATCTGACTAAAGGCGGTTTTCATATCTCCCTTTTCATTTGCCTCTTGTATGCTGTTACACAAGTCTGTCCAGTATTTGTTGGCGCAACGTCTTACTTCCAGCTGAAGTTTAGCTTTTGCATTTTTCAAACAAGTTTTTGTACTCTGATTGCAATTTTTGTTATACTCATTGAAAGCAGATTTCTTTTGCTCAATGAGAGGTAGGAGAATTTCGCTGTTCTGGGCTACCCAGTCGTTGTTTGAAACTTTATGCTGTCCAAAAGACTTGATGGCACAGTCATGAATTTTTGAACTGAGAGTGTTCCATGTTTCATCTACCGAGTCACATTGGGTGACATTATCCATGCTTTCAGCAAAGAACTTTTCAAATGACTTTCTATTTGATTCATCTTTGATTGCTGTTACATTGATCTTAGGGATTGAAGGGGCTTTTGATCTGTATATTTTCTTGGCCGAAATTTTGATTTTGCTGACTACCAGTGCATGGTCGGTGTCACAGTCAGCACTGTAGAGGGAACGAGTTATTTTTATACAGCCCAAACTCTTTCTCCTTGAGAGAATAAGATCTAACTGATGCCAATGGCCAGACCTGGGATGGCGCCATGATGTTCTTTGGCATCTCTTAAGGTCAAAGTACGTGTTTGTAACACATAATGAGTTTACGGAGCATAGCTCCAGAAGGCGCTGCCCGTTTTCGTTGATGTTGCCAATGCCGAAGTGCCCAATGCACTTTGGCCATGCGGAGTGATCTGCTCCCACTCGAGCGTTAAAGTCACCCAGAATTAGCAGGCCTTCGGTGAGAGGGATGTTGTGGAGAGTCCTCTGCAATGCCTCGTAGAAAATGTCTTTGGTTTCGTCAGAGGAGGTAAGTGTTGGGGCATAGACACAGATAATGTTGGTAAAACCAGACCGGGTGTTCAGTCTGAGTGTCATGATGCGTTCTGACACTCCAATTGGAGTTGCGATCGAATTGATAAGGGAGTTTTTTACGGCGAAGCCCACGCCGTGGATTCTCGGCTGTTCGCTGCTAAGGCCCTGCCAGAAGAAGGTGTAGTTTTCTTCTTTGACTGAACCGGAGTCGGGAAGTCGAGTTTCTTGAAGGGCAGCGATGTCGATGTTTAGTAGCTGAAGTTCTCGATCAATAATTTGGGATTTCCTGATGGAGTCAATATCAGTGAGATCTTGCTGTTGCAAGCCTGGGCGCATTGTTCTGACGTTCCAGGTACCAAGTTTTAGTATTTTTCTGTTTTTGCCAGGTGCACACTTTACGTCAGCTTTTTGACTTTTGGTCTAGCTCCAACCACCTTATGAAGCAGGCTGACGTGGCGGAACAACACCCAACTGCCTGGGGGCTGCCCAGGTTACGGCGGGCGGTAGTTGATCAATGCAGCTGAAAAGCCGCTCCCACCGACAGAGGGGACCCCTGGCGCTCATCCGTACGCCAAATGGATTGAGCTTATCACCGGTAACTGCCACCTCCCGTGTTGTGCCCATCCGTAACGGATGGCTGGAGTGTCCTCTCCAAATCGGAAATGGGTGGGCTTATAGAGGAGAGACAGACGCTTGCCAAGCCCGAGCAAACGCCTCCTCGTTTTGCTGCCTTGCCTGGGCTATTTTTAAGAGATGGTGCTTTGCCCAGAGGCACCACCCCTCTCTGTGCCATTCTAGTTAAACCCAAAGGAGAGACCAGGTCAATACATTTGGAACTAGTCCGGCTGCAGGAGATGCTGGAAGCCAGTTTGATGCAGTTCTCCCTGACAACCACCTTCGGGTCTCCACTCCTGATTTTCTGTCTGGGTTTACTCCCATAGCCTTTGCTATCATAGCAACACACAAGGCAGTGTGGTATTTGTATTCAGGGTTACCTTCCCCTAGTCTTCCTCTCTCCCGAGATGACCCACAAGACAGTGGGGGTGACAGTAGCAGGCTGTATTGTGTACTGTCATACAATAGCAGAAAACTCTGGCCTGACATACTCAACAATATTGCTACGCATTCATTAAACATGCATTTGTATCTCTTGGGCCAAGCTGATTCACCAAACATTTCGGCCATGTCACTTTTGTCATAATATTCGAGTCATTGTTTTATTTTATCGTTTTATAGAACATGTCAACTATCTAGTGATATAAAAATAAGTTGTGACAATATTACAATTTCTCCGGGTCCGAGTTTTTCTGTTATGGCCGTTCTGTGACGTTTGTTAGTAAATGTATTGGCATTGATGCACGCTAACATATTAGAGGTTTCCAGACGATACAATCATGTATTTGAGTGTCATTTACTTATCATTTTCAGATTGGTAAATGGCAAAGTATAGAAGGTGAAGAGACAGTACACACACAACTGGTGGAGCTTGTAGATCAAATGAGAGGGATGCTAGTGGAGGCTACCCAGTCTGGTATGACATTTGACTACTAGAAATTCTGTCTCTTTGAGTTTTCTTCATATTTCTCCACTAGAAATTATATTTCTATGGTATTTCGCTGCTAAAAATGGTATTTCTATGATGTTTCTTTACTACAGATGGTATTTCCATGATATTTCTTCCCAGAATTCAATCGGGCGAAGCAAATACACAAGTTTCTGATAGGGTGTATATTCATTAATATCATAAAAACCACAGAAAAACTGTGGGGTCGCAGCAGGGCTATAAGCAAAGTCAAAAAGAAAAGGTTGTATGTTGTATTATTATAAGGAGGGTAAAAAAAATGCATAGATGATGAAATCTTCAGCATACATTACACTGTAATTTCATATTTAGTGTCCTATGAATTGGAGCTTATTGACTGATGTGTTTTATGGATAACATTTGATGAGTTCATGTAACCAATGCAGAGGGAGGTTATGTGGTTCCCCCGCCAACAATGAGTTGTCAAGTTTTCTCTTGTGGTTAGAGCATTTTATAGTCATTGTTGTTGCTGTAATTATTGTATATTTCAAGTGCCAACATTCCAGGCTTAAAAATGAGAAAAATCCTTATCTGTCTGAGTTTGTTTTAAATGCATCAAAATTTGTAATAAGCCTTATTTGTGAGGCCTTTGGAAACTTACGTGATTTTCACCTCTGAGATCTCAAGATGAACATATAACTTACAAGTACCATTTCTTCCGTTTCACCAAAAATACTGAGAAGTTAGGCTGTGGCCATTATGTGACAATTAGCCAGAAAATATTTATATGTCACTTGTAAATGCAAAGTAATGTCACTTTCATTACCATCAATCGCCCAACATCTTTTAAAGTGTAAGAAGACATGGACGTAAATGAAAGTCTGAGAGTTATGAATGACAGCATGACGTACATGGTTGTATTATGGATAATTTAATACAGTGCAAGATAGATCTTCACTTTTAAATATCTTTTTTTTTAAATGAGCATAGTATTCTATTCTTTATGGGAATGTTTAGTAATTTTGTCGTGTTTGGCTCATATTGATAGATGAACAGAGTCAGAAGTCAATGGCCCTCTCGAATTTTGAAACGTTGTACAGTCAGGCAATGAAGCTCCAGGTGCAGGTAAGTTGAGCAGGTGTTTTGGCGGATTGTTTAATCTGTTGATGGATGGACTAGGTAGGAGATTAGCAGAATGTCAGTACGAACCTGTTGATGCCTACCAGCTGTTTCTATGCCTACGCTATGTATTGTGGAGTGACATTTGATGAATTCATGTTAAAAAGACAGACTTTATGTGGTTTCCCAGCCAATATTGAGTTATTAAGTTTCCTCTCTTTATTGGAGCATATTATAGTCATAGACATATCAACTTCTGGAGTGACCACCAGCTATTTTTATGCCCAGTTGATTCATCCCCCCCCCCTCTTCTGTCTCTTGCACATCTTTCAAACACATCCCTCTTTAATGAGCCATTCTTTGTTGGTTAGGGGGCCATAACACTTTACATAGCAAGCTATAGAAGAACAATGAACGCAACTCAGTATTTTCTCTCTTCGGTTTTGTAATTACATTGCGGTCCCTTAACAACAGATTTTTTTTCTATTATCTCATCTCTACCTCCACTTCTTCAACCCCAGCCATCCTTGATGTCACTGGGAAAAATCTCCCTCCCTCTTGTAAGCCTGCCCAATTTAAGATGCCCGAGGCTAGCCTTTCATCGGCTTTTAATGGTCCAATCGATTGCCAGCGATTATCGTACCAGATGGTGACGGTGACCAGCGGTCCACAGACAACAATAGGCCTAATGACCCGAAAACCTGAAAAACCTCGTTAAGAGTATTATTACTAAAACGAAAGGTCGCCACAGATTGTACGGCTGCGCTTGCAACTTTATTTTCTGCTTCTGTTCGGACGTTTTATGTAGGCTGTTAAACTTGGAAATTAATTTGACAGGATAAATCATGTTAAAGAAAAGTAAGGAATATGTTAGCACAACTATTTTGGAAGTAAGATGCGAAAGGCGCTGTCCACAAACCATGCGTCAAAAGCTACAAGAGAAGGGATTAAAAGACAGCTACCAAGCTTGCAATGTGACATAAGATCAGCTTCCTGGCTCATCAGAGTGCAGAGTGCAATACGATCATCCAAATACTACAGGACTCATCACGGTATTGTTGGTTTTTTGTGTCTATCTCTCTCTTTATCTATCTAGATGAACAATCTACGACTGAGTCACCTGGAGAGAAACCGTGAGATTATGGTGATCAAGCGTCAGTTGCTACTTCAAGAGGTCAACAATTTGCTGCTGCAAGCTGACATCACTCGCAGGGAGACAGAGCTCTACCAGTTCCAAGAGGCCAAGAGGTTTGCTTCTCTCAGGAGATACCACACCTTTAGTGGTGCGGAGCGGCAGAGACCGCACGCTCAGGTGAGAAAAAAAAATTAATATACTAAAAATCAGCTCTGGTGATGCCGGAAACGACGGAAGGAAAATCAGAAAGAAGTTAAGCTACAGTTAAGGGTGAAACACACCGAGGCTGGTGTAGTGCCAGACTCGTGGATCGCCACCCTTAAATGTTGCTTCACACTAACACAGCGGGATGCAGCGAGTAGTGCCTATTGTGCTAGTGTGAAGCAAAATTTATGGGCGGTGAGCCACGTGTCTGGCTCCCACACCAGCCTTCCTCTGGTTCACCCCTTAGATGGGCGCACAAAGTGTCGTCATCATCTTCAGACGCTCGGGTGGCTAGTGTGACTATTCTAGACGTCCATTTCCTCTTGGTCGTTGAACCCTATTAAAAGCACCTTCCCGGCGAACTTTACCTGCTATTTCACCTAAATATCCACATTCTTTGTACCTGTTTGTCTGCTGCTTTTTTTTTTTTAATTCAGCATTTCAGGCATCTTTTTATGACACGACCAGAACTCTCTGGGAAATATTTCCTATTTTTTGGTGAAGTATTCAGACAGTGCTGTTGTGTACTTTTTCAAATATACAGATCTGCAGTTCTCACGGAGGCAAAAATGCAAGATCAGCAGAATTTTTTTCTTATAATAGCAGACACTAAGTGCAGCACATCAGAAAACTGGACAGACAATTTAATTTGCCATCAGAAAATGTTATGAGTAATTGGCAGATTGTGTGGCAGTTGCTATGAAATGCAATAATTTAAACTGTTCATTAGCCAGACAAATTTACCTTCCATCCTTGATTGGTGGTTTGATCTATACACTTTGGGTTGAAAGAAAAGGCCTGAAATGAAAAGGCTGTGAAGGGCTCTAAATCTCTCAGTTTGTATTTGTCAGTGAATAATTATGTGAGTATGCTGTGTGTGTGTGTGTTTGTGTGTTTGTGAAGAATTCTGTGCTCTGAAGACGTTCGTACGAGAGCGATGTTTGTGTGTTTATGTCCGTGTGTTTTCATGACAGATTTTTCTTGAATTCCCGTGCGTTTCCCCCTGGTCTGTAGTTCGTTTTTTGGCTTCATAATCATTTTTTGGGCTAATTCTCCTGTCTGCCAGCGTCACTTACATGTGATTCCTAGTTAAATTACGTCTGACATCTCACATTTTCATGTTTTGGTTATAGTGGAAAAAAACCTGAGTTGTTTTTTTTTTTCTCGATATTGCAAGAAAATGATGAAAATGTTTTTATGGTGTGCCCAGGCCCCATCATAACTCTCGTGTTTGAGCCTACACTTCTTCCCTTGTGATAAAAACAACTGAAAACTGGGTGTTTCTTGCCATCAGGCTGGATAACTTTCATGTGGCGAGACTGTAGTATCAAGAAACACAGTGCTAAATTTCATTGACTTGAGGATTTAGAATCATGGATCAGCCACCAATGACTCCTTTAGCGCCTTCATTTGTGGCTCTTTCCTTGTCTTGATTGCCGAGGGGAAAAAAAGGCAAACCTTAAATAAGAGAAAAATACTACTATTGCGTAGACTTACATGCGGGTTGCGGTTCAATTTAAAGTTGAAATCTATCAAACTCTTTTTTTAAAAATGCTCTTGTTTCCAAACGGTCGCCAATCCCTATTTTTAACCTCTACATTTTGAGTCAACAACATTAATTAGTTTATTGAAGCTTAAGTTTATGCCTGAATCGAGATCGACGTTTCTCAGGGAGGGGAGCACTGTAGTAAGAAAGAAGTGAATAAAACTTGAAATAAAGTTTAATTAAAACTTCTTTTGAATGCATACACATTGAAAACGTAAATACGTTTGTTTGTTTTTTTCGTATAAACTGTAAACTAACTGTGTCCGATCATGGCAGGGCGGCACGTTTTTTTCTTCTTTTTTTCTTCTTTAAATTGAAGTGGAGGGGGGGGGGGGATGTGGCAAGACACCGGTTGAGGAACACTGGTCCAGATCATTTAATACACTATTATGCTAATGTTGACATTAGCTGGTGCTATTGGGTGCTCAAATAATACGTCGTTTTCGTCCAAGATGCCATGCATTGATATTATTTGGCATGAACTTGGTTGATGTAATGTTGATGTTGGGTTTCAAGGTGAGAGACATTGCGAATTTTACTTTCTCCTGTGCCAGGTGGAACTGCCATCCTCGTCTTCAGTTGCCACAAGACCCACATCACAGAGGGAGGTCAGACCTCGTCCAGTGGAGTCACCACGTATCAACATTCCGTACATACCAGGTTAGTAGTGAGGGGGGGGGGGGGCTAGGGCAGTGACTTGACTTGTGGGCATGTATGGGCAGTGTTTGTCCTGTCAGCACTCAAAGCTTGAACATTTGTGTACAGAAATTTGTGATCAAATATTTAGCGAATTAAAAAAAACAAAAAACCTGTTCTGCTCTGCTGATCCTTGTGACAGAATGTTTGTTTCGTTTATTTTAGTTTAGTTTAAGTTCTATTTTTATCCTGTGGGATTTAGTATGTAGTTTTCTTGTTATTTCTTTTTAGGCAGGACTTTATAATATACCTTTTCCTTCTTCTTCTTTCTGTAATTATCATTATTATCATTATCATTGTTATTATTATTATTATTATATTATTTGATTTGACAATACTTCAACTTCGACATCAGTAGGGTGAAGCTGGAGATAGAATCAGGGAGGACGGGGGGATCTGAGGAGGAGGAAGACTGTGGAAATAAATGGGGTGTTTTCCTTTCTGGGCTGATGTAACTTCGCCTGATGTAACAATTGTATGTCTGTTAAAGTGTGTTCACCAATCGGGAATGGGGGTTGGGGGGGGGGGGGAGAGAGAAGAAAGGGACTGGGCAAAAATAAGGTCGGGAACACACATGGACACACAGCACTTTGCAGACACAGACGCAGACACACCACACCACACACAGTAACAAAAGTCATGCATACACAGATTGTAAGACACAGTTTTGTTGTTGATTGGTTTCTTTCGTCTGTGCATGTTTTGCGCTGGACCAAAAAGCGGTGGTGTTTTACCACGAAACAGCCTTAGCGACTCTTGGCTTTGGGCTGTTAAAATTATCATAATTCAGTTCTGAGGAGATAAACACTGGAAAAACACCAGCGTTGTTTCTTTCTTTATGAGCAGTTATGCAATGGTCATTTTTAAAAATTTGATTGTACGTTTGACCCTGAATGAAAGAAATGAAGTATACCTTTATTGTTTCCTTCTCTCCTTTTTAATTACGCTGACTAGGATGCAAATGTAAGTATACAATATAGAGGACTAGCTCTCTGTTCAGTGTTGATTGAAGCTTTAAAACTAAACTTGCCATGCTGCTGGCTATTGTACTGTTGCAATGCTACAATTATCAATATCACTGTGTCGGAAGAGGAAAGCGATATATCGGCGATTTCCTGTGTAGTTTCTGTATTCATATGATAGCAAATGACTTACCTCTGAAATAATACCTTTATTCTACCAAGAAGGACTGTCGCTAATCACAGACGTATTCATTTCATTTTACTGTGCTTTAATTTCGATTCTTAAAAAAATTCATGCTCGTTTTTCATTTAACCGATGAAACCTGTATGACGTGGAATGACCCAGAAGAGATAACAGTGTGAAAGGAACAGGGATGATATCAAAATATGTATACCAAATTACTAGAAGACGCCACGTCTTGATGACGTTGACATTTTTTCATTAATGAAATGAAAATTACAAAATAAGAAGAATCAGTTAATTAAATATCACCATTATTCTTTCTTTTTTACTTTGTTTCCAGCCTCTAAACCAAACAATCGATGACCCACAGCCAGTCAAATGGTACGAAGATTAAGTATTACGGGTCCATCTAATACCACAAACAAGTACCAGATAATTATCATCCTTTATTATCTTATGCCTGCTTCTCAGAGAGGCAACCCATTGATCGACAGAATAATTAATAGAGTCACTGACTTACCTAAACATCTTTTCTTAAAATATACAAAGTGGAGGTAATGTTATTCAGACACGGAATGATGTGATGATTGAAAACCGTAACAATATTCCCAAGCTTGTTCAGTTTCGGATTTTTTTATTTT
This sequence comes from Onchidella celtica, assembly GCA_963931925.1. Taxonomy (NCBI): domain Eukaryota; kingdom Metazoa; phylum Mollusca; class Gastropoda; order Systellommatophora; family Onchidiidae; genus Onchidella; species Onchidella celtica. The sequence continues at coordinate 19,908,892 of OZ007568.1, forward strand.
ATTTTACTTATTTCATTTACTTACCAAATGCATGTTTTATGTCTGTCCGTAGAGGAAGTGTTCCTGGCTTCCGCCGCGAGCTCCTCCCTCTCAGCGCCTGCGTCGCCATCAGCTATAGCGGCGGCAGGCGGCGCTCCGGTTGCCCCGCCCACGAGCGCTGCTGGCCAATTACATTCCAGCCCTGGGGCAGCGAGGGAGCATTCGACAGATCGTGTAGAGACATACCTGTTAAACCCGTCACGAAGTAGGCGGGACGAGCCCAGTCAGCCGGCACATACGGCGTCTGGACACCATCGAGACGGAGATTTGAGCACGACAGCTGGTGCCAAAGAACCTTCCTCAACTTTACAATTACCTGTGCTTCAAATTCCACCCAGAACGACTGCAGTGGTAGAAAAGTTTACTCCGTCTCCGGTCACTCCTACAACGTCAGTAACGACAACGACATGTACTATACTGGCAACTACAGCAACACGAACATCCACTGTGTCCACGGAGAGTGAAGGAAAAAGTCAAGGATCGCCAGCAATGACTAGCTCGACGACCAGCAGCTCATCTGGTGATAAAGGCACCAAGAAACCGCTGTCAACCAAACCAGTAATTACAACATTGTGTGACTCAGCTCCTCTCCACAGAGAGATTGAAGAGCTGAAGCGAGCGAAACGCAAAGTGGAAAAGGGGTCTTCCACTTTGAAGAAGACAGAAAGCCAGGGCCCTCCGCCAGCTCCTTCCCCTGGGGAAGGCCCTAGTGTGGGTAGTACAGTAGAGACCCCGGCCCAATCCATTCCAAAGCAGCGGAGTTCGGAGAAATACTCCAGACTCACTAAAGCTGCTCCAATCATCGATGATGACTATTCCCCAGCACTGTCTGTGATGGAGTGTACAGATACCCCACCCGTTGTAGAGCAGACTCAACTAACCACTGACTCACCTTTGGTAGGGGCAGTTGGAGGGCACAGCCCTCTACCCCCCACCGCTGACACACCAAGACGAGATTTACCACCGACCAGTGACCAAAGCAAGGCGGGCCCCAAATCTCCAAGGAGTCCAGCCAGCAAACACAAACTGTTACGGCGACAAAAAGAGGAGAGAGAAACCAAACTGAAAGACTATAGCGCCATATCCCCCCATAGTAGCCCTGTTGCCACAAGAGGAAAACCACCCCTACCTCGCCACAGACAGTCCCCATCTGCCTCCCCTGCTACCGACAAGGGACCTCGCTCTAAGAGCGTAGGTGACATGGAACGTGGGGCCCCAGAATCCCCCACATCAAAACCTCTGCAAGAAGCCATCAATCGATTTGAAAAAAGAGCCACAGTATGCGAGACTGAAGATCGACCAATAGAACTGAGAAAAACGCCTAGCCCCACTCTCCATCTTCCGAGAGTTGGTCTCGTTTCTAGGGTCCGGAGACTCAAACCTGCGGCTGAGTTGCTAGAAGAGAGTCAGCGCTATCGAAGCGGCCATTCTATCTACGCTACGCGCATCATGCAGAGGTATCTCCATAAAGACGATCATAGGCCAGATGCAAGAAGAACCACACACAACAAAGAAAATGTTTCGGGCACATATGTACATACCATAGTTCAACGGCTGTCTCGCGAAACAACACCTGTAAGGAGCGCAGGGTCGTCCAGAACAAACTCTGACCTTTCGCTCAAGCGGACTGATTCACCACGGGGTCAGTCAGAGTTTGTGACCACCATTGTCAGAAAACTTTCCTCACCCAGCGGGCAAGAAGCTCACAAGAGCGTAGCTCCTTTCAAGGATTTAACAAATGAGGGCCAGGTGAAAAAACTGGCCCAAACATTCAATGGTCACCCCATCAGTGGGTCACCAGAGAGAACGTTGTCAGACTCGGACATCGACCGACATCACGACCACCCATCAACCTCAGCCACCAAGGCTCAGCATCGCAAGTCCTGTGAGGTTGCCATGGTACTTTCGTCATCGGCGTCGCCGACATCAGAGGCATCATACCAGATGGTCTCCTCGATGTCCTCAGGATCAGATGGTGAGAGCTCCCAGAAACCAGACTCAACTATAAATCCGACCAATCACCAGTCGCTGCCCACATTGGCTACCAGTGGTAGAAGTGCCCAGGCAGTCGAGGAAGCAGCGAGGGGTAGAGCAGCTACGTACTGCGCGTCGGAGGCAGAGAAACATGATGAGGGCATAACGTCCGAACCAGCATCATCTTCATCATCACCAAAATCATCCCAGCATGAGGGTGCTAAGAAAGCGACTAAATCGAAATTGAAGTCTGGCACATCGTCTAAAGAGAAGAAAGGAGATTCGGGCAAACTCCCTTCTCCTCTGTCTCCCGGTAGAAAAGGGGCGGGGCGAGGCAAAATGGGGACAATCGGTGTCTTATGTAAACAGTCCATCTCATTTGACTTAGGAGTATCACTTTATGCGCAGCAGTCTCCATCAGCAGAATCGGGCATCAAATCAAGGCAGGTCCGTAGCTGGGATCCTAGCGAGAGTGTTCGTGCTGAGGCTGCTGCTGCTGCGGCGGCTGCAGCTGCGGAGGCAGAGATACCGATAACATCCTTGTCTGCACCAACATCGCCGACGACAGCATCAGGAACCACGGCAACAGGGGGGACACGCCCAATTTCTAGTGGTTCCGAGGGGGAAGGAGTACCAGGATCACCAGCCACAGAAGAGAAAAAGAAATCCAGGCGGTTTCTCGACTCCAGCTGGTTGCAGAAATCCAAGAAGTTTTTCAAAGTTTCGAAGTGAGTTCACTACATTATTTATAGATTTAATCGTTGAAAAACTCTCTCTCTCTCTCTCTCTCTCTCTCTCTCTCTTTCTCTCTCTCTCTCTCTCTCTCTCTCTCTCTCTCTCTCTCTCTCTTCTCTCTCTCTCTCTCTCTCTCTCTCTCCTCTCTCTCTCTCTCTCTCTCTCTCTCTCTCCTCTCTCTCTCTCTCTGGTTTTCTTTGTTTAACACCATAAAAGAGCAAGTAAGAGCCTGTAGGGATGGAGAGAGAAACACCAGGTGTAGCAGGCCAGATTGTACCCCCACCAGACTATACCCGGGGTTAAACTGGCCCAGCCCAGAATAACCCCCGGGGTATATTCTGGGCTAAGCCAGTTTATACCCCGGGGTTTACTTTGGGCTAGGCCAGACTATACCCCCCCAGTCCAGATTATACCCCCTACTTTTTTTTAAAAACAAGTCAAGACCGTAGTTTATTTCAACTTTAGTTTGAATTGTTCATTATCACTGTCATCAGATATCATATTGAAGCATACATTTTGGACTCTTGTAAATTATGATACATTTAAAAGGACATAAACATGCTTAAAAAGCATTGATATACAAAAGGGATTGAAAATCCATTGAAACTGATATGATTAAACTTTAACACTAATTTTACTTGTGTCCGTTGGTATTATTATTGTTTTGGTTTTTTTATTATTAGTTGACCATGAGTTAAACATGTATTGTAATTTTTTTTGTTTGGCACCACTAACATATACTTAGTGGCAAGGTATGAACTAATTATAAGACTCATAAGTGTAAAGTTATCTGAATCTTATTATAATTTTTGAAAATCAGAAATGTGCTTGATATGTCGGAACAACTAGATCTATATATAAAGTAACACTGATGCAGAGAGAAAGGCCAGAAAAGAATACATAGAGAAAAAAACAACAACAACATTTTAACAACTGGACTGGCAGATGGTGCAATTCCATCATCCAGCAGACATTAAATACTTCACACAAAACTAAATAGGCCTACATACTAAAATTGTTTCACATAATGAATTTAACCTGTCCAGATCCACTTGAAACGTTACAGAAAGCTAACCAGTAATATACAATAATAACAATAAGAAAACCAAATCATCTTATTTACTCTTGAAAATAAAGAGAATATAATCAATATCAGAATCACCATCATCTTGGAATAATACAAAGATAAGAGGGAATATAAAAATGACCTACACATCATTGTAGAATCTATAAGCAGCAATAATATATGTGTACCAAGTACATGTAAAAAAAAATGTTAAATCTTTTCAACTATTCAAGTAGAACTGGACTGAAAGCTTTAGCGAAGTAGCTTTGATAGTCATGTAAAATGACAGATTAAATCCACTGAGACAACAGTGCTTTGCAGAAAGTAATTATAGTATGTTATGGCAAAAATTCGATGGATCATGTTGCATGAACATGTCTTGTTAGTAAATTCTTTGATAGCGTATTTGTAGAAATGTATACATTTTATGTAGCTCATGGTTTAAGGCACTGGATTAGTGTCACTCACGTTCGTTGGCATGTTGTAGTTGTTTTTGTAGTTGGTTGCCATTGAGTAAAATTTGCACGGTACTGTTTGTTTGGCACTGACATACACTTAGTCCCAATGGATGAAATAATTAACGGACTCATAAAAATGAAGTCATTTTAAATATTTTTTTGTGTACAAATACACAGTTGTTAAATCCCTTGGCAAGGGACGTGTTAAGCTTAGGAAGGTAAAGACGGACGAGGTCTTTTCTTTTTTTATTTTTATTTCATTTCACTCGCGAGTGACATTCCCTTACTCACTATAAGTTATAACACATAAGTTCAATCTTTCAAATACCTTGCAAACTAATCCAGTGTCTTAAACCGTAATGTACATGAAATGTATATCTTTCTACAAATAACCTATCAAAGAATGATACTCACTAACAAGAAATACTGTTAATGTAACATGATCCATTGAATTTTGCCTCAACATGCTATAGATCTTATTACCTTTTATAATGCACTACTTTTGTCTCAGTGGACTTACTCTGTCGGCCTACACAACTGTCAAGGCTATTTAGTATTTCAGTAAAGCTTTCTGTCCAGTTCTACTTGAATATTTGAAAAGATTTAACACGTTTTTTATATATAGTTGATACACATACATTGCTGCTTATAAATTCTAGAATGATTTGTAAGCATACGCTGCCATTTTTACACTCCCTCTCATATCTTTGCAATTTCCAAGATGATGATGATGATTCTGATATTGACATTTCTCTATATTTTCAAGAGTAAATAACATGATTTCGTGTTCTTATTGTTATCATTACTACTGGTTAGCATTCTGTAACGTTTCAAGTGGATCTGGACAGGTGGAGTTCATCAGTCGCAAACATTAAGTGCCTATTTAGTTTTATATCTGCTGGATGATGGAATTGCACTATCTATCAGTTGGATTATCATTGTTATTTTTTTCTGTGTGTTCTTTTCTGGCCTTTTCTCTCTACATCATTATAACAAAAAATACAATGCATGTTTTACTCATGGCCAACTAACTATCAAAATAATAATAATAATAATAATATCATCAACACTCACGAGTGAAATTAATGCTGAAGTCTGATCATGTCAGTTTGAATGGATACTCAACTCTTTTGTATATCAATGCATTTTAAGGCATGTTTGTTCCTTCTAAAATGTATCATGATTTACAGGAGTCGAGAATGTAGGCCTATGTATGTACACCAAAGTTAACTAAGGCTGAAATAAACTGTTATTATTATTTTCTCTAAATTGCATTATGACTTGTTGGTGTCAAGAATGTGTTCTTGTATGTCTTAATATGATATCTGATGACAGTGATGAAGAATAAACTGTGGTCTTGACTTGTTTTTAAAGAAAAAGCAGGGGGTATAATCTGGACTGGGGGGCTATAGTCTGGCCTAGCCCAAAGTAACCCCGGGGTATAAACTGGCCTAGCCCAGAATATACCCCGGGGGATATTCTGGGCTAGGCCAGTTTAACCCCGGGTATATTCTGGGCGGGGGGTATATTTTGGCCTGTTACATAGCAGGCCAGATTATACCCCCGCCAGACTATACACCGGTAATAATTTCCAACCGGAATTGCAAGGGTACAGGATAGGGAAGGGGGCTTCAAACAATAAACTTTTGAGTGGTTATGCCGTTCAGAATTTTATTCCTTGCTCTTTGTTTAATTTTCTTCAATGAATGTATTGCGTGGTGTGGTCATTGCCCACCCTTCTAGAACGGTAAACTAATGGCGTCAAGAGAACGCCGCCCCCTAAGTCCGATTGCGCAATAACGTTAAGTGTAAGCGGAGCCACATTTCTTATCTTTTTCCTTTTGCTTGTCTCAAGGTGAGCATTTCGTGGCTGGGAGGAAGCGGGTGCTGACGGTCTCGCAGGTAAACCACTCACCAACGCATTCCCTGCATTTTGAATGTGTGCCAGTGTGGCTGGCTGTTTACCGTTTTAACCCCAGACATTTTCATTTCAGCCTCTCACAAGTTGTTGGCATTTTTAAAATGTCTTTTTTCTTCCAAGCCGTGCTGTTTTCTGCTTCTTGTAATTACCCCCCCCCCCCAACCCATATTCAAATGTGCTTGTCAGACTGACATTTTCCTTGGCTACCCCGTTGTTTGACAGCAATGCGCATGTCATGTATCTGTCACGTGCATTTTCATCGGAGCGTAATTTTTTGCTTCTCTTTCTCTCTTCCGCTCTCACGTACGTAGATGAATATATAAAACTAGAATACATACATCCAGTGCACAGGTATAACACACAGCTATGTACCATCGAATGTTATCTTTACAGTAAATCAATAAAGAGGTGACATTCCATCATTCTGCAGTAGCTATTCCTCATACCGTTTCCTCCACACATACTCTTCAGGTATCACCTCCAATTTCATGTCTTTGACACTCGTCATTACACGTTTTAAAGAAAATCCATCCCTTTCCCTTAGACTGTTTCGTGTCTAAGAAGCAGAATATCTAGAATCTTTCTGCGTTAGTGAGTCAATGATTTAAAGTGTTCATTAAAGTCGATTTGGTAGTTTGGCAGCAAGCCGGGGTTTATTCCACAGCACATTCTTTACGGCTTACATGAATTAAATTCAGAATTCTTGGCATTGGTGAATGTGCAAGTTCTATAATTTAGTCACGAGCATCCAGGATTGTATCTAAATATGATTTCATCGTTAACTTTGCCTAGTGCGGTTAAAAAAAAAAAAGTTGTGACAGTAATTTCAGTTATGATATAAATAATATTTTAAAAAATTTGGTCGCTAAATCGGTGCAAACAAACAAACAAAACTTTTGGCAGCAGTGATCCTTTGGCATGTTTTTTGTCTGAATTGTCATGTGGTCTTGGCTTTGAATATTCCATCAGCTTCACTTCCCATATTATTTTGTTTTTCGCACTCGTACGTTCCTTTAAGAAAATAATTTGTAATAGAAGGAGCTGTAATATCTGTGTTCAGATTACGGAAGGGTTACTCCGGATGTTAGTTTCAAGAGGGTTCTGCTATTTCTTACCTGTTCTTTCCCAAGGCTGGTAAATTATAAATGTACAAATCGGACCATGCTTACGTATCGTATCTGTATCCCTTCTACGTGTCCCTTCATCTCATTATTATCAGACCTTTTGTCAGTAAATTAAAGAAAATTATTTACAGATGTATAAAGTAATGATAAATTAAGTTGTTGTTGTTGTTTGGTTTTGTTGTTGTTGTTGTTATATTATTTTTTTCCGTCCTGGCCTGTTTGGTGTGCTGGCATGTGTAATATAAAATTATGCAGATGTAGTTAGCTCTTGCATCTTTTCCCTTTTTCCAATGGAAAAAAAAAAACAACGGCAGCTGGTAGGCCTGTAAGTGAGTTTGCATAAAATAATTCATGATATTTCAACTTTCGGAATATATGAATTAATCTTCCAGTCTCGTCAGTACATGTTAGAAAACGGTGTCTCCATAGGATACTCTTTGAATTCAAATATAAGCAACAAGATAGATTTTGTTTATGCAGATTGAAAGGTGGGTGGAACTAGTGGAGAACAGTCAGTGAAAATTTACGTCTAGGGTATCGAATTTTGTAGCGATGACAATATTTTCTCTATGGCTTGGCATTAAAATTATCTGGCATTACTTAAGTATAATAAATTATACATGTATACGTTTCTTGACAAAGAATTTTTACCAGATTTTACTTATAGACTTTGGGCCACAGGTCTTCGCTTTGTGTTCAGAGCAGCGATTTAGGTTCAGGTTATATCAAACAGAAAATGCTTAGCAGATTCTTGCATTTGATCCCCGACGAGCTGCCTTGCCAGACAGTGTAAACGTTACATTTACAGATGGAGCTAATTTGGGAGTAAATTGCCCTTTGCATGTCATAGATGACGTCTCTAAACCTTACGGAGATAATCTCAGAGTGTGATTTGCGTGACAATGAAATTACTTGATTCGGATTTGAACGTTTCCGAGACAGCTAAAATAACGGGCATCCTCTGAATGTGGTCATCCTGATTAGATTTGTCAAAAATTGCCTTTTGGGGAAACATGTTGCATCAGTGACAGATGACGTAAATCCTGATGTCCGTCTATGACAGTGTCTAATGAAAGAAAGAAAACTAATGTCTGAAAATCACGATAGAAGATAAATATTATTATTATGGCAAGTGCTGTGAGCTGAGCAGGTGGTATCAAATTGAAACATTAGGACATTAAAATTAGTAATACTGTTTTTCTATCTTGAGTCTTCCTTGCCCAATTTCCTACTTAAGAAAAGTCATAAATTCTGACTGGATTCGTGTTTCAAGCTGCTGGGTCTTTTCTAGATCAGTGTTTTATTTTGTAGTTGTTTATATTGCATCGTCGCCCTGTCTAATATTTTGTATGATGATTGTTAGACTGCAACTTTAATGAACAAATTAATGTTGTCTTTATACAATTTGGACGAATATTCACTAACATTGTTGGTTGTCATGTCAATAAGCCAAAATGATTCTAACACTGGAAACAAAAACGTTTGCCAAACGGCACTGAACACAATAAATTACTACTATATTATTTTGAATCATCTGTTTGGCACATCGTAAAAATAATAATCATGGCAATACATTAATTGTTATAATTATTTTGTATGTTTAGATCCACAAGCGACCTATTGCTGAAGACGTGATATGTGAATTTGCGTAAAATAACACACGTTTTACTTTGTGTACAAAATATAATTACTTTTTGTTTTCCGTGTAGACTTAATGGCTTATTTCAATGTGCCAATTTTCAAAGAAATGTTTTTAAAACTATGTTGTTGCCATTTTCAGGTAAGGAAAATTGCCATTTACTGAAATCTAAAAAAAAGTATTACTTTATTCTTAGACACGTCCGTTCCCTGAGATCAACAATTATGTCAATAATGTTTGAAAAGTTATACTTGTTGGTAATGGTGTTTCATTTTCAGCTCTTTCTTGATAAGTAAATCATTATTCAGTCTCTCTACTAATAAATCTATTTGTCTGTCGATCTGTTTGTCTGGATACATTTGTCTCTCCATCTTTCCGTTCACTTTTTTTTCTTTTTTTACTTGTTATGATTATTACAATTGTTATTATATTACTATTGCTATTAATTCTTTGTTACTATCTTTCATCTTTTCTTGGATCTCCTACATTATAGACGTACGTTTTAATCCAACCATACAAATGCATTGGGAATGCAAAGTCAATTTTGATTTTGTGGGTGTTTGATTGTCAGCGCACAAAGGTCCAATTAAAATTGCCAGTCACTGGTGCTGTTTGGAAGTCTGCTTGAACAAAGGAGTCAGTGAAGGGTGTGAGTTGTTTAGCGGCATCACACAATCGAAAGTTGCATGCATTGGTTTTCAATTGTTGCATTTTCCCCAGTGCCCAAGGGAAAACCAGTTTCACCCATGAAACAGATCGACCCCTGGACGGGTACGGATGACCAGTCAACCTGTATGTGTGGGAACGGAAGTTTTCGACACTGCCCCGACCGGTAGGCTAAGAGAGACAACCCTGGAATTTGTCTCTGCCACACAGGGCGACCGAAGTTATCGCCACTTAGATACAGCGCCAAGAGGACGAAGGAAGGAGGAGAGGTCTTCACTTTCAGACATTTTAAGGCCATGATAAACAACAAACGAGCTCATCTGCAAGCCGACAACACTTAGCAGAGATAGAAACGCTCTTATAGGCCTTTGCATCAACACCAGTATGCAATTTTATGATACATTCCACTCTGTTAAATATCAGATCAAAGGCAGAATCGATCTTTAAATTAACTTGCCCCTTGTTCAATTTCATCTAAGGCAAAGCAATGAATATGGACGAATAGCCAGAACAGAGGGAATGAAAAGTTTTATTTAACAGCATGAAATGAGTTTAGATGAAGACAGAGACTAGATGAAACATGGAATATGAATACTTTGGAATGCGAAATCTGATTGGTGACTGAATCCACGAGATTATGCCCCGGGGGCAGCGTCACCAGATGGCCCAGCCACGTTACGCTGTGCTGTTTTTAGATCATGCTTTGTGCACGTGCCGCTTCGCGAGAATGTAAGGTCATGTGAATTATGTCACTCGATGTCAATCATGAATGGTGCTCTTCCTGAACAAAACATCCAAATTTACACTCTTTATCTCGGTGGTGTTGTTGTTTTTTTATATACGAACTTTCTATTCCTTTTTGGGTATATTTTATAAAGGCATCAGAAGATGAAGACATTGTAAGAGGTAGAAACTCAAATTAGTCCAGATCATACAACTTGGACTTATGTTCATACGTGACCCCGCACGACGTTAAGGGGACTTAATAACAATAATTGCATTGCACTGATATTTGTCTAAGTTTCGAGGTGATGTGTCACGTGGGACCACTTGAGAGGTTATTGTGTCCTAATGTGATTGAAATAATTTGTCCTTTAACTGGTTGGTTAACAGGCACAAAACTGGCACAAAGTCATGGATCTTTTTTGTTTACATTTTGTTATGTTATTCCATAAAATTATTGGCTCACTTCGTGCCTTTGAAAAACCTGGCCATCATTAACAAGCTTAAGCTCATGCCAGTTGGCCATGAAGGGCAGTCTTGTTTCCATGTACATTTTTTATGAATTGCTGTATTTTCATGAAAAGATACATGGAAATTAACATTAATGCTTTCTGGCTGACAATATGCACTGCTTTTTGTGATGTCTCAGTTTGCATTTGTTTTTAACGACATGAATAGGTTTGAACTTAAAATACTTCAGAAAAGATGACATTCTTCCAGCCTGTACAGAAAACTGAAAATCCATAAATTATTCTTCAATTTAATTATCAAACTTATTATAAATTGGGGCTCAATTCATAAAGAATGTCTGTCATGTCAGTATTGCTGGATAGACGACGTCCGATCCGGGGTTGAAAACCATTTAGCAGTAATAATAATGACAAAATATCGAGCTTTTGAATATTGATCAAAATTCCTTGAACAAGAATCGACATGTCATTGCATTATCACTAGCAAGTCAACAAATTAGGCATCCTTTCCTCTGTTTGATGTAACAGAAACGGGTCTTTAAAATCTCTTTAGGGTTTTGGTTGAAAGCTTGACATGATAGAACATGTTCAACAGCTATTTCTTGTTTAGAAGCTGGACCTAGCAAAAGTAACGGTTTTCAAACATCTAAAACTTTCAAGTTTTGAGAACAGACAGTAAAAAAAATGATGGTGGCAAACTCGTTCTGGTGATGACAAAGACATCATTTGTTTTTTAAGCAGCAACAAACACGTACTGTAAAACACAAAAATAATGACACATTCTGAGAACAGTCATAGGTACACAGACTTCTAGTCTTGCACTGACGCGTCTTGGCGTGGCTGCACTTAGAGCCAATAGGCCTGCAGTTTACCGTAATGTGTCCTCAGCAATTATAACTTTGACCATTAGGCTGTGTACCTATGTAATTTGTTCTCCTACTGGACATTTTCAGCTACTCAAATCTTGACTTGTACATTTTTGAAAGTATTTCTTGACTATAAATTGAATCCCTGCAATCAAATAATTATACATAATGTTTTAGTTTCCCCTGTCTGTACAAGGTTCGGCCCTATGTGTACATAATTAGCACGGTTGTACATGATTTCAGCTATCATTTGTCAACATCTGTAGCTAAGTGTACAAAGTTGGTAGTTATGCAGCGGAAGGGGGGATGTATAAATACGCGCAATGGCTAATGCTGTCTATTGTTATTTTTTCTTTTCTTTTTTTTTTTAATGTTCCATTAAGAAAGTATTCTGAATCTGTTACTCTCAAGCTAGTTGCAGTTGATGCAAATCTATCAAACTATTAAGAGACTTTAAAGGTATAAGTATTATTTTTAGTTCCAGTTTTCAGAACTGGAGACTGTTTGCTCAAACTAACATCTCATCGCAATACCATGCTCAGGTTTGAAATTATTTTCTCAGAATTCAAGAGAGGTAACAAACAAATTGGATCAAAGCTATCTTCTTTTATGCCTTCAACTGCAGTTATACCATTTGCATCTTATCTGCATCATTTGTCACGCATACATGGGGCTGAGTTTCCTCAAACGATGCCAAAAGTGCGTGTTTTACCATGAAAAAGTGCCAGAGTTGAAGATGTATGTGAATGTGCGCATAAAGTTTTAAAAGGAACACTATTTTCAGCTTCGGTAATTCTGTAATATCATTTTATGGAAAATTCTTATTAGATTTTTGGCACCGGTTGTTGTCTATCGTGGCTGTGCGCCCGGCAGTAACATCATTAAATAATTGCTTTGACCAGTTTGGTAGCAACTATTTAATAAATTCACTGAAGTTTCAAATGTGCATTTAAAAAATTTTTTTTTGTCTTTCTCTTCCTCTCTCTCTGTCAATGTGTCCTTCAATTGTCAACCATTATTAATGTCAGTTTTATATTTTGAAACAGAATTTATCCTTTGGGGTAATTTGAAACACAAGAAGAAGTAAAAAGTTTTCCCCACTCCCAACATCCTGCACAATATTTTTTATGCTTTAAAAAAATGAAAACATGCATAGAGGAGCACGACTTGTCCTCTCAAACTCAAACAGCTTAATAAATATATTACAAATTATGTATGGACGAGGTAACCAATACTGTCATGTTTAGGAAGAGAGAAAGAGAAAGAATGGATGGGGGAAACGTCTTATTAATGTCTTTAAGAGCACATTCATGTCATAGTGAGAAGTAGAAGAATGTGTAAACGTGAGCGAAGCCATTCATGAAGTTTGTGCATCTCATTCTTCTAACCTGCAGACTATTATGTCTAAGGTTTTATCGTGTATTAAAATACACCCATGCCATTGGAATCCTTATATCTTGAGTTCGGTGTTTTCTTGTCATGTAACCATGTTGTATGTGAAGTATGTCATTCTCAGCAGTGTGACCCAAGTAGCACGAGCACAATATAATTGTGCTTTAATAGAACACGGGCATTTTTACTATAGCATCTTTCTTTACGCAAAGCTTCAAATTCCATGCCTGGGGGGTAGTCACTGATACTGTTATAAGAAAGTGCAACTGGCAAAATGTAATTCTTCCAAAAATGTTATTACACACAATTTTATCTTTGCTTAGAGCTTTAAATTCCATGCTCGGGAGGCAGCCATTTTCACTGCCATAATGTGAAGAACGTGCAGCGAGCAAATGCAATGTTTGCCAAACATCATGACACACTATCATATATAGCTATGGGCTCTTTGGCTGGTTGCTGTAGTGATTTAGTGTCTTGGAGATATAATGGGGGACCTCTTGTAACTGTCCAGCGCTACCTAGCTCCGGCTTGGTTATTTGATTTCATGGACCACGGCATACTGTTATAACGAATCTACAATAGAGAAAAGTACTAGCCAAAGAAATAGACTTATAATAAAGGGAAGTTTGTGGGCAACAGAAGTTAAACCCTGATTATGGAATATTTTTACAACACTGATATTACATGTATAAAATGTCGGCGGACTTCAGTCGCACAGACACACTCACACACCAGCTTAAAATTCGAGCACACACACTCACAGAAAGACACAGAGAAAGAGAGTGAGAGATAGAGAACGGTGGGAAGAGAACACGCCACACTATAAAATTGGACACTTCCTATGTTTTGTTCCATACTTTTATTAAAACCATTTACTGTCGGATTTTCTTCAGCGGAATATTTGATGTTACACTGAGGCTATGGCAGTCAGCGCCAAGGACGATGCGCAGCGTCGTATTTTAACAGTGATGCTAATTCATTCAAGCGTAAAAGAACAAATTTCTTTTTTTTTTTTTTTAATTACACAGTAATTATATAATGAAGGTTACATTGTGCTAGGCTTTGGTATGTGTGACTGTGATTGTTTGTTTTCTATAGTGACAGCAGATGTTCCAAAGTCAATATTTCTATAGACAATGAAATGGTTGTGTCTTTGACTGAGAAACGAATTGAATTCATTCATAAATGCACATTATGCAATCTCGGGAATTACATTAATTAACATCACACAGTCTCATAATTCATTCACATTACACAGTTTTGGAATTTAAATTCATTCACATCACACAGTCTCAGAATTTGAAATCACTCACACCACACGGTCTCAGAATTTAAATCCATTTATATCACACAGGATCAGTATCAAAATTCATTTACTTCACGCGGTCTCAGAATTTAAATTTATTCACACCACACAGTCTCAGAATTTAAATTCATTCACACCACACAGTCTCAGAATTTCAATTCATTCATATATATATCACACAGTTTCAGAATTTAATTTCATTCACAACACACAGTCACAGAAACCTTTTGGATGTAAGAAATTTTTATGTCCTCCTCTGACAAACAGCCAATATAAAGGCAAGCCAGAACAAGTTTGAGACGTCCATCTTATCTCCACTACTTGTATCACTCTCCTGCAAGTCTACTGAGAACAAACAAAAACTATTACATCGTACATCCCATGTGGTGTAAATATCATGCACATGAAGGCTTTGGTCAAAATAAGGAGTCAGGACTCAGCCAGTCACGTATTTCTGACACAATCATGAACCGTGATAAAATGAAGAAAGCCTGACAGAAGCCTGACAATGCTGTCAACGTACTGAACAGTGGTCAAACGGCACTAGAGAAGGAACAATTCGGAAGGCAGTAATATTACGTTGTTTGGCACCGACATTGACGGTCGAAACGCCCCGTTTTGGTATGGTTACAATTTAATATTGTAATTTGTTCTATGGGCCAGTAATTGCCATTCTTTTCCTTTCTTCTCTTAGAAGCCAAATCTGCTGTGATGGTCACCGCGGATCCAGGTAACCAAATTTTTAGTTGACCGAGTTGGATCGCCACTGTAGACCTGTATGTCTTTTTCCATATCCGGCAGATGTTATGAACCGCTGTCGCTGTTTTGCTATAGCATGAACAACAAAAATGCTTACACCTGTGACGGTCAGTACTCGAGATGAGGTCCAGGCTATTACGTCTTGACCGTTGCCCTTTTTGACAGTAAAATATTTCGAATCAAAGTGATGCTCGCTCTGACAGGGATCAATCACAGGTAAGCTAGGATAATGAGGTCTTTGGCTAATCTGGCCCCATGCAGCTTCAACAAAAATACTTACAACTCGGATTTTGTAACAAAAGGATGGTGAAAAGGACTGAGAATGCAAGAATGATGGCAATGAAATGATAACAATGATGTTTAGGCATGTATTTTAACTACAAACATTTCAAATTAAATCAAATATTATAAAATAACTTGTCTTAATTGAGAAAAAAAATGAGAATGTCAAGAGCTACTGAGATACGCAATACGTCTGGAGTGTGAAATATGTACAAAGTGAGAGAAAACAATATTGCACATCCATTTTTCAATGATAACAACAAATGAATATTCATTAAACACTAATGAAAGACATGATACCCATAAGCCATTGGATGAAAAAAAAATAAGCCAGTAATACCGGAAGGATGTAGGCCCTTCAGAGTCACTGTCCTAATAACCTTTGCTTGGTAATATGACACTGGCTCTGTCATTGACATGATTGACAATCTCTGTTTCCTGGTGGTTTTGTTTTCTTATTTATATACTCATGTTTCTCGATAACAAGCCAGTTTTAAAAGACCAGGAAGATACTGCTGTATTCACACACACACACACACTTTTGGGACTCGTTTTTGTTGTTGTTGTAGTATTTTCAAGTTCTCATTTTTCACATCTTTTCTGTAAACTTGTATACACAATGAAATGATAATTAGCAGTACTTTCCCAACTTATTTTGCCTTTTTATATTTTTCTTTTTACAAAGAGCCTTTCAGTTTGCGAGATGCCAGATTTCACATCAGACCAGTATTTGATTCTCTAAACACTGAATTTTGATTCTTCCATCTCTACACTCTTCATCACATAAACTGTCCACAGAGAAAACGTGCAGAAATACTAATATGTTTGCTTGAAGCGTTAGGAATGAGATGTAAGGCGCCATTCATATGAAGAAAAGGCTCTGTGCTACATTAAAATCCCATACATAC